>CM037863.1:34270527-34870527 GCA_021292105.1 Anadara kagoshimensis | reverse complement strand
TAATTTTTAACCATGGAAAAGTACATTTCTGTACGTGCTACAGAATTTCTAGTCCGAAAATTCTGATTCTATACCTTGTATGTGCAAACAACATTGACCTGTCTGTTTAACCTTTTATTTTTATATTTATCAAGGACAAGTGCATTTCTGTATACACTACACAAGTGCTAGTCTGACAATTGTATGGTTAAACAACATTGACCTGTCATCTTGAACTCTTCTGTAAACATTTTATTTGGACAAATACATTGTATGTATAGGCAACACAAATGCATAATGGCTTACACTATATGCCAATAGTAAACACGTACAGTGTGCATGTTTTAATGTGACGAGACCAGGCCTTGGTTTCACCATCAGATTTTCATTAACTTAAATCTGGAAATATAAAATCTTTATACTTTTGTTAATTGTTAAGATATTGTGGAATTTAAGGTGTCAAAAAATGTATTCGTGGTTCCAAAAATAGCTTGCCACAATTTGCAAAATTTAAAGGTAAGGAAAATCTTAGTTAAGGAATGATATGAAACCGGGACCAGTATAAAGATAGGGGACACGGTGTACAAAGATCAAACACATGCATTGTGTATGTAGTTATTGGGAATCCTAGCTTTATCCATATTTTTGGTAGACCCTCCTGTATAACTATTTACAATAAAAGATAAAGCAGGAAGGTAGACCGGTCGATGTTGCTTTTTTGCAAAATTATATTGGTATACTATTGGCAAAATGTAACTGTATCGAGTAGAAAATCATATAATATTCAAAACATGACAGTATCTTGAAAAAATCCAGCTTTTGAGAGTTATGATGACTGAATTGACGTATTGTATCGCCGGCCATGCTTTTTATGTTCCGACACTGGCCGCCATCACAGTACCAAAACAGCATCACGGCAACTAATGACAAGTATAAAATTGCAAGACAAAAGTTATTTGTTCATAAAATAATTAATTAAAATATAAAATTTTGTAATTATTAACAATAAAACAAAAGAAATTAAATTTTAAAGCAAACTTTTTTCTTATCGAAAAACTTATTAAAGACAAAATGTATAACCATTAGAAAATAAATAAGCTTGTATAACACAAGACACCATCCAAAAGGTTTGTGGAAGATTCTAGCTAGTGTTTTGCTATTAGTATCGTGACTTGCAGTGGAGTATAATATCTGATAACCTTTGAAATATGTGAAATAAAAAAGCTGTTCTAAATATCTTAAAAATGTATGATTGAAACATTCATATATTTATGGTTTATGTATATTGAGTATTAAAGTTTTTTCTCACTAGATTTGGTCAGACACATTTTTATTAATGAACAAAAACTCTCACTCATCTATGGACAAAAATCTGTCTTCTTTTGTTGCGCTTTAGTTTGGGATTGATTTCACATAGCCCAGTTTGAGACAAACACATGCCACATGCATGTTCAGGAACACCATAACATAAAGAAGAACACCTAATCAATATGTAAAGCTCATATAAGATATCAACCAGACACCCTGGAATTTAGAAAATTTCATCCCATCCCAGAAGAAGTTGAGGATTCTATGAATCCGGAGTAAACAAGGTGTGACAGAGTTTCTAGTTCGAGTTTTTGTTTATATCGTAATACAGTACGTGATACTTGGTATAACAAGAAGCAGAAACATCTGTTAAGGTCTCATTATCAACTGTTCTGTGTTGTTTAACTTTTGACATTTTTGCTGCCAAAGTGATTTCAAAACAAGGTTGACATTGCTTAATTGAATTCCATTCCATTGCAATTTTTACAGTGCCAAATTGAAGTTTACAATGTGAATTAAAATGATGTTAATAATAATTCCATTCCATTGCAATTTTGACAGTGCCAAATTGAAGTTTACAATGTGAATTAAAATGATGTTAATAATAATTCCATTCCATTGCAATTTTGACAGTGCCAAATTGAAGTTTACAATGTTAATTAAAATGATGTTAATAATAATTCCATTCCATTGCAATTTTGACAGTGCCAAATTGAAGTTTACAATGTGAATTAAAATGATGTTAATAATAATTCCATTCCATTGCAATTTTGACAGTGCCAAATTGAAGTTTACAATGTGAATTAAAATGATGTTAATAATAATTCCATTCCATTGCAATTTTGACAGTGCCAAATTGAAGTTTACAATGTGAATAAAAATGATGTTAATAATAATTCCATTCCATTGCAATTTTGACAGTGCCTAATTGAAGTTTACAATGTGAATTAAAATGATGTTAATAATAATTCCATTCCATTGCAATTTTGACAGTGCCAAATTGAAGTTTACAATGTGAATTAAAATTATGTTAATAATAATTCCATTCTATTGCAATTTTGACAGTGCCTAATTGAAGTTTACAATGTGAATTAAAATGATGTTAATAATAATTCCATTCCATTGCAATTTTGACAGTGCCAAATTGAAGTTTACAATGTGAATTAAAATGATGTTAATAATAATTCCATTCCATTGCAATTTTGACAGTGCCAAATTGAAGTTTACAATGTGAATTAAAATGATGTTAATAATAATTCCATTCCATTGCAATTTTGACAGTGCCAAATTGAAGTTTACAATGTTAATTAAAATGATGTTAATAATAATTCCATTCCATTGCAATTTTGACAGTGCCAAATTGAAGTTTACAATGTGAATTAAAATGATGTTAATAATAATTCCATTCCATTGCAATTTTGACAGTGCCAAATTGAAGTTTACAATGTGAATTAAAATGATGTTAATAATAATTCCATTCCATTGCAATTTTGACAGTGCCAAATTGAAGTTTACAATGTGAATAAAAATGATGTTAATAATAATTCCATTCCATTGCAATTTTGACAGTGCCTAATTGAAGTTTACAATGTGAATTAAAATGATGTTAATAATAATTTCATTCCATTGCAATTTTGACAGTGCCAAATTGAAGTTTACAATGTGAATTAAAATGATGTTAATAATAGGTCATGATGCAGCATGCTTTGTTATCATATGGCATCATTACTTAATGGTTAATTTAATCTCAATGCTCAACATTGACTTTTTTAGTTTACAAAAAGATTGTTACGGTAGTCTTTCTTTTTGTTAGCAAGAGTTGTCAGTTCCAATGAAAGGATACAATTATCTATGTGGCAAGTTGCCGGTAGAAGACGCATATGACCATCTGTGGCAGGGTATCGGTAAAAACACACAAGTCTGTTTGGCATCAAGGAGATTAAAAAGACTCATATATGTGGTCTGTGTGACAAAACAAATCCAAACAAAGAAACTCAATCCCAAAATCATTTCATAAATCTGCATACAGAATTGATGTTTAAAAATCAAAATCTCAATCCCAAAACCATTTGATAAATCTGCACACTGAATTAATGTTTAAAAGTCAAAATACAGTCTAACCTGCCTTAAAGGACATCTGTATAAAAGGGCCACCTGCTTATAAAGGTCAGTAGAATTATATCTCAATTGTTCTTCTTTCATATTATTTGAACCTGTAAATAAAGGTAACCCAACCATAAAGGCCACTTTTACTGGTTCCCTTGGGTGGCTTTTATAGACAGGTTTGACTGTATAAATTTGGGCATTTCTCAGGAAACTGATATTTTTTTATATATTTATATATAATTTTAACGAAATAAATAAAAATACACAATAGCTATAATCGGTAAAGAACACATAAGTCTGTTTGGCATCTAGGAGATTAATAAGACTAATATATGCGCTCTGTGTGACAAAACAAATCCAATCTAAGAAACTCAATCCTAAAATCATTTGATAGATCTGCATACAAAATTGATGTATAAATTGGAGCATTTCACGGGAAACTGATAATATCTTATATATTTTTTTATAATTTTAACGAAATGAATAAAAATGCACAATAGCTAAAAAATAAAGTTTGTAGAAACAACATTAGAACCTAATGGTGTTCAAAATATGACAATATATTTGGAATGAAAAAATAACAAAAATTAAATTGAACAATAAATATAAAGGAAATAAACAAAATTCTTGTTAATTCCTTTTTTTTTTGTTTTCAATAAACAAAAAAAATCTTATATACATCAATAATTTGATAAACAAAAGTTTTACACATCAGTGATATGTTTTATTTCACATAAAATATATCTCAAATATAATACACTTAACATCAGCAGTGCTTGGACGATACATATGTTCCCTGTCTAAGTGCCCAAAAACAAAATAGAACTGTTTCTTGAGAGCCAAATACCCCTGCCCCCAACATTTAAAGTCTTCCTGCAACCTTAACCTTTCGGATATGACCTTGGTTTAAGGCCATGACACCTTTTCGAACCGTGAAGATTATTCATGTGAAGTTTCATGAGAGTCCTCCAAAGCATTTATGAGATATGGCCCGGACACAATTTTACACGGACAGGCAGACATGGTGATTCCTATAAACCTCCCTTAAACTAATTTGCGGGGGGTATAAAGAAAGGAATGAACCATTCATTTATACATATCGGCTCTTTCAAAATTATCCAATCAAACTCAAACATTTCAGGCCATGTCTAAATCATAATTGACAGATTGCCGCCATGCCAACAATATTCCGATAAAGGGTTGGCATGATTGATTTACACGCAAAACCAATGAAAACTTTGCCTGAATTGTGAGCGTGGTCAGCGAAACATCAATTCCAAAAGGAAAGCAAGTCATGTTAAACTAGAAACATTTTCTCCCCCAGTGATCAATGTAAAAAGGGGGGGGGGGACAAAATAATAATTTTGTCGCCCAAAAATAGTCTGTTGGCCAACCAGCCCTTCTTTTCAGTCTTAGTTGATGTTTTTTTTCTTCCTCATTCATTATATATTGTCTCCTCGACTTTAACCTACTTATATAGGTTGCAAGATATAACATGACATGCATTAATAAGTGGCGCAGATGTTTCAATACTGATCTTGCAAAAAAAATGAGTCAAGTTATTTCAACCTCATTTTTGAAAACATTGCCCCTATATTTTAAAAGGCCTGTGTCCGGATGATCCCACTAACTACAGTTAGTTTGAACACTGTTGTCTTGTCAGATTGTGATGCTTATTGCATTATGTGTTTTTACTGTTTGAATTTTTATTGGTTTTTGTTTCATATATGGAGCACATTACATCAAAGTACTACAAATGTATATACTTTCGCGGTATAGCAAATTTAGACATATCCACCTAGTTAAATTTTTGCATTTTTTTAAAAATATGCACTATATATAACAAAATAAAATAATATAATTTACGCTTGGTATTAATTTTCATGCAAAACAAACAACCTCAAAACAAGTAAATTTAGTACACCGCGAAAATAAATACTTTTACAGTATATATATAAATTATATATATAATTATATATATTCACTACACCTGTTGAAAAAACTTTTGGTCCAAACTCTTTATGTATAATGTATCGCCAAACACATTTTCTCTTTGAAGCCTATGCATAAAGAACATAAAATCATAAAAAAACATTTTTTCATTGCACAGTAAACGAAAAATTAATATCAGTGAGTTATCCTTATATTGATACAATACAAACGAACAACAAAATAACATAAAAGATATAAGTAACAGTTTACTGTATAACTGGAAATTTTTGCGGTGTTAATTTTTCGCGATTTTATGAAAATATACCCATGTAAAAATGCTCGCGATTGAAACACTAAATATAATATAACCGATGAGGATGCCGATTTTTTTTTATAAGTATGGGTCTTTTTTAAAGTTTTCATGTGTAACAGAATAGGCGTCGGCAAGGAAGTAAATACCTGGTCACCTGTAATTAACTTTAATCAAGTCTTCCAGGTAACATCTCGCATGTGTCTTGTTTGTTTAATGATTGAAGCCATGCTGATTCCTTATTCATTGATATACGGTGATCGTCCATAATTACCGGGACCTATGTTTATATTTTGAAGAAAGCGCTGCAATTACAAACACTAATTATATATTCCTATGTCAGAGGTTATATGGCGCTTTCGTATCTGTCGGTTTTGAGTAAAAAGTGCCAGGATAAGATAATCGCTTATCAGGATATTTATATAATTTATAAAATTTAATTTGCAATTCAAACGACATGTTTAAGATTTTAAACGTAACAAAATAATGAATACGAATAGTCTTTCACAAAAGTTCAATCAACCGGAGGCTGTTCTAGTTATTGACCAATACTCTCAAACGCAAAACCCAATTATTTTTCGCGATTTGATTTTTCGCAATTTGATTTCAATAGCGAAAAATAGCGAAAATTAGATTACTGCGAAAATTTCCAGTTATACGGTATTTGTTCTGTCAGTGAAATTGTTCAGAAGGACAGTTTTCATGGGTAGTTTAGTTACTGATGGAATAACGTCGCAAGTATTTTTTAATCCATGTATATATACTTGGTTCAAAATCACTAGGGATTTGTGTTATCTCAAACTTTTTCATCTCGGAACAAACTTTACGTTTTCACGTTAAAATAATAATAATAATAATAAAAATTAAAAATTCACAATTATCAGAAACTTTTTACCTGGAAACAAAATTACATTTACACATTCATAACAAAAATCACAAAAATTTATTTACACAACCAAACATCCACAAAAATGGTTGATGAAATTAATAAACATGGTTCAAAAACTTTGAAAACCATAAGTGACTGATATAGGATTTAACTTTTCAGTCAAATGTTATCACCTGTAACAGGTAGTTAGGCCAAGCAAAAACAATTGTGTGTTCAAGTTTCACTCTCTCAATTAATAATAAAAATGATATAAAGGCATTTTCTTTCCCTGTTCAAACATTTATAGTTTGGTCATTGGAAAAACAAACTTTGTTCATTGAAAAAAACAAACAAACATTGGTCGCAAAATGTGAGATGAAAATTTAAAACTGATCCATATTCCTTTAAGATCTTTCGTTCCTATAAAATTAATGTTATAGACTTTTCATTATTTATTATCTTTTTCATCGCTGATGCATACTTGTTCAGAAAAAATAATGTTAAAGCTATAAAATCCAAAATCTGGATGGGAAATAAAAACTTTGGGGTTTGTAATATCAAAACAGGTTCATTAAAGCAATCATAAACACACCTTAATTTTTGTTTGGCCTTATGAAAAACAATGGTATGTATGTATACGTTCCACTCAACATTTAAACATAAATAATGTGATAGATGATCTCACTTAACATATACATCTACTCTTTATTATGAATGACTTATAAACATTGCACAATCGGAGGTCTTCCCAAACAGTAGAAATCAGTTTGATTTACACTTTAGGAAATGTCATCATCTCTACTGGCAATTTAACCCAGAGGAAATCTATTCAAATCTAAAGCTAACTTTTTAAGAATAACACAACTTAAACAAAGATAAACTTAGGTTGGGCACAGTAATTATTACTGGTTTTTTTTTGCATCTAAGATATTGAAATAAGCAAATAATTATAGATTGCTATTCTGTTATCATTTTCTGGAATCGATAAGAATCTATAACATTTTATTGCATATGATCAATTCTGTGTATGCTGTTTTCATAAATAACCTTAGCAGAGTTAAAAGGCTAACATTGTAATTTGAAATCTGTATTGTCGTACATCTGGCCTAAATATTGTGATTCCATTAACTCTACAGAAACAGAATTTTTTTATGCATACCCTAAAGTTTTTATGACATTATTTGACAAGCACTGGTCACAATTTCACAATCATTCCTTAAATTAAATCTGGCAAATTTTCAAATCTTTCTAATTTTGTTATTTTTTATGATATTCAGGGATTTAAGGTGTAATTTGTAAGGTCATTTCTAGATTAAAACATCTGCATTAAGTTTAGACATAAATAATCATCATTAGTTCCAAAAAGAGATCATCAAAATTTGCTGAATTTAAGTAAAGAAAAATCTTGGCTAAGGAATGATTGTGAAACCGGAGCCAGTTAAAGTTGGCATTTTTGCGCCACATGGTCAATGTAAAATATGCCTACCTACAGATTGACCCATTTTTTTCAGTGTTAGCAGAAATACCTGTTTGGGTGTGTCTTACCCGGTACTTCTATTTCCTGACATAGTGCAATAAAACATTAAAATGCCAATGGGTAGACATTTTTACTAAATGACTTAACACATGTAATTTTATTTGGAATCCATGTGAACTTTTGAGAAATGAAAGTACCATGCTTCTTACATATGCATTATCTTTGGACATAATTGATAATTGGACTTGTTTCATTAATATTGTGTTCTTTTTTGGTTTATTAGAATGTCATTGAAGTTAATACATGTATTTAAAATGAAAATTAATAATAAAAATAATAATAAATAATATCAATTGAAAAACCTGAAAACTTGCACCTTGCTACTATGATCTTCCATTTTCACACCTTGTATTTAGGACTTGATCATAAAGAAATTAGGCCATTTGAGCAATATTAGTGAACAATAATTCAATATTTTTTCTAAAACTTTTTACACAATTTATAGGCGGTGGGGGACAAAAATAAGTTCAATCAAAGAAAAAAAAAAAAAAACAAAAAAAACCTCACCACAATGTACTTACACGTTTGTTCCTTAAAGCTTAATACTTTAAATACAATGCAAAAAAAACTTAATTAAAAAAAAATTTAAAAATCACATCATTTAAACCTTAGCTGTCAAAAGATCAGCTTAGCTTGATGGCACGCCGATCTCATTCATATAAACTGTTAATTGAAAACATTAAATTGGACGCAATGTTCACAACTACAATCAAACAAGAGATTTGCAAACTTTTATACAGACTTGTTGAAAGTGTAATACTGAGCTAATTGAAGCATGACCAAAGAGCTGCCGAAAGATAAATAGCATTTGTTGATATACAGATGATAGCTAATGACAAAGAACTAAAGAGATAGGCAGTTAATGCCAAAATCTACCGAGATGTAGGAAATGGGGACCGAGATGAGCCGCAAATTCAACATCATTTCAATAATTAGCTTAGTGTTAAACTTTCAACAGGTCTGTCTTGCATGTACATACACAATTAAAAAATATGCAAAAAATTAAGCTTAGGTACATTTGCTTTGATCACTTTGGCCTGTACTGTAAAACATGAAATTTTCGCGTGCATGTTATTTTCGCGTAATTCGCGAGTTCATAAATAATCGCGAAAATAATATGCGCGATTATTAATTTGATCGAATAAATATGAATGGACTTTTACATGAGGGGATCACGATGGGATCAGGCTCACAACGGGATATCGCGAAAATTTCATGCCGAGAAATGACTGATACAAATATTGCGAAAATAAAGTGTTTTACAGTATTTGTTTCTTAATAAAATTAACTAATATCACATTTACGTATAAGCTTTGGTGTACAGATGGCACAACTGAAAAAAAATGTTATAACAAAACATGAGGCCTTGACTGATCACCCAAAGATACATGATTACTGAAATGAAATCATCTAAAAGAGTTGGTTTATAAACATTCAGTATTAAAAAGGATAAGAAAGTTTAACACTGAGCTAACAAAAATTAGTCAAAGCTCAGTTCTGCAGTGGCCAGGATAAGGACTGAAAAGCTGTACAGAGAAAGATAGCAGCTGTCACAAGCTGCCGAGATATACTGTAAATCCGGTTTTATTCACGAGAATAATTTTTGCGTTAATTCGCGATCTCATTTAATCGCGTATTCAACATTTCGCGTAATAAAAGTATGTATAACATATAAACAACATAACAAAGTTAGGTTAAATTTCAAAGTCAAATCAGGAACCCATATAGATTATCCTGCTGAATTAATACATAACTATATAAATTTCTAATTGATGGTGGTATCGACATGTTGTCCCCCTGGCAATGTTCATTAAAATATTTATTTTATTTAGTCTTCAGGTGAGTAGATTTTACACGATTGCATGTGTGATAGGTAATAATCTATAGTCTGTTTCACACAAATATTTAAATATAGTATGTTATAGTCAATTTCAAGCAAGTAATATACTAGTATGTATTGAAACGCAAATTCATCCTCTCACGAAATATTCTCCTAAACATGATTCGCGAAAATAAAGTGTCGCGAAAATTACCAGATCTACAGTAGGCTATGAGGTGAAGAGAGGAGTTGCTGATTTGGCAGCAATTGGTTAGCTTAGTGTTAAACTTTCAACAGGTCTGTGCTGTATGTATATACATGTAAAATATAAATCAGGGTTCGTACAGACATTTGGACTCCAAATTTGAGGACTTTTTAGGGTCTTTTCAGGGTCTTATTTGCAAATTTAAGGCCTAATCAGAGGTACAATTGTAGCAAAAAAATATATTGATGCAAAAGCAATTACCGTAAACAAATAAAACAATTACTTACAGGTCCATAGTAACAACACTTGAAGTAGATAAGGTCGAAGTTGGGCATTCGGAAGGCCAGGTACCTTTAAATTCCTCCTTCAAGTAACTTATTAATTAATATTTATTTATTTATTTATTACATCAGTTATTTCAAGTATTCCCAACCACTTAATATCCAAATACAGACACCCAACTGGCCAAATTCAAGTGCTTTTTAGGGCCTTCAGGATAAATTCAAGGACTTTTTAGGGTCAGACTTGTTTTTAGGGTCTTTTTAGGGCAAACCTCAAAATTTAAGGACTTTTCCAGGCCTGTACGAACCCTGTAAATTCAGATAATTAACCTTCGCTACATTTGATCTTATCATTTTGGTCTGTATTTGTATTTTTAACAAAATCAAATAATATCACATTTACATATATGCTTTGGTGTACAGATGGCACAACTGTAAAAAAACAAAAAAAGTCTTAAGCAAAACATCATGCTCATAGGCCTTGAATGATCACCCGAAGAAACCATAATTGAAACAAAATTATCTCAAAGAGTTGGTTAATAAACATTCAGTACTAAAAGGGTATGAAAATTTAACACGAGTTAAAAAAATTGTCAAAGCTCGGTTGTCGAGTGGCAAGGATACCGATAGCTAGTGAAACCCAGAGATAGATAGCAACTACGAGTTATCTTGGTAATGTGGTGAAGAGAGGAGTTGCTGATTTAGCATCATTGGGTTAGCTTAGTGTTAAACTTTTAACAGGCCTGCACTGTATGTACATGTACAATATAACTACAAAAAATAATCTTTCTACATTATTTTGATCGATTTGGTCTATATATGTATTTTTAATAAAATCAAATAATATCACATTCACATATATAAATGCTTTGGTGTACAGATGGCACAACTGTAAAAAAGAAATAATTAAAAATCAAAGCATGTCGCTAAAAGGCCTGGCTTATCCCCTTCAGAAAACATTAAATAACTCAATTAAAATAATTGTGAACTGTTTTTAAAGCTTAAATTTCTTAAATTGTAAAAAATTGTCAAAAGTGATTGTGAAAAAACCATAAGATTTTGAACTGTGAATGGGGCAGAATATCGGACCCCAAATCAGCCCTCTTGACCTGTGCTCTTACCCATAAATCAAATTTAACCAATTTTGCAAACTTTGAAGAAATCTATGGGTTGATGCCTTGTATGAAGTTTCAAGATTAGAAGATTTTCATTTTCAAAAATTTTGGGGATTAATTTCATATTCGTCTTGTTTAAAAACAGCGATCAAATATGTAAAAAAAAATGTAATCGTTTGATGTAACGAACACCAACATCTAATATTTTGACTTCAAATTGCAAGGAACAATTTCATATTCTAGTTAAAAAAAATAAAAAATAAAAAAATTCGAACAAGACATAAACATGATAAAAGAGCCTATTTGTACAAACTTCTATCTGTCAAACATACAGTCCAACCTGCCTTAAAGGCCACCTCTATATAAGGGCCACTTCTTTGTAAAGACCAGTAGAATTATATCCTAATAATTGTTCTCCATTCATATTATTTGAGCCTGTATCATGTGTATATAAAGGTCACCTGTCAATAAAGGTCACTTTTACTGTGTGTCTTGGGTGGCCTTTATAAACAGGTTTGACTGTACTACCACTTTGAGCTTTGGCAACTCAAACACAATTTATCAACATATATTGTCTAAAAGTTTTAACTACAACCTTTTAAAAGTGTACAGTTTTCACTGTACCAGATAATTTCAATGTTGCATTAATATTTTTGCAAAATCATACTATCTACTATTCACAACAAAGTTTGTTAATTCGGTTTTTCACTGTGGTCTTTTCACTATTTACAGCAGATTTAGGTATCGGTGTGTCACTGTGTTTTCTTTTCCGATGATGATTTCTGTGTCCTTGCTGGTTTTACAAAGTTTAATATAACTAGCGCTGCTATGGAAAGAACGTGTAAATAAAAATACTGGGACCTGTCAATATACAAAAATATATATATACAATTTGCTAAAATAATGACTTATTTGCATCATTTAAGACAAAAAAAAAAAAAAAAAACTAGAAAAACTGTAAGCCACAACCCCCCCCTCCCAAAAAATCCATCAAATCAAATTTTTAAATAGGAGGTGCACATCTACATTATATCACAAAGATTGTGTGAAAGTTTCATGAAAATCCATTGAAGGGTTTAGGAGGAGTTGCGGATAAGATATAGGTATCCTAAGTGTAACGGAAGGACGGACAGACACCCCTATCACTAATCACTATCACTATATACCCCCCCCCCCCCCCCACTTTTTAAGCGGGGGTATAAAAATCTCTGCCATTGAAATACCTCTTACATCATGTTAAACAGATAATTACTGATAATTGTTCTAGAAATAATTTTACATTATAATGATGGCTGCCATCTTGGACTTCAGATGGTCATGCCAGAAACATTTTTATTCAAATTTGTATCAAGGGTCTTCCTTGACAAATTTGGATTTATCATGTTTATATGGACTTAACACTTTAAACATGTAAATAGATTTTCAAAGAATTGGCTTAAAACAGAAACCATCTGCATAATCAGCAAAGAAGTCATGGAAACATTTGTTGCCAAAACTAGTAAAATACATGCATCATGTGTATGTTTATGAATATATATCTACTTTCTATTAATAGAATCTATCACTACTTGTGGTGCCAGATAGGGAAATCTCAACCCGAGTTCTAATATATTTGGTGCAGAACGAGGCTTGCCGAGTTCTGGACCAAATATATTAGAACGAGGGTCGAGATTCCCTTATCTGGCATTACAAGTAGTGATTGATTCTATTTCTTGCATCAAAAAGTACATTTTTTCAATTTAAAATCAATTTCAACCTTCCATACATACACCTCTGATTTTGTTGATACAATTTTGAGGGAAAAATGGCGTGTAGGCTATCTTGCACAGGGGGGTACAAGATGGAGATATCTTGCACCATCTTTTTTTATGGATTTTTCTATCTGGGGTGCAAGAATAATCAGTCCATAAATAAATCTGTAATGGCTATTAATGCAGCCCTTGAAGTGGGTTTCAAAACTAAGTGGTCAGCTGGCTACTAATTTAAATTTTCAGGTAGCCAGTAGGAATTCCAAGTGGCCAGGCAACCTTTTCTTCAAAATGAAGAAAATTAAGGTAGATTTTAGGTATGGAGAACAAAAATTCACATTTTTATAACTAACTTACAATCACGTACATACATAATGATGATGTAAAGTGGCCATCATATTGCCTGAATTGGTAACAGTATCATGAAAATTCTGTAACACAGAAATAATATCTGTTCTTTGGTCACAAATGTTCAAATTTAATAAAGACAAGCTGGCCACCATTTACAAATTTTAGGTCACAGGACACAATTCATGGTCGATTTGATGGCATAGACAAAAACTATCAACCAAGGACTTTATTGTTCAATCGATGCCATTTATCTATATTGTATTTGGCCATGGATGCCCCAAGAGCACCTTAAAATCAAGTGATGTTACCATGGTTACTTACTTGAGTAAATTGAAGGCTGGCATAAAGGAAAGTAAAACATGGCTACTTGTAATATAAACATTGGCAAATCTGGTAAATAAGAAGGTTATACAATCATAAAACATCTTCAACTGTGGTGAGGTCAAGAAATATGGTCTAACTTGTCTTCTGATCTGTAAATAAAACAAGTAAATCCAGTGAATTAGGATCCCCTGCTAGCAGGTTTTTGGTGATTTGCACTTATGTTTAAAGGGCAATAACTCTTTGAAAAATTAGCAAACCAACTTGGGTTAATGATATGCCAATCTCCTATCAATGTTGATGATTTGCACAAAATTTTGTGAAATAGTGCTTCATAGTTTTGGAGAAGTGCAGACAAGAATTTCAGATGGATATATGGATGGATATAGGGACTTTAATATAATGAGAATAACCCAGTATGAGTTGTCTCACTTAGCTGTTAGAATATTGTTGTTTTTTTACACAAAGTTATGTTATCATTTCCACACAGCTTTTGTTTTCATTTCAGGAACCACAGAGCTCAAAATGATTTTTTAATCTACATGTAGGAATCAGTGTGAGTGTTATCAAAAAATTTCAGGAGCCAATAAAAAATTTCAGTCTGCCAAATATAAAGCTACATGACAGTTATTGTATAAAGAACATTTAACAAGAAAGTTTTCAGTAGGTAAACTGCCATTGTTTTTATAACAATTTTGTAGTTGTTCAATTTAATTTTTCTAATATCAATGGGTCTACATTAAATGTCCAGAACCTAGTAAGACATTTATGGTGTTTTAGACAAATTCCTCCCCTTCCCCTCCAAGCTTACATTGAGCACTTGCATCTGCTTTGCAATCTTGTAGTTGTTCAATTTAATTTTATCTAATATCAATGGGTCTACATTAAATGTCCAAAACTAGTAAGACATTTATGGTGTTTTAGACAGAGCCTCCCCCCTTCCTCTCTGAGAAAGCTTACATTGAGTACTTGCATTTGCTTTGCATTGCAGTGAAAGTTGCAGCATTAAATGCATCATTTCTAGCAATTGAAATGGATGAGGAATTGTATTCCGAAACGGCCGTCTAGTGCTGTAAAATTAAAACTGGTATAATATGTAAATTTATATCCCTATTTTAGTGAATGGAATGAAGTTAAGTAATGGAGTTTAGACACCAGTCAAGATTTTTTCATTTATATTGAGGCAGCCAGATCCAAGATGGTGGAGGAAACTGGAAACCTAAGAGAAAACCACCAATCTTTCGCAAGTGAACTGATAAACTTTATCACACTATTATTTGTGATCCGCAAGTACGCCCTTTACACCACTCGGCCACCCATAAAAATTTGGATAAAACTATTGTAATTTCAATTATTATTTAATTCCGCGTGTATTTATTTTTGAGGTTTATGAAATCAAGACATATTCATATACATGTCGTTAAATTTTCATGGTTTTTTTTAAATATGCACTATGACGCAATAAAAAACAAGAGGCCCATGGGCCTTATACGCTCACCTGATAACTAATGGCTAGCTGATAGATTTAAAGTAAACGTAAATACTAAACCCCAATGACTTTTTTCTTTACATCAAAATGATCATTGTATCAATACCTACAACATTCTAATATACATGCCTATACAAAAAGTTTATAGTTTTCGAGATAATTAACCATTTCGGTATTGTTTTCACATCTGTGACCTTGACCTTTGAACCCATGACCTTTTTCTATACATCAAAATGATCGTTGTATCAATACCTACAACATTCTAATATACATGTCTATACAAAAAGTTTATAGTTTTCAAGATAATTAACCATTTCAATATTGTTTTGCATCTGTGACCTTGACCTTTGAACCCATGACCTTTTTCTATACATCAAAATGATTGTTGCATCAATACCTACAACATTCTAATATACATGCCTATACAAAAAGTTTATAGTTTTCGAGATAATTAACCATTTCGGTGTTGTTTCGCATCTGTGACCTTGACCTTTGAACCTATGACCTTTTTCTATACATCAAAATGATCGTTGTATCAATACCTACAACATTATAATATACATGCCTATACAAAAAGTTTATAGTTTTCGAGATAATTAACCATTTCAGTATTGATTTGCATCTGTGACCTTGACCTTTGAACCCATGACCGTTTACTATACATCAAAACGATTGTTGTATCAATACCTACAACATTCTAATATAAATGCCTATACAAAAGTTTATAGTTTTCGAGATAATTAACCATTTCGGTATTGTTTCGCATCTGTGACCTTGACCTTTGAACCCATGACCTTTTTCTATACATCAAAATAATCGTTGTATCAATATCTACAACATTCCAATATAAATGCCTATACAAAAAGTTTATAGTTTTCGAGATAATTAACCATTTCAGTATTGATTCGCATCTGTGACCTTGACCTTTGAACCCATGACCTTTTTCTATACATCAAAATGATCGTCGTATCAATACCTACAACATTCTAACATACATGCATATACAAAAAGTTTATAGTTTTCGAGATAATTAACCATTTCGGTGTTGTTTCGCATCTGTGACCTTGACCTTTGAACCCATGACCTTTTTCTATACATCAAAATGATCGTTGTATCAATACCTACAACATTCTAATATACATGACTATACAAAAAGTTTATAGTTTTCGAGATAATAATTATAATCAGAGGTAAAAAAAATTAGGTCACGACCTTTACAATTGACCTTGACCTCATTTTGAAGATACTAACAAGAAGATGTCAAAACTGAAAACCCCATGTCATTATCTGGTCAAGTAGTCAAGTTATAACAATTTGAAGCTATTTTACGATTTTTTCAAAATTAAACGCAAAAACGCGTAACCCATTTTTCGACCGAATTTCACAAAATGAACAAACTATAGGCTTAAGACCCTAGAGAAGCCAAATATCTCATCAGATTTTTTCTCCAAACAATACTTTCGGAGAGAAGATTTTTTAAGATTTTTGCACCCCTAGGTCACCTTGACCTAGTTATGGTAGCCATGGCAACGCCACGAACAAATCTGAATTGCACCAACCCAGACATGCTTCTGACCAAGTCTCATTGAAATCTGCCAAGTACTTTCAGAGGAGAAGTCGAAAATGTGAAAAGTTTACGACGACAACGACGACGACGACGACGACGACGACAGACAACGGACAAATTGTGATCAGAAAAGCTCACTTGAGCCTTTGGCTCAGGTGAGCTAATAATATATAGTTTTTTCTCTGTAAAAATTTTCGCACAAAACAAATGACCGCAAAATAAGTAAAATAATATTACAGTGTGAAACTAAATACATTAACAGCAAATTCTACCATGTACTTACCTGTCTTGCAGCCATAGTTAATACCAACGCTGTACCAAAACAAATGTAATATCCTGGATAGAAGCCATGCCATATACAGCTTATAGAGAATACAAACAGTGTGTGATACTTGGGAACTCTGTCATATACTACACGTCTTAACCATACTATTGTCAATTTATTCCAACAATCAATGTTAACTTTCAAACTGGTACAAGTCTACAAAGTAACAAGATAATCAAAGTATTGAAGGTACTGAAAACCCCCTGTACAAGTGTACAAATAACAAGATGAGAACAGGGATTTAAAGCCATCTTTTAATGTGGGGGTTCAAAGGATTCAGGTTTTAAAAAAAATTAGTGTCCAAACCTAAATTTCAAGGGTCCATATTTCTAGGATAACAAAATATTCAAAATCTAGAATATCTCATTTCATGTGTTGCTTGTCATTATATTGCAGCCCCTGAAATTGAGGCAGCCATGTGTCCTGAAATTTCATGACTCAATGTTTTTGACCGTTTTATTTCAAAACTTGAACCAGGTTTATCAGATATGACGATTCAGGTTGCTCATTTCAATGCACTTCACTGTCAGTGTCTTGGCTTTCTGTTTCATTTACTTTTCGTTTAAACAAAACAGAACAGAGATCAGCTTGTTTAGATGACATATTAACACATGTTTAATAATCTTGATCAATCAAATGTTTTTATTGCTAAAGGCAACTTAACATTATGTTGCATGCCAATCAAACATCCCAGTGACCATAATCAAGTATACCAAAAAAAAAAAAAACCCCAGAAAACCAAAAAGAATGCATGTTTAAATCTTGGTCAATCAAATGCTTACGGCAAATGAAATTTAGATAGTGTTTTAATGAAACATCCTAGTGACCATAAAAATTATACCAGAGGCTCAGTGTGGCTGAGCCTGTATCGCTCACCTGACTAAAATGCTTTTAAAGCAAATTTGTATTCCAGTGATGAAAAAATGCACTGTTTATATCAGACAGAATAAGGAAATCACTGTAGCATTCACAGTTTTTTTCAATCAAATTAAAATCACATCTCTCACTTGCTCCCCCATTTTTGATATAGGCGCGGAGTGGGAGATCTGAGGAAACACCGTTTAGGGGCATATGTGAATGAGCCACTGTTGTAACATTTATTGTCCAATGAAATTTCAGCTTCCGAGATTTTAAAAGTGTTTTGCCTTAATTGTAAATGAAACGGGCAATTTGAATTTGTCAATCTAATAAAGGACCTTCCATACATCATTCCCATAAAGTTTGGTTCAATTTGCTTCAGTAGCTTTAGAGGAGATAGCAAATATATGCTATTCCCATAGGGTTAAACTATGTTCTGTGCTGGCAGCCATCTTTTTTGGCAGATCAAAAAAAATTTCCACAATCTAAGTAAAGAACCATCCATACATCATTCCTGTAAAGTTTGATTCAATTTGCTTTAGTAGCTTCAAAGGAAATAATAGCAATATATGCTTTTCCCATAGGGTCCAATGTGAAACAATGTTCTCCACTGGCAGCCATGTTTTATGGCAGATCAGGAAAATTTTGGCAATCTATGTAAAGGACCTTCTATACATCATTCCTGTAAAGTTTGGTTCAATTTGCTTCAGTCATTTCTGAGGACATAGTCAAAAATGTGTTTTTTCCCATAAAGTCCAACTATCTTTTGCGCTGACAGCCATGTTTTTTTGGCAGATCAGAAAAATTTTGGCAATCTATGTAAAGGACCTTTTATACATCATTCCTGTAAAGTTTGGTTCAATTTGCTTCACTAGCTTCAGAGGAGATGGCATATATGCTTTTCCCATAGGGTCCAATGTGAAACTATGTTCTCCGCTGGCAGCCCTGTTTTTTGGCGGATCAGAAACATTTTGACAATCTATGTAAAGGACCTTCTATACATCATTCCTGTAAAGTTTGGTTCAATTTGCTTCAGTCATTTCTGAGGACATAGTCAAAAATGCGTTTTTCCCATAGGGTCCAATGTTAAACTATCTTCTGCCCTGGCGGCCATGTTTTTTGGCGGATCAGAAAAATTTTGGCAATCTAAGTAAAGGACCTTCTATACATCATTCCTGTAAAGTTTGGTTCAATTTGCTTCAGTCATTTCTGAGGACATAGTCAAAAATGCGTTTTTCCCATAGGGTCCAATGTTAAACTACCTTTTGCGCTGGCAGACATGTTTTTTGGCCAATCAGGAAAATATTGGCAATCTATGTAAAGGACCTTCTATACATCATTCCTGTAAAGTTTGGTTCAATTTGCTTCTAAAGCTTCAGAGGAAATAGCATATATATGCTTTTCCCATTGGGTCCAATGTTAAACTATCTTTTGCGCTGGCGGCCATGTTTTTTGGTGGATCAGAAAAAGTTTGGCAATCTAAGTAAAGGACCTTCTATACATCATTTCTGTAAAGTTTGGTTAAATTTGCTTCAGTCATTTCTGAGGAGATAGCCAAAATGCGTTTTTCCCATAGGGTCCCATGTTAAACTACCTTTTGCTCTGGCAGCCATGTTTTTTGGCCAATCAGAAAAATTTTGGCAATCTATGTAAAGGACCTCCAATACATCATTCCTCTAAAGTTTGGTTAAGTTTGCTTCAATAGTTTCAGAGGCGATAGCCAAAATGTGTTTTTCCCATAGGGTCCAATGTTAAACTATGTTCCCCGCTGGCAGCCATATTTTTAGGCGGATCAGAAAAATTTCGGCAATCTTTGCAAAAGACCTTCCATACATTATTCCTGTAAAGTGTAATTGAATTCGCTTCAGTCATTTCAGAGGAGATAGCCAAAATGTGCGTTTTCCCATAGGGCCCAATGTTAAACTTTGTTTGGCCCTGGCGGCCATTTTTTTTGGCGGATCAGAAAAATTTGGGCAATCTTAGTAAATGACCTTGCATACATTATTCCTGTAAAGTTTGGTTCAAATTGGCTCAGCAGTTTCAAAGAAGATAGCAAATATATGCTTTTCCCATAGGGTCTAATGTTAAACTATCTTCTGTGCTGGCGGCCATGTTTTTTGACAGATCAGAAAAATTTTGGCAATCTAAGTAAAGGACCTTCCATACATCATTCCTGTGAAGTTTGGTTAAATTTGCTTCAGTCATTTCGGAGGAAATAGTCAAAAATGCATTTTTCCCATAGGGTCCAATGTTAAACTATCTTCTGCGCTGGCAGCCATGTTTTTTGGCGGATCAAAAAAATAAAAGAACCTTCCATACATCATTCCTGTAAAGTTTGGTTAAAATTGGTTCAGGGGTTTCAGAGGAGATAGCCAAAATGTGAAAAGTTTACAGACGGACTGACAGACTGACAGACTGACGGACGGACTGACTGACGGACGCCGGACGCCGAGTGATGGCAAAAGCTCACATGGCCTTTAGGCCAGGTGAGCTAAAAATGATAAATAGAAAACCGAAAGGGACATCTGACATGCTAATCATGATGTCCATTTATTGTGCATCCACTTCGGCGCACATTTAATTTTGGAGAGTCCAAGGGCAAAAATGTGCATGAAGGGATGCGCAAATGCCTGTCCCGTAAATCCCTGTGAAATCAAAAGCAACAAGTTATAACTGACATTGAGCGTCATTTCATGTTTTCCTAGATCAAATGACAATCTGCTAAAATTTTATGCTTTAGAACAATAAGTATTAACGAATATCTGGCATCAAATTTTCATTTTCAACTAACCTCTAGTAATATATATCAACATTAGTTAACAAATCCCATTTAGGCTCGCCAGCTTCATCATAACCATTGAAACCAAAGCCAGCAGCATTATTTACTGTTTCTCCTGAAAATAAATATATAGAAATATAAGAACCTTAGTCATGTTAGTTAAAAGAAAAAATTGGGAAATCAGGAGGGTTTTTAGTTAAAAATCAGGAGGTTATCAGGAATTTTTTGTATAAAAAGTGATAAAAACCACAAAAAAAAAAAAAAAAAACAAAACAAAACAAAAAAAAAAAAAAAACAAAAAAAATAATAATGGCTGCCTTCCTCCGCTCTTAGTAAGACCTTCAGCATATATGAATTTAAGCATGATGTTTTTTCATTTATAGAAACAAATGTCATAATTGGAATGTTAAACAGCAATATAGCCTCAAATAAATCTTACAAAGAAAACCTGCTTTACACTAAAATAATTCCAACATATTATTATATTTTTGTGGGCTCAAAATCAGGATTAATCAGGAGTTTATCTAACAAATTCAGGAAAATATCAGGAACAGCTCAAAATCAGGAAAAATCAGGAAAAATAAGTAAAATCATGAGTCGCTTGACAGAATGGAGCTCACATATCCCATATTGGACCTACAGTTCTCCGATTATTTCTGTGAAATTTTCATTTTGAAAGTCCTAGGGTGGTCATTTCAGAATTTAAACCAATGGAGTGAAATGAAACATAACTAGATTCAGAACTCTTCGGGGTAGACCAGTATACCAAAAATCACAAAAACAGTTAAGTGTTTATAACATACATGTATGTGCTTAAAACTGATGTTATTTAACTGTTATTTATTTATTAAATGTTATTGGAATGCAATGTAAGCTTGAGATGCAAATTATCATGGCAAACTAGATATTTTAATACTTTATAAAGAGAAACATTTGCTATAGATTAATAGTTGCGATTTGCATTGTCAAGTCTCCACCGCGAAACTTAGTACTTTGCTAAGTTTTCTACAAATGTTTAAATCTACCAGCTTGTCAACCATATAAGTACCGGCACATGTAAGTATTTGCAAACACATATCTGAAAGTTAAACTGCAAAAGGTTTTACCTGCAAATATTTCATGTTATAGTTTACAAGTGTAAAACTGAACTGTGGGAAATAGACAAGCATCATTTATAGTAACAGGTGAAAAACTGGTGCCATATGTCTATGTTTAAAAGTGAATATCTTTTCCCAAGACTTACCCAGTTTCCAAGCAAAATAATATTTTCCTCTTACTAATGTAATGCATAGTAAAACATAACACATTCTATACAGCAGTGTGGTATTGTTAAGAAAGTCATCCTCTACAAATAAATAATAAATAAATAAATAAATAAATAAATAATGAATAGAAAATAAATAAATAAGTAAATAAATAAATAAATAAATAAATAAATAAATAAATAAAAAGAAAATAAATGAAAGAATAATATTATTATGATACAAATCTTTAAAAAAAAAAAAATGAATAAATAAATAAACTAGAGTAATTTTAATTTTATATGATTTGTACCCAATAAAAAGTTCACAAAATGTGGTATAACTATAACTCAAGTGCATCCCATGTTTGTGATGTCTTTGCAGATCTCATGGATGAAAGTTCCCTGCACTTTAAAATAATCAGAATTTAATTGTTTTCTGTACAAATGATAGAAGAAATTTTTAAATACATTTATATTAACTTTTTCCTCTACAACATTAAATTTTGTCAGATTGTCATTTGCATGATTTGATTCAGTAAAGCATTGCAAACTGTAGCAATTAATGAATCCACTTTGAAAAAACGAATTAGATGGGTTCAAATCTCACTCAGAACTTTTTAGAAATTTTCTGACATGATTTTCATCTCCTGCCCATACCAGAGTCATAAAAAATTCATTACCAACTTAGTCTTTGGATGAGACTCAAAACCAAGGTCCTATGTCTCAGTGCATGCTAAAGAGACAAAGTTCGCTAAAGTTCAAAAAAGAGTAGGCCACCTGTGGCCGCTTCAGAGGACGCTCACAGCTAGAAGTGAATGAAAGACTGAGCAAAAAGATAAGATTGATTACCTGTTAGTCTACTCGGTGGTACATAAACAGGTGATATAAGCATCACAATGCCACAACCCAGAGTAATAAGTCCATTTTGCATGACAGTTTTCTGAAATTTAATAGATAAAAAATCTTTATCAACAACTTTCGATGTTTTAATATTCTTGTACAATTAAGTCAAATATAATTTAACTCTTGGATGGCTAAAGTCTTAAAAATGTGATGACTTTGAACACAACAAGATGCCAGGCATTATATGCAGATTATTTGGGGAATAAAATACCACCATTCTCTCTCTCTCTCCACATAACAATCTCTGTGCATCTACTTTAAAATCATGGAATCTCATGATCAGTCTTTCTCTCTACATACTGGGGGGCCTAGGTAGTGTGTGTGTGTGGGGGGGGGGTGTTCTAAAAGGCACACCTACAGACCACAGCCCTTATAACTGCCTAGGTTGGAATCACACTCTAGACAGATTCCGTGTGACAAGGTTTGTAAGTTCACTTTCTGAAGATCGGTGGTTTTCTCCATTTCTCCAGGTACTCTGGTTTTCTCAATCATCCCTGAGCTAACTGCCTCAATATAATTGAAAGAATAATGACTGGAACATAAAACATCATTTCTGGTAACTGCACTTCGGATCGACCCTAGGCATCTGACCAAGACTTGAAAATAGGTAGTGACTCTTCTTTTGCCAAGTATTCACATTAAGAAGTGAAGGCCATAGGGTCTTTCTGAAGAGACCTTAAAAACCCAGATCCCGTGTCACGGTAGGCGTGGCATGTTAAAGAATCCTTCCTGCACATTGCTCTGATGGCATTGCAAAGGTCAACATTTCACCAATACCAGATAGAAGTGAAATATTCTTGACTAAGGGATAAAACTCCTTTTTTCTGTTAATTTTTTTCAAATATGAAACCAACTTTAGCAAAAATCTAAGCAAAAACTTTAAAAAGAACTATATGTTCACAAATTTTTAAACCTCCGCTACCTATTATTTCAAATATAAAATAGTCAATCAATAAATCAATTAATCAATCAATAACTATGTTACTCTCTCTGTACACAGTACTTAAAATTTCTGTCACTTCACCTATAGCTGGTGCCGTCGTGATATAAGTGAAATATTCTTGACTGAGACATTAAACCCATTCCACAATCAATCAATCAATCAATCAAACAATAAATCAATCAATCAATCAACCAACCCACCCATCCATCCATCCATCAATTAATCCATCCACTTGCTTCATACAGTACTTAATCAGTAGTATATAACTTACTGTAGAGGAGAGCTCCTTCCGGTCTTTATTGTTAACTTCCTGCTACAAGTATCAATAGACATAGTCATCAGATGAGTAACTAATTCATACTCCAGGTATTGTTGAGGATTTTATAGATAATAATAAAATAAAAACTAACGACAGCATGATTCTTCATATCGCAATATATTTCGAATACACAGTATTCCTTATCAGGCTTACATTTTAACTAACTTAAAATTACAAATACAAGATGTTTTATACATATATCTTGTATTTGTAATTTTATGTTAGTTAAAATGTAAGCCTGATAAGGAATACTGTGTATTCGAAATATATTGCGATATGAAGAATCATGCTGTCGTTAGTTTTTATTTTATTATTAATTAATTCATCTTGTACTATAATGTGGTGATGTCCAATCAGATATAAATGGACAATCAATAATCTTTGAGACTTAATCGATCATTAATCTTTTTTTGTACATTTTTGCATTATAATAAAATGTCCATGAGTAACCCAACTAGAACTGTTTCTTGAGAGCCAAATGCGCCAAGGTTCATTGCATAGTTAAATTATTCAACAAGTTTAATAAATTCTAGGGGTGTCACAATACGCTCATAGCGTACCATGATACATTGCAATATAAGAAGTAGGGGTGTGCGATATTACTGGTATACCGGTATACTGCGGTATGGCAGGGTCGATACAATAAACCAGTACGCAAAATAAAAAACCAGTATACCGCGGAAATTTAAAAAAATCAGTAGATTATGCTTTACGGTCATTATTTTGTTATTAACACTAAAAAGGCTGTAATATAATCTTTATCTCGTAAGTGTTTGTCAACTACATACAAAATAAAGCGCGTCTGAGATACAGACATGTATACATGCTATAACCGATAATGTCAGACGACGAAGTAAAACTTGTCAAAAACAAACGAGCAAAGGCAAAATTGTGGGAACATTTTAAATTTAGGCAAATAGCAGGGACTATTAATGAAAATATAGCAGTATGCACTGTCTGTAATGCAGACGTTAAATATGCTGGGGGTACGAGTAATCTTACTTCGCACATTCGCCGCCATCACCCAAACTTGGATGCCGGTTCGTTTATCTTTTAAACATTCATTAACTTTGCAATATATTGCAATATGTATTGCAATATTTTCTCAAATATTGCAATATATTGCAATATGCTTTTTCCCCCAATACCCACCCCTAATAAGAAGAGTGTATTGCAAAACGTACCACAATATATTGCCTTTAAAAATCTTTTGTCTGTTTCTATATTTTGTTATCAATAAACTTTTTATTTTTGATTAATTTGTACTGTTGCTCCACCATGTGTTTACTTGATGACATCACATGGACTCTCTTGCATATATAATTTACTATGTCTGTATGTATCTGCGTGACAGATACTTTTTTGCATAAAACAGGTAAAAATGAATGAATTTCATGTTGTACTTTTATGATATAAAAAAGACAAGAAAATGTCGAATAAAACATCTGATTTTCAAAAGCTGTGAAAATATCGTTAAATACCCGTATGGAGCAATCGTATTACGATACAATACAATTTTTATTAAAATGATTTTAATAAAAATTGTATTGTATCGCAATACGATTGTTTTAATCACAATATATCTGTATATTGTGACACCCCTAATAAATTCAATATTACATCAACACAAATTTATTTATTCTATTCATTATACAATCAAGGAAAAAAAAAACTTTTTTGAAACTACAAACTGTCTTCTTTATAAGAAAAGAATTGATGGACACAGAAGTCCTCAGTAACCAGTGAGCGAAATTTCAATGTGCACAAGCTATGACATCGGCTGTTGATTGTTTCACAAACACTCCATTTTATTATTATTTTAATATCATAAAATAGAACTTATATAAGTTGGAAATGTTTTTTTATTTGTTCAATGGAAAAGTCAGCAATATATTTCTGTCATAATTATACCCATAACAATTTAGCAGTACACGTTGGGTACATGTACATGTTACATTACAGTAACTTAAATTAAGTGTAAAACAATCAACAGTCATTGAAATGTCATGCACCGGTAATCAAGGTCATGAAAATGATATTAAAAGTGTGTAATATGATTTTTATAACCCCCGCAAACTAGTTTGAAGGGGGTATAGAGGAATCGCCATGTCTGTATGTCTGTCTGTCTAACTGTCCTTGTAAAATCGTTTTCAGGCCATATCTCATAGCTGCATTGGAGGACGGTCATAAAACTTCACATGAATAATCTTCATAGTCCAAAGGTGTGGTCCAAACCTTGAACCAAGGTCATATCGGAAAGGTCAAGGTCACAGGAAAACATTAAATGTTGGGAGCGGGGAGTATTTTGCTCTCAAGAGACAGTTCTAGTTATTACTGTAAATCGCTTTATTTTCACGGTGTCAAATTTTTGTGGTTTGACGATGACTAGTGTATTCGCTGTGTCAAATTTTCGCGGTCTTATCTGATTAAAGGAAAACGACTCTAGTGAGATTATTGGGCCTGGTAATTCCAGTTTTTTTTTTGCAGCGGTTTTATTTTCGCGGGAATACACTTGACCGCGAATATAGCGAAAATAAAACCACGGCGAAATATAAGCATTATACAGTACATGGTTTTATTGTATGGAATATTGAGAAGGTTATATAGTAAATATTTCTGATGAATGGTTAAGAGGACAGGTCAATATCTGCCTATACACTCTCAGGCTAGATATTCTGATTATAAAAAACAACAAGAAGTGTTTGTTAAGTTTAGACTTTAAGATATTAGGTACTGATGAGTATGAATGTTAAGATGTTGGTGATGAGTCACAGGAATTAAATTAACTTTTTATCCCACTCGTCTAGTTTTACAAGTATCATTAATATTCTGATTTTACTTGTTTTCGCTTAAATTTACTTGTCTTTGCCAAAAAAGTTAAAATATGAATGCATTTCGCTTATTCATCAATACATTATTGCTACAGTGTTCATTCTAGAAGGGGCCACAATGGGGTTTGTTGATGCCTTTTTTTTGCCAAATGACCTTATACCAAATTTAGTGGCCATCTGTATGTGCAATTTTGGGAATGGGAGCAGGGAGGGATGTGGTATTTGTCTCTCAAGAGACTGTTCTTAGGCTAGTTTTTCTTGCACCACAGATAGAAAAATCTATAAAAGAGAGGTGCAAGATATCTCCATCTTGTAAACCCCCCCCCCCACCCCCATCCGCACCCCCTCCATCCCCACCCCCCACCATGCAAAATGGCCTATACAAGTTTTCTCACAAAAATTTATCAACAAAATTTAGAGGTAAAATGATAATTTGAACATGTTGAAATTGATTTTAAATTGAAAAATTGTACTTAAAGATGCAAGAAATAGAATCAATCACTACTCGTAGTGCAAGATGAGGAAATCCCAACTCTCATTCTGGACCAAACATAGTAGAACTTGGGTTGAGATTTCCCTATCTTGCACCACAAGTTGTGATAGATTCTATTAAATCTAGTTTATTATATTCCTAGTAGCCGTGTATTTGCAGGCCATCTAGATTTCAGTCTTAAATGTAAAATATCACAGACTTGGGATTATGTGATGAAAACTTACATTTTTGCTCCCCGAGTGTTCTACAAATATATAATAATGGAGGCCTTCTGGTTTTCAGTCTTAGAAAAATCTTAAATATTTAATGTCATAGACTTGTGATTATGTGATGAAAACTTACATTTTTGCTCCCCGAGTGTTCTACAAAATTTAATATATAAATATGGAGGCCTTCTGGTTTTCAGTCTTATAAAAATCTTAAATATTTAATGTCACAGACTTGTGATTATGATGAAAACTTACATTTTTGCCGTCGGAGTTTTCTACAAATATATAGTCTGTTCCTTCTATAAACTTTATATAATCATTGTAAAAACTAGTTGGACCAACCATGATTCCATGAAAACAAAATATATAGCTGAAATATGTTAAAGGACCTGGACATTTTCTGAAAGAAAAACGTGACAAAATTAAATACAAACAAAATAGTCAGTGGCCAAATCACAATCTGAAAAGTTCAACACTATTGACTAACATACCAATCCATGTCCAAATTAAAATCACGAAAGTCAAACACAAACATACCAGTCCAAATCTAAATCACAATCCCAAAATCAAAGTAAAAACTTTGAAAACTGACAAATCAAGTTAAATATGCAAAATTCCACCAAGGAACTGTGGCTAGGTGCAAATTTGGATCTGAAAATGGGCCCCATTACCAATGCAATAAAATATGCTAATTCCCAATTTAATAATAGCAGTATTCCCAATTTATTTGTATGTTGTGTTTACATAAAAAGGTACATTTTCCAAACAACTAAAAAATGCTCTAAATAAATTCAGAGGCATAAAAGATAGACAAATAGAATTCTAATTTGCATTTAATTATTTATGACAAGTAAATTTCTGAAAGTAATATTTTTGCCTTTTGTTGAATTTTCCCAAAATGAGTCAAAACACCTCTTATTTTCCCATTTCCAAGGGCCCCAACCCAATTTTCCAAAAAGGGGTAAAAGACCCCTGTTAAAATGATATTTTGACACATGCTTCGATTGTTTTTCTTACTAAGAAGTTTTGTAGCAGAGTGGTCCAAAACATTCTGTCTTAAAAACCACAGCACCTAGGTTCCAATCAATCAGGCAAATTCTAGTAAGAATCATTTTCCAATGTTCTTGCCAACAGCTGTTCATTTGTTCCTTTTTGCTGGGTAATCCAGTTTTTTGCGCCATTCTAAAACTGACTGTCATGACATAAGTGAAAAAATCTAGCCTATGGCATGAAAACAACTGTTACTTCACACAACTTCATTCTTTAATTTAGAAAAGCAGCAAAAAACCTTAACTGGGTCATAAAAATCATTACTGCAGTAAAACAGACTATCACACTAAAAATGTCCTCCCTGCACTTTAACTTAAGCACATTGCAAAGGCACTTAGTTGTTGACATTTCAAGATACAGCCAAACCTGTCTATACAGGCCACCCAAGGGAACAAGTAAAAGTGGCCTTAATGCGCAGGTGGCTTTTATATACAGGTTCAAATGACATGAATAAAGAAAAATTGACTGGCCTTTAAGCAGGTGACCCTTATATAGAGGTGGCCTTTAAGCCAGGTTGGACTGTAAGTGGAATATTCTTGACTTGGATTGAACAATCCATCCATCCATCATTCAATCAATCAATCCTGTACTTCATACAACCACTGCAGTAGCTCAGTTGGTAGAGCGCTCGCTCTCTAAGTGGGAGGTCATAGTTCGAACCCCGGCCGGATCTGACCCAAGACTTAAAAGTGGGTAGTAACTGTTCTTTTGCCAAGCACTGGGCATTACAAAATGAAAGTTACGGTTCTTTCGGATGGGAACTTAAAATAAACGAGGTCCTGTGTCTTGGTAGGCTTGGCACGATAAAGAAACCTGCTGTATAATGCCATCAGCAAAATGTCTGCGTCTTCGCCTATAGTTGGCAACGTCTAGATATAAGTGAAATGTTCTTGACTGGGACGTTAAACACCATTACTCAACTCACTCAACTGTACTTCATACAAACATGGTAATAATATAAAATACAGAATAAACTTGATTTATCACCACCATTTGTTCAGTCAAATTTGGGCATTATAAAGAGGACTAGCAATAAATCGAGGGATGCTCATAAAGAAAAACATTAAAAAAAATGGATTTTGGGCCTTAAAAATAGTGTGTCCATAAGCGAGGTGGCAAAGTTATGGAGAGGCATTATAACGAGGTTTTACTGTAATTTGAAAGTAGCATTTACTTGAGCATTTGACTTTTCTGGTCCTTTGATAGTTTTTCTTCAGGAACACTCTCCCCGTCATATAAAGCAAATGCTATACTAGTGGTCTTCTGAACCATAATCATCATAGGTCTGAAAAAAAAAACAACATTAGCTATGACAAGCAATAAACAGGCAGTTTTACATAGTGGTGAAAAAAGGGGTCTTAATAAACAGGTGTTCTTTATATAGAGCTTTAATGATAGGTAGAGGTGACAAAAACATTGGTCTTAATGGACAGGTGGCATTTGTATAGAGGTAGTAAACACTCGTCTAAATGAACAGGGGGTCTTCATATAGGGGTGTGGAAACACTAGTCTTAATGGGCAGTTGGTCTTCATATAAGGGTAGGGAAAACACTAGTCTTAATGGACAGTTGGTCTTTGTATAGGGGTAGAGAAACACTGTATTAATGGACAGGCATTCTGAATAAAGTAGTGGTACAACATGGGTCTAAAGGACAGTTGGGTTTATATAAAGATAGGAAAACACTATTTTGAAATGACATGACAAAATTAGTCAAAAATGCTGCTTAATTTAATTTACCAATTCCAAGGGCCCCGACCCCATGGCCCATTCCCAAAAAGGAGTGAAAGAACCCTGACATATGTATAACACAGATAAATCTTAACAATGGGGTCAATTGGCAAAAAAAGGATCAATGCCCCTATGGCCCCTTCTCGAATAAACACTGGTTACTTACCCTGTGACGTCCAGTGTATATCCACCGTAGTCATAGTACTGTCTGTATATATGTAAAGTACATACATATCCCATAGAGAAAACAAACACAACTTTATGTTTGAGTTGAGAAGGACCAAACATCATCAGAGCGTAACAAACTGTACTTAAAGCCACCAGATGCCATAACTGACTGAAATATAAAAAATATGTACACGTAACATCATTGACAGCACAGCATAACAAACTGTACTTAAAGCCACCAGATGCCATAACTGACTGAAATATAAAAAATATGTACACGTAACATCATTGACAGCACAGCATAACAAACTGTACTTAAAGCTACCAGATGCCATAACTGACTGAAATATAAAAAATATGTACACGTAACATCATAGACAGCACAGCATAACAAACTGTACTTAAAGCCACCAGATGCCATAACTGACTGAAATATAAAAAATATGTACACGTAACATCATTGACAGCACAGCATTACAAACTGTACTTAAAGCCACCAGATGCCATAACTGACTGAAATATAAAAAATATGTACATGTAACATCATTGACAGCACAGCATAACAAACTGTACTTAAAGCCACCAGATGCCATAACTGACTGAAATATAAAAAATATGTACACGTAACATCATTGACAGCACAGCATAACAAACTGTACTTAAAGCCACCAGATGCCATAACTGACTGAAATATAAAAAATATGTACATGTAACATCATTGACAGCACAGCATAACAAACTGTACTTAAAGCCACCACATGCCATAACTGACTGAAATATAAAAAATATGTACACGTAACATCATTGACAGCACAGCATAACAAACCACTAGATGCCATAACTGAATGAAATATATATATTATATAAATATTACATTTGACAGGGTGCCAGTACATATTGTCACCTCGAGGAAGCATTGTTTGCCGAGGCAATAGCCGAGGCTGACAATGCTTTTCGAGAGGTGACAATATTTACTGGCACCCTGTCAGAAATGTAATATTTATTTTATTACACCGAATGTTTGTTTTATTTTACCAATAAATGATGTGCATCCTTCATCTTTAGTAATGTCTATACCAATTTTCATTCAAATTATCGACCGGGGATGCCTCAAATGCACAGTCATTTGAGCCAAGAAATTTAAGAAACGTGTCCACGTCCCGCTTAATGATTCATTTAGTTGATGCAGGGTCTTTAGACTTTAACAAATTGCCAAGATAGTCATTGTCAACCTCGGCATACATCATCCGTTGTTACAGACGAATGTAAACAATATCAATAACAATGAGACGCTTGTCGAAGACACAACTGAAAACATGTTTTGTTCAAAGCGCTGACGTGATCCAGTGAAGGGAGGCGAGTCGAACAAAAGTACTGTCACATAGTCACGCGCAGCGCTATGTGACATTATAAATTTTATGTGACAGTACAAATTGTTACATACCTCTTATCCAATGAAATTGCTAGATTTTTACATAAGGTGTAATAAATATAAATAATGTTCACTACTTCTCACAGAAAAAAAAATATATATTTATGACTTGACAATGATGCTCAAAAGCCAAACAATGTCTGGGATGATATATTATTGTGATTTATTTTTTAAGGATCACTGCTCTGACTGTCTGACAGCAAGCAACAATCGATCCTCTGCAATAATCACTACATCATTAGTTCAAATATCAAGAGAAAAACCATCAATTTTGGTAAGCAAACTAAAAATTCTTTGGCTGTTGAAAAAAAAACAACTGGAATACCTAGAGAAACCAACAACCTTTTGTTAAAAAAAACTCCAGAAATTCTGGGATAGAGGAGAAATCTGGAATACCCAGAGAAAACCAACGAAACTTTAGTAAGCAAACCAGAAAATCCTGGAATGGTAGAGAAAAACTATAATGCTATGTTTCCATTCCTGGTAGCCAAAATCGCCATTGGCTACTAATTTCTGAGGAATTCTTTCAAAAAGTAACCTATTTTAGCAAATTTGTGGAAAAATACTTTAAAAAAGACTATATTTTCACAAATTTTGGAAATTTGGCTACTAATTATTTTAAATTTGTGGAAACCTAGTAATGCCCTGAAAAAATCAACAATATTTAGTAAGCAAACAGGGATATTCTGGAATGGTGAAGAAAAGTGGAATTCCTAGAGAAAACCAACAATGCTTGGCAAGCAAATTTAGAAACTTACTTACACAAGGATTTGTTAAAAGGAGATTCAAACATAGATGGCATGAGGATCTGAGATCCTTAAGTAAAAATTTAAGGCCACTTATTCATAGATGTCAATAACCAAGAGGTAAAACATTTGACTGTAACCGACATGGATGTTAAAGAAGGCAGGGAAGACTGATGCAGTTAGAGGCGATGCCATCTGTAAGTGTGCACTTTAGACCACTAAGTCAGCCATCAAGGCCCCATCCCCTATGTTTTCATTCCTGGTAGCCAAAATCGCCATTGGCTACTCATTTTTGTGAAATTCTTTCAAAAAGTAACCTATTTTAACAAATTTGTAAAAAATTACTTTAAAAAGTACTATATTTTCACAAATCTTGGAAATTTGGCTACTAATAATTTTAAAATTGTGGAAACATAGCATCCCCCCACCCCACCCCCAAAGTATAAACATATACATGTACTTACTAGCCAAAACAAAACTGTGTAAGTATTAATCCTACGGCTAACTCTATAATATGCCTCTTAGTTGCACTTGTTCTTCTGGGTGACAAAACATCTCGAAAATAAAATCCAAACACTAGTCCAAACAACATACACGCAAGGAAGTTAAACTGTAAATGTTAAAAAAGAATGATATTCTTTTTTCTTTATTAAGTGCCTCCCTCATTCCTGAGTACATTCGCACTGTGCACTGCATAGCAATCTATGTATAATTAAAAGTCTGTATATATAATAATAATAATAATAATAATATAATAATAATAATAAGAAGAATAATAATAATATAATAATATAATAATAATAATAATAATAATAATAATAATAATAATAATAATAATAATAATAATAATATAATAATAATAATAATAATAAATTTATTATAGTCTCATCATAATATATACAACATATAAAACATTATAAGCACACATAAAATATATAAATATGCCACTCTTAAAAGAGTTATAAGAGACTTTAAAATTATTAAAACTATAGAACAAAAAAAAAAAACCCTTATTAAAAACATGTCATATACATGTACATAGTAAAATAACTGCTTATGAATATAAAAAATGACTGTGACATAATAAAACACTTCTGCAGAACTTGGCAGCACCTTAATACATATCACTGCGGGCTAAAATCATACATAATTTGTCGGAATCGCTTAAACGATCAAAACTATATAGATAGTTCCCATGTAACATTACACTGTCAACTTTACAGTTAAAGTAGGTGCCATTTTGGTAGGCATTAGAAATTGAGTCTCTTATTAGTTCTTCTCCGTAAGTGGGAGGTCGTGGGTTCTTTCGAATGGAAACTTAAAATAAACGAGGTCCCGTGTCACGGTGGGATTGGCACGCTAAAAAACCCTGCTGTATAATGCCATCAGCGCAACGCACAGGCAAAATTTCTGCACCTTCGCCTATAGCTGGCGACATCTCGATATAAGTGAAATATTCTTGACTGGGACGTTAAACACCATTACTCACTCACTCTTATTAGTTCTTTCTAAAATAGGGTTGTCACACTGTTGTTATGGGGACAAAAATTTTATAAATTATACAAAAATATACAGTAAACACATTGGGCGACTTCATAAATTTAAAAACTTTATTGATATCCCAATTACTTTTTGAAAAACAATAATTTAAAAATTAACATATTTGGTTAAAATAGACAGATAAGTTATATAGATTGCCTAACAAAATGCTGAAAAATTTGACTGCTAGAGGTCCATGAGAACTATCTATACATAAAAAAACATTGTATCTTAGAGGGTGATCTAGGTTGTAGCCAAATACTGTCTGAAAGTATCTAGGTTTCGGAGGTTGACTGAAGGCTGAGGGAGAGTTCCATATGTGTATGGTGCTTAAGAAGGAGAACTGCAGTGTCTTGATTCTGGTATGAGGTTGCAGATAGTGCTTCTTACTTTTGAAGAATTACTCCAGACAAGAAGTGTTGGAGGACGGGTTTGAATTTAAGATCCCTTCCTTCTTCATGACATGAATGAACACAGGGTTCGTACAGACATTTGGACTCCAAATTAAGGACTTTTTAGGGTCTTATTTGCAAATTTAAGGCCTAATCAAAGGGGCAATTTTAGCGAAAGCAATATTGGTGCAAAGGCAATTAAATCAATAAAACAATTACTTACATGTCCATAGTAACAACACTTGAAGTGGACAAGGTTGAAGTTAGGTTTTTGAGAAGGCCAGGTACCTTTAAATTTCTCATTTCAACTCAACTTATGAATTATTTTATTTATTTATCAGTCTATTCGAAACCACTTAATATCAAAATACAGACACCCAACTGGCCAAATTCAAGGGTTTTTTAGGGTTTTCAGGATAAATTCAAGGGGTTTTTAGGGTCAGACTTGTTTTAGGGGTCTTTTTAGGGCAAACTCCAAATTTAAGGATTTTTCCAGGCCTGTATGAACCCTGTGAACAGGTATGTCATTAGAAGCCAGTAGCAGGCAAAAATCACCCCCTACTCCCTGAAAATTTCTGGCTACTTTCTTGGAGTTGTCAATTGTTTTAAATGGTGAAATATTAGAGTTGTCAATTGTTTTAAATGGTGAAACATCCATTTTTTCTCCCTACTTTTCAACTTTTTCATCTCTGGCTACCAGAAACTTATTGACATTTTTGTAAAAGATGGGGATACCAATGTTAATAACATGAAGTAGTATGTTAAATTGTTTACCTATGTACAGGTATGCCTGATATACACAGTGCTTCAGATTGTTTTTACAGATAGTGGGCCATAAGGGCCCACCTGGTCCAATAACAAGGGGTCATTTTTTGTTATAGTGGGTCATGTTTTGACACATAATTAAATGTTAAGCCACGACCACGTGACTGAAAGTGAGAGTCGGCATTTGACATCTTCATATAATGCACCAAAAGCGATCTTGTCATCTGCTATTTTATCTTTTGTTAACCTTTACGATATATTTTAAACTCTTTCACCTCGATGATTCATTTTATGTGCACCTACTTCTCTGCGCTTTGTGTTGTTTTAAAAAATGTGAATAGAGTTGCCTGCATCTCGTAGCCATGGTTGCCGCTAGTATATTAAATGAACGACAACGTCCAAGGTCATAACAAGTTTTATTGCGAGTTCTCCCCCTTTGAATGTTAATAACCGATGCATAGAGCAAAGAAAAGGGGCTTGTCGGGAGTCCTGTCTATATGCTGATTATGAGATAAACAAAGACGCTAGAGATTTTCCGATAGAAAACGAAAACAGAAAGTCAAATCAGAAAACCCCAAGGAATGGAATATGTAGATTTGGGAAGAAATTATTAACAATCAATTTGGCTAAGAAAAACCATGCACCACGTGGACCCATTAGAAGCAAATGTTATGCGCCATTTTTTTAAATAATGCGGGATTGGCCAAGGCGCACCGACAATCTGAAGCACTGTATGCACAGACCAGTGTTGGTTCAGTTCAACTGATGTTTATTTAACAATCACTGATTAATCACAGGTGTACAGATTAATTAGTGTCTTATGTGTGTCCATTACTATAACAACCTGTGACCTTTTGATTAAAGTAATTAATACAAAGCAGCACTTGTGAAGGAATATTTAGAAAGGGGCAAGTTTTTCATTAAGAGAGAAAAAGTGTTTTTTAAAGTTTTTTTCTGCTATGAAAATCACTAAATTAGGACAAATGGACAACAAATTCCATAAAAATGGTTTTTGACGAAAAAAAGCCTATGGTATAAAATGAATCTGGTCCCCAAAGGCCAAGAACTGATGTTGCTATGCTAATGAATATGATCAATGTATTGTCATTGATTTTTTATTTTTCGCCATTTTAGACATTCCATTAAAATCAGTAAAAAAAACAACACCATAAAGAACATAAAAAATAAATAATAAAGTGCCCAAAGCTGCCTGAAAATTCAGTGAAATTATCACTTCAACACCTCCCCCCAACTCCTACAAAAAAAGAATATTTTTTGCATGTCACACCTGATCGATCGGTAAACCACAGACATCAGCAAAATATTGAAAAATACGGGAACCGACGTAAAAAGTCCCTTCTTCATTGCTCATTCCAACTTGAACCATGTCTGTTAAAATAAGATGACTGGCTTCAAAGTCAAATTGAAAGTGGTCACCCGACTATGAATGATAACAAACGCTCATCACACCGCACCGTCCCACAATGCACGAAAATGTAAACATTTAGTAGGTTCCTGTTACGTTGTTAAAGGCCTATTTTTATTTTACATGACTCTATAGCAAAGCAATGTATGGGCACCAGTTCAAATTTTCTTCTTTTCTGAATATATTCTTTGAATTGGCAGAGCACCTATCTTTGAAACACCACAAGGAACGAATAGTACAAAACATTCGATTTTCATAGTTATTTGAAAAATATTTTCTTTGTAACATTTATGTTAAACCTGGTTAATTTTAGTTGTTCGTTTTGGATCGTTTCACAAATTAAGACGCATCGAAAAAAATATATTGTTCAAAATATCGACAGGTTATATGATACAATACACATGTAATAATTAAGATAAAAGAATCAATAGTGAAAACACAATTTAATTGACCTACATACCAGGTAATTTATCTGAAAATAAAATACTCCAACAGTGCGCTTTCTTTGGAAGAATATTGTGGAAACAAGTAATCTACTTAACTGGAAATAGATATTCGTCATATATTTTCATTTTTTAAAGTGTGATTTTATCGAACAAGATTATAAATTGGGAATAATCAATCGAATATACTATTTTACTGTCATCAAAAGGATCATAAAATTTCCGGTAAGGAGTCCCCGTCTGGTTTTTCCGTTACTGCGTCTACTTTCACTTTGACGATACACCGCCATTTGCATGTAGACTGATTTGACCAACAGTTTCAAGTGATTGTTCATGATCATAAGGTTATTTGTTTTGTTTTACGATTTACAGACTGTGATACGAAATGTATGAAGTGATTTTGTTGATATTACTGGTTTTATTTATTTTGTGGTGGATAAAACGACAGGTACAACGAGCTGTACATCACACTACAGAGGGTAAGTAAGAAACTTGAGGAAAGAGTAAAAATGCAGGGTCGGACCAGGGATCGAACCCGGGACCTCCCGCACTATAGACGAGTGTTATACCACTGAGCTACCCAGACCCGCTATATTAATTTCCCCTTCCTTTTTTCGGTTCAACTCCCGTTGAATTGAAACCACTAGGTTCCCTATTGGTCGGTCACTTCCCAGGGTCGGATGAGCCCCCAAATGTAACAGGAAAGAGGAAAAATGCAGGTTCGGACCGGGGATCGAACTCGGGACCTCATGCACTATAGGCGAGTGCTCTACCACTTAGCTACCCAGACCCGTTATATACATTCTTCTCTTCTATAGCTAGACCACTATGGAAGTATGTTGGTAGAATGCGGCTTGATTCATATGTGGTAGGTCGTGGATTCGAACCCCGAGCGGATCTAACTTAAGACTTGAAAGTAGCAGTAGTGAGGATGTTTTCTTTTGGCAAACATTCGGCATATAGAAATGAAAGTCACAGGCTCATTCGGAAGAGGCCTTAGAAACCGATGCCCAGTACCACGGCGTGCAAAATACACACCTTTGTACACTGCCCTTCAGGAGCGCACTACAGAGGTCAAATTTTTCTGTCCGACTTGACCTGTAGCTGGGTAAGTGAAATATTATTGACAGCTAGGTAAAACCACATTCACTGCAGGGGTAGTAAGAAAAACTTAACAAAGTCACTGTGTTATATCATGTGTGTATTTCAACTTTTGTTAATTTACAGGTGTACAAAATGCATTACAGAGCTTCAGTTTACCTGCTTTAAATTTAGGTATAGTCTCTCTCTCTCTCTCTCTCTCTCTCTCTCTCTCTCTCTCTCTCTCTCTCTCTCTCTCTCTCTCTCAATTTTAACACCAATTGCCTATTTACTGTCAAGGTCTGTTGTACAGGATTATAAACAAGATAAAGAATTACAATCAAATATGTAGCTAAAATTACATTATTGGCAAGTATACCAGACTGACCATTCCCGGACATCGGCATTAAAGGTCTCCTTAGAAGAACACATTACTTTCATTTCTAAATTACGAGTACTTTGATAAAGAACAGTCACTACTTTTTAAGTGTTGGTCACACCACACCGCAGTTCCGGAACCCACAACCTGCCGCATACGGAGCGCGCACTCTACAAACTGAACTGTCATAGGGGTAACACGGCCATTTGAATGTAAATCTGCATTCTCAACTACTGCATCTGACTTCATTTCAACCTGACCTTAATAGCACATGGAACAAACATCGCAATGTACATTGGGCATTTTGTGGTGATAAGTGGAGTCAGATTTCTGAAGAAGTTCGATGTTAACCCTTTTGAATTAAATCGCCATGTTTTATACTTGATGTAAGCTGTTGTTGTATTGTTTAACGTTGCATCAACATGTTTTCAGCTATTCTCGGCAACATACATGTTCCTGTATGTGCAAAGTGTGCAAAGCCTAGCTTGTATAAGCGCGCCTCCACCAAGTCAGTACATTACAGACAAGCATACCACTCTCAACCTGTCACGTTATACGGACACTAGGCTAAACCAGGAGATACCATATCAACTTAATCCCGAAAGCCTCGCGAGGAAGCATAGTCTCATATTTTTGGCTTTTGTATGACCAGACCGGAGTTCGAAAACTCGACTTCCCACTTTTAAGGCGCAACTGAGTTTAAAGATATTGCAAACCTAGGCTTATCAAGACCTTCAAACAATTTTATCACAATCCTGTGCTTATAATAATGTCAGACAATAATATTTCACGTATATCGAGACGACATCTGCTTTGGGTGAAGTTGCAGGAAGTTTGACATTTGCAGTGTACCCACTGGTCTTCCATAAATATATTTGTACAAATGTACTTAAAGCTAAAAAGGAGTAAAGGTGATTGTTTTGCGATAGTTGTAATCATTTTGTAATCCCCATTGACTTAAAAGGAGGCCTAATGAATAAGACGCCAGTCTTCAAATCCAGGGTATCTCAACGCTGTGAGTTCAAGTCCCACTCAGACCTTATGAGGGAAAGTGAATTTTCCTTGCCATTGTCCTTTACTGGTTCACCTGGTATCAGTATATTGGACTGGGGAAGTGGTACGCTTGTCTGCGTCGTACTGACTCTGTGAACTAGCACCTTAAAGTCGCCCCGAGTGCGCACTAGTACAAGGCAGACCATACAACACACTCGCACTTCACATGCATGCACGAAACTGTCCATAGATTAATCCATAGAGATTTGTCATATACCATTTTTTGAATTTAATCATAAAATACATTCAAAAAATGGTATATGACAATATATTGTCATATACCATTTTTCGAATGTATTTTATGATTAAATTCAAAAAATGGTATATGACAGATTAATAAAATAGATCTCATCGCTCGCAAATAGTTGAAAATTGCTGATGCGACGTTAAACAACATTTAACCAACTATCATTAACCTAAAAGTAATGGCCCTTTGTACATAAGTGCAAATCACCAAAAACATATCCCCTGGCGGGGTATCCTAATTCGCTGAATTTGCTTGTTTCACAGGGTCATGGAATTTATTTGCCAAGAAGGCACCTTGTAAAGACAGACGGATTATCTTGCTTGGAAAAACGGGAAAAGGGAAAAGTGCCACAGGGAATTCAATTCTAGGAAAAAAAGCTTTTGTTAGCAGATTGAGTGGTGCCTCGGTGACATCAAGATGCAAAACGGAGTCCGCGTCTAGATTTAATTTGGATTTGAAAGTCGTCGATACCCCCGGTTTGTTCGATACCGAACGAGATTTTATCGATATTGCGATCGGCCTGTTCGATTGTATCCACATGTCTCGTCCGGGACCTCATACATTTATAATAGTTTTAGACAAGACTAGATTTACCAATGAAGAAAACGAAGCGATTGCCCTTTTGCGCGCCATTTTTGGTGACGATTTTTTGAAACACACTATAGTTCTATTCACACATAAAGACGAAATGGCTCGCCAAAATGTCTCACTTGATTCGTTTATACGAGAAAGCGCTAATTTATCCTCGCTTATCGATGCTTGCCAAAATCGATACGTCGCATTTAACAATTTTGCCAACGAATTCGAAAACGAAAACCAGGTAAATAGACTACTAGAAATTATAAATGAAATGACAGATTTAGGTAGGAATATATGTGACACACAGGCATGGAGAATTCATGAGCAAGTGCTTCGAGATAGAGCGTACATGTTTGAAAATCACAGCAATACTTTAGAGCAGTGTCAGAAATATTTGGAAGAGGTCCAAAAAGAAGTAAGGAAAATGAACGAACAACAGAAAAGGCAATATATACAACAAACACTGATTGGCCTAGCTGTTGCCGGTGCTGCCACCGCTGTTGCCGGGGTTGCTACAGCTCCACCTGCCACTCTAGCTTATGTGGCAGGGGTGCTATTGTCAAAACGAAGGAATGTCTAACTGGTTTTGACAAAATCAGTTTAACCAAAATACCGTACAGCGGGTTATTTTGGCGGGGTGCAAATTTTGGCAGTGACATTGAAATCGCCAAAATATAAATTGTGAAAAATTATGGCAGTTAAAATTTACGTTAGCTAAAATTAATGGCAGCAATTGTACCTCATAATTGTATGTACTGATGGTCAACCATAAGTGAGCGAGTGAGTTGTTTTCAGTTAGCAGTTAGTATTGAACTATGAACAGTAACGCGTCATTTATAATACTAATTGCAATGTGATTGCGTGTAATATTTAACCATTAAACTGTCTAGAAATGGCGTTTATAGTGCTATAACTTCCATTGCCGTGCAAAGCAAACTAGTCATAACGCGCTAGCGCGTGTTATTCGGTTTGCTTTGCACGGCAATGGAAGTTATAGCACTATAAACGCCATTTCTAGACAGTTCAATGGTTATATTTACATTTCGCATTTTTTGAAAATCTTATTTTTGTTTTTGAATCCTGAAATAAATATCAAACACTGTCGTGTACGACATACAATTCCAATTCCTGGAACAGCCTATGAATGACGTAACGAGCATAGGTGTCAGCAAGAAATGAGTGACGTCACATTAGCAAATGTAATTATAGTCCTATAACTTCAAACACCATAAATGTATTCTAAATATAATGACATATTACCTACTTTTACAATTAATAACCTACAATACTGTGTTAAGCTTTTTATTTTATTCGAATTTGTTTCATAATATATAACTGTATATATTTTGGAATGATAAATATAATAGCCAAAATGAATACTTAGCATTTTGTCTAATCGTCAAAATAAAAACGTCAAAATATGCCACTGACCTTTTTCCTCAACAAAAAACGCCAGCGCCGCCAAAATAACCCGCTGTATGGTATATAACTAAAATTGCTCATATGTTTCCTGCATTTATGTAGTAATGTGTATTTGGTATATGTATTTGTGTGTATTTGGTAAATAGAGTGGCATGTGTATTAAATTTTGTAAATGGATTGGTACTTTTATGTAAATATGTTTGTGTTTGTAGATTCAAAAACAGCTGATTGCCAAACATCTGGATAGCTTTTGCTATCGCATGATGCCTTGGCTTTTTTTTATCAAATTGTTTCTAGAATCACCAGTCTTTGATTGACAGGGCTCAGCGGTGCGTCTAAAATATGCGCCTTGGCAACTGAATTTCTGATTTTGCGACCGTTTTTTTGTTTTGTTTTGGTTTTTTTGCTATAAATGACCAATTTGCCTTCTGGAATTTCTTTCGTCAAAATCTTTTTTTTTTGTACGTTTCAAGCAGTAATTTAACTACTAGTATATCTATATTTGTATGTTTCCACAAATTATAAATAATTATTAGCCATATTTCCAAAATTTGTGAAAATGTAGTCCTTTTTAAAGTATTGTCCAACAAATTTGCTAAAATAGGTTACTTTTTGAAAGAATTCCTCAGAAATTAGGCGATTTTGGCTATCAGGAATGGAAACATAGTATATGAAATATTAAGACACAAACTGCTAGTTTGTTATAAAAGCAACAGTTTTGGTTTTTTTAAGATTTTGTTAAACGTTTTCTAATTTATTTTTTGTCAACTAAAGTGTTTGATTTGATACCTGAAAAAATGAAAAAAAAGTAGCCAGTAAAGATCCACTCTGGCTCTTAGAAAAAAGACACTTTAAGCCCTGTGTTGAACTACATGAAGTAGTAATTGGAACATGTACATAATAATTGACGTATCGCCGACCACGCCCACAATGTTATGACACCTGCTGCTATCACGGTATCAAAGCAGCGTCACGGCAACTAATGACATACTAGTGTCAGTGACGTCATTAAATGGCGCTATTCAGGCTGAGTTTCATTCTTTTTTGCGTGTAAATCAAGCATCCGGTCATTTGACGGAACATATGTACATGTTCCAATTACTACTGGAATTACAACTTTGGTGGTCATATAATTTACATTGCGTATGGTTTGATACTAACTACATACAGTACATACCTGTCGAAAGTTTAACACTAAGTTAACAAAGGCTTTGAAGCTCGGCTGTCAAGTGATTTGCCGATGGTCGAAAAGCTGTCGAGAAATCGATATTAGCTGCCACATAGCTGTCGATATATTATTAGCAAGGGTCCGTGATGAGCTACCATCACAAAATTGATTTGTTAGCCAAGTGTTAAACTTTCGACAGGTCTGTACTGGAGCTGTAGAGATTAGCAAGAGTCTGTGATGAGCTACCGTCACAAAATTTATTTGTTAGCCAAGTGTTAAACTTTCGACAGGTCTGTACTGGAGCTGTAGAGATTAGCAAGGGTTCGTGATGAGCTACCGACACAAAACCTATATGTTATTCAAGTGTTAAACTTTCGACAGGTCTGTATCGTACATAAGCAGATACGTACAGTACAGGCCTGTCGAAAGTTTAACATTAAGATAACGAATTGGTGCCGAATCGACAGCTCATCTCACCCCTTTGTTAGCTATATATCTCGATATTACCGGTAGCTACATGTTCTAAAGTTACATGGTTTGTAAGTGTCCGGTACGGAATGATACAGGGTCAGTAGGAAAGATACCGGGTGAGGCGACAGCCTGTATCATTCCATACCGGACACTTACAAACCATGTAACTTTTTTATCCTACCAATGACCCGGTGCTGTTGAAAAAAAGTTGTTTTTTTTAAATGGTACCGATGTCGATGAAAGAAGCTCGAAAAAAATCATGCTGTGACAACAAAGTAAAACGGATACTAAAATTCAGCATACTAACGAGGTCTAGCCGTCTTTCTATTGGCTTTCAATGTTTCAAAATAATACTAAATTATGCGTTTTAACTCACTATCTTCAACAGAAGGTTCCGCACACCATTTATTTACGGTCGCCATTTTGATTGACGTTTACGTTAGAGTCAGGAGACTAACTCTAACCCACCCGGTATGAGCTTCTCTGACCCAGTATTTTTGCGCGTGCGGCTACTGAATGATACTGGATTCGATTTAGCCAATCATTTCCATAGATGTTAGTCAGAGGTAGGGTAAACATGTATATCACCTGACAGTTTTTCGGTCATCCCTCGGTAGCCATGTCTCGATCACTAGATAGGCGAGTTTTGCCTCCTTTTCGTTAGCTTAGTGGTAAACTTTTGACAGGCCTGCACTGTTTCCTGTGGAAATTGTTTTTTTTTTTTTTTTTTTTTTTCTTTTTTTTTTTTTTTTTTTTTTTTACAAAAAACATGTTTATTTTAATTAAATGTTAAATACTTTATTTTGTTTTTACATCTGAATATTGTTTATTTTACAATTTTAACAATAAATATCCGGATTTCTTTCCTTTTTTACATGGTTTTAGTCAACCAAATTAAATATGTTAATTTATTGCAAGTGCATATACATGTGTGTCAATTATGATCTCTGAAACGTGGATAGTCCTAAATTTGACTAAAGATAATGGCTGTCAAAGAATTCATGTTGGCTTTAATTATTGCAAGTCTAGGCTTATCAAGGCCCCGAAACAGTTTATTCGCCGTCATCATATTGCAATCCTAGGACTCAATCAAGAACATTTCACTTATATATCGAGACGGCACCGGCTATAGTTGAAGTGACAGACAGTTTTACTTTTACAGTGCGTTCAGGGCAATCATGATGCATGGGGAGGGGTGTTTTTTTAAAGTGTCGTACGGTAATCGGTTTTTAAGGGTCTTTTCTGAAAGACCACGTGGCTTTCATTTCTATGACAAAAATTGTCACTACCTTGGTATTTTAATGTCTTGGTCAGACCAGGTTGTGGTTTGAACTCACGACCCCTTACTTACGAAGCGAACACTCTACTAACTGAGCTACCGTAGAGGGTTGTCAGAGTAGGATTGGAGACATGGTGCAATAACGAGATTTTATATATTTTGGTCAAGGTAACACCACTTGTATCAAGAAGGTAAGTTCTGGATGAATGAAATCAGGTTACCCGGAGAAAATCACTGTCAAACGAGTGGTGTAAAATAGACAAGATGGTTTCATGTGGGTCAAGACGGTAAGGTTCTGGATGTCGGAAAAAACGAGGGCTCGGCGCTATGACATTGAAAATTTATCAAACTTGTTTAATAATAATAATAATAAATCGTGATTCTAAACATCAAATATAGGTATCCAACATTGACCTGTCTGCTTGACCTTTGATTTAAATATACCTTATGGACGAGTATATTCAAGTAATAGGGACGATGAGTGTATATTCTGTATACCTGGTGTGAAAATTAATCATGGACAATGTGTAAATGTATTAACTCCGAATCCTAACACTACCTATTGGGTGGACCCATTCAAAATGAATATTCTAAACGAAAGATCAAACGGACAGGTCAATGCCTATAATATGGTCCATCCACAAACTGCAGTGTGGATGTGAAAGGTTAGTTACCTATTTTCAATAATAGACTGATCTAAAAAAGCAAACACTCTGCCATCAGATTGTGGACAACCTATACAGGGGCGTCTCTGCCTATACGCAAATACGCATGTCACGTGCGTATCTTCAGAAATCCAAAAATACGTAAAAATGGAGAAATAGCCATTTTTCATGATAAAGAGTATCAGTTTTTCTTACATACAAATTAAACTCACAAGACAAAAACTTGAATAGACTACATGTGTATTCGAAGTTTCGTTTTACAGTACATGTATGTATAATATATTCATTCTTCTCGCCTGGGGCCTCGACGAACGTGCGTGCAGACCGATTTCACATAGCTACGCCCCTGCTATAATAATATACTGTAAGAAAAAGAAAAAAGGAGTTTTAGGAACAGTTTACTTTTAACTTATCCGAGTGAAAGCTCAAGGTGAGATGTCTAAATGCCCTTTGTCCGTCGTTAGTACATATTTCACACCTTGACCTTAATCTAAATTTAAGGTTACAGCGACCCACGGTAGTAAAACTTTAAATCACCTTTTTGTTGTAAACCTAGAGCTCCAGAAGCTTGACATTTCAGAAAAACACATCAGGAATATAGAATGTTTAAACTGGAGAACAAAGTTATTTATTATAATCTCCCATAATAAATATTGCGTTTGAACATTTCTATTTTTTTTAGACTCGGGTGTCATTTTCCCACAAGACGACATCATGTCCGCACGTGTAGGTGTAGATATGCACGCGGACGTGAAGATGGAAATTTCTACCATCGCTTCTTAAACATAAGAAGATGGAAGAAATTAATCTCTCTCTCTCTCTCTTTTTTTTTTTTCTCTCCAAAACAAAATTACTAGTTCATGTTCAAATCACAACCCTAAAATCAAAGTACAAAGATTGAAAACTGACATTTAGGTAAACACGTAAACTTCACCTGCGAAATAGGTAAATGGGGCCGTTTTTTTTTTTTTTTTTTTTTTTTTTTTTTTTTTTACTGCATTTGATTATTATATCATTTCTTAGTGTCTTTAAAAAATTTAAATACTACAAAACCTGTTTTAGTTTGCAGCCTTAGATAACCGTGGCGGGGTAAGATTCACTATCAGTAGTGCTCAGGACTAAAATTTTGGAAATCCAAGCATTTAAATAAAATGTGTGTATCCCGGATATATTTTGTCTATTGACGTATTGTCTACTTTTTATTCTAAATTGATTTTATTCGTAGCTAACTAAGCAAAAACTATCTGGATTTCCACAATTTTGGTCCGAGCACAAATTGATAAGGAATTTTATTCTGTCAAGTGTTGCTAAATTACCCTTCCGGAGCATTCGACCTCACTTCTCTAGTGTAAGTTAACCTAATCTGAAAGTTTTCAAAGTTTGTCTTTTAAATAAGATGGATTGTCATCTGAAATACCATGTTCAAATACTTTAACTTCAACTTAAACTTCAGTGTTGTTATATTCAAAAACAAACATATAGGTAAACAACATTGACCTGTCCGTTTGACCTTTGATTTAATATTAATTATGAACGAGTCAATAGGGATAATGAGTGTATATTTCGTATACCTGATGTGAACACTAATTATTGACAAAGTGTACGTGTATTAACTACTATACGAATCCTATGTATTGGGTGGACCCTCATATATGAATATTCCTAATGAAAGGTCAAACGGACAGGTTAATGTTGTTTGCCTATACTAATCTATGTCCGAATCTAAAACCCTTTTAAACAAATTTACCCTTTAATACATTCAAAAATGATATAACAAAAAATAACTTCATTATCAAATGTCGACATTTTTTATTTGCGCTTAAAAGTTAAAATGGTTTATTATAATGTGGAAGTTTGAATAACTTTTTTAACTCGATCTCAGCAGTGAACTGGACATCGGCAGCAGTTTTTAGTCGTTGTCTGGCAAGGCGATCCTTCCTGAAAGAAGAAAATATGATTGCAATTATTTATCTCAAATTATACAAATTTGTACTTAACCACCGCGGTAGCTCGGTAGAGTGCTCGTTCCGTAAGTGGGAGGCTTGGGTTCGAATTCCATCCGGGTCTGACCCAAGACTTAAAAGACTTAAAAGTGGGTAGTGACTGTTCTTTCGCCAATCACTCGGCATTGAGAAATGAAAGTCACGGTTCTGCACATTGTCCTGAGCGCACTAAGCGCAACTATGAAAATTTCTGTCACTTAAGATATAGCAGGTGACGTCTCAACATAAGTGTAATATTCTGACTTTAGCTTAAAACACCATTCAATCTTTCAATCGACCGATCAAATGCATACTCGTTTTCCCAACATATGAAATTAACATGCTTGCAATGATTTTGCACTAGATTGTTTTATATATCCAGTAATGTCCAGAAAAATTCTCTTGGTAGCTTTTTGTTAACTATCTATTTATATCTTTATCGCTCGACAGCTGGGATTCAACTTCTTTTGTTAGATCTTTCTAAAACTTTCGACAAGTCTGTACTGTATTTTTAAAAAAAAATATTGTTAATATTTTTAAAGCATCAGCCATGCTGAATGCTTTATAGCGATCGTTGGATTTTTTCGTATTTAGCGCCGCTCTCATTTCACCTTGACAGCCAATCGAATCCTTCGTTTCGACTGAAATTACGGGAATTTCCATATACGGTATCCCAGGTATGTGTAAACTCTAATCTGAGTGATTGGGTCTCCCGGAAAGTTACGAAAACAATGTTTTCATCATGTACACATGTGCCGATCTGAAATGTATTCATACGCGTATTAGTCCGTAATTGTTTTTGCTGGATATATATTTTAATTCTTCACTTTTGTATAAAAACCATAAAAATCCATGAAGTATACTCCCCTCGGAAAGCCCAACAAAAATGACGATCTTGTCAGTTCGCGCCGACGTTCTTCTTTTTGACCTACAGTGCTGTACATGTGGTTGTTTTACAGTCGCCGCCATATTGGATTTTTTTAATTTACGCAAAGTGACATAGATAAATAAACACAAAGTATGCTCATTAAACAGTTTTTAAGTTAAATAACAAACATGGATCACATTTGATGATAATTTTTTTTTTTTTTTAAATTGATTGTCAATAATATTTCGTGTTTGGGATATCCCGACCTGGTTCATTAATATTCATCATAACGTCACGAGGATTTTCCCGCTTTCATTGGGTATTAAAATTCATTCCTGTCAGTTTGCCGGTAGCGAAATTATGCATAAAAAAAAATAGAAATCAAAGATTATTCCCAAAAATGTGATACGAAACTGAAAGAAGAAGTTTATTTACAAGTTATTGGCTATGTTGATAAATCGTTTGTGACTCGTGAAGTTGTGTAGGATATCGATACCGTAGTTCGTATGCAAATTAGCCATGTGTTTGGGGCATGGCATTTGACACCCGATGCCCCTGCTTAAATGTATTCACATAGCGTAGTGACTGACCTTTTTAGTCCAGTACACCCTTGCCCCTTTTAAAATGATCATGACACCCTGTCCTTTTCAGTTATCAGTTTAATATAAAAACGACATGCTTTATTCTCGAATCTCTGCTACATACTTCCGATCTTCCGCACACACTCCACTTCTCACCATATGTCTCCGAAGACAGACAATTTCATCATCAATGTTCATTTAAATACCCTTTCCAGTTGTTTATTTTGAAACAACAAAATAAATCGCAAGAAGGAACAACTTGAAACCAAAATCTAAACAAAACTGAAAAAAACGATGTTTTAAAATGTTCAGATAAAATTTATTTACCTTGTTACAAGTCCTTATTAGATCGTTTTACAGTGGATATCCGATTAAAGTTGTTGTCAGTAGTTTAATCCATGGTTTTTACAACCTTTAATTTCCTTTAATGAAGCCATATTACTTTATTTCACATAAAATGTGGCCACTGGACATGGAGGAAAACTGAAACAAAACAGTTATTGTGCTTTCTTAAGTTCTTCCGATTTCTAGAGCACCGTTGGTGAAGTAGAACAGAAACTAAGGGCAAATATGGTACCAATCTTGTGAACTCAACTCCTCTTACAGTTTTCAACCAAAAACCTTGAAACTTCACAGAATGTTCTATATATATTGAGGATGTGCACCTGACTTTATGGAAATTTTCAAGATTTTTTCCCCATTTTTCAAGACTTTGAAACTTAGTCACTTTTTAGCAAGTATTTGAATGGGGGTACCTACTTTGTGAATTCAACTCCTCTTACAGATTTCAACCAAAAACCTTGAAACTTCACAGAATGTTAATATATATATTGAGGATGTGACCTGACTTTATGGAAATATTTCAAGATTTTTTCTCCATTTTTCCAGACTTTGAAACTTAGTCACTTTTTAGCAAGTATTAGAATGGGGGTACCTACTTTGTGAACTCAACTCCTCTTACAGTTTCTCTTAAATTCAAAGTATTTTAGTTGTCTAAATAATAATCAATTAATTTTCAATTAATCCTATTCAGAAATATTTCCCCCTTTTGTACTTAATTCTTGTCAACGAACTTTTTTGAAAGAGACAGTTGCCTGGACAACTTCTGTAATTGGGAGGTACAGATTATTAGCTTATTGTGTCAGGATGGTTTATACCAATTCAGGCTTTTGAAGCTCACTTGGACAATTTATATATATTCAACAATAATTTTAAATACATTTAAATTATTTCTAAAACAAAGGTTTTATTTTTATTTTTATTTTTTTTTTCAAATTAATTGTGAATTCAATGAATAAAATTAATGACTTCAACAATGGTTAATCTGTCAGTTGCAAGTCAAGGGAAATAGCTGGTCATGGTGAAAGTTTTTTTTGTGATGATGACACTATGGCGATGATGATGTGGCATGATGATCTGGTGAAGATGATGACAATAATAATGATGATGATGACATTCAGTTCTGCTGCTGCCGATAATGATGATGATGTTACCATGATGATGATGATATGACATGAGGAGATATAATGATGATGATAATGATGATGATGATGATGATGATGTCACCATGATGATGATGTGACACGAGGAGATATGATAATGATGTTGATGATGGTGATGACATGAGTTCTGTTGATGCCGATGATGATAATGATTATCGTGATGAAGAAGATGATAGTGATGGTGGTGATGAAAATAAGCTCTGCTGCTATGAGTGATGATGGTGATGATGACGATGTGACTTGACGAACTATGATGATGATTATGATGGTGACATGAGTTCTGTTGCTACCGATGATGATGATGGTGGCAATGATGACATTCAGTACTGCTGAGCACTGCCCATAGTATGATGATGATGATGATGGTGGCAATGATGACATTCAGTACTGCTGAGCACTGCCCATAGTATGATGATGATGATGATGATGATGATGATGATGATGATGATGATGATGAAGATGGTGGTGATGATGATGATGGTGGTGGTGATGACATTCAGTTCTGCTGCTGTCGATGATAATAATAATTCACGATGATGATGATGATGATAACAAAGCCAATGTGTTCATGCTAATGATGTGACATGATGATGACATTCAGTACTGCTGCTGCTGATAATGATGATGATTATGTGACTCGAAGAGCTATGATGATGATGTGACCATATTAATGATGTAACATGAGGATTTCTGAAAATGATTAATATAATGGTGGTGGTGATTGTCATGGCATGGGTTCTACTGCTGCTGCTAATGACGATGATGATGATGATGATGATATCTTCATGTTGATGATAAAATGTGATATGAGGAGTGATAATGATGATGATGGTGGTGATTATAGATCCAGTTTGGGTTTTCTTCCAGTCAACTGCGTTTTAGTGGAGTTATGCCCCTTTTACTTTGTGAATTTTATCAAAATGATGGTTTCTCTGGACTTTTTTCCGTTACGCTTGAGATATTTCACTCAGATTTGGGGTCGGGTCTTTAGTAGCCTCTCTTGGTTTTTGAAAAATTGAAAATTTATTTTTATGCGAATTACTTAGTTTACTCAATTGATAAACATTGCGTGTCATGTCCATTTTGACCATTGTAACATATTTATACCTTAGAACCTAACAACTTGTATAAAAAGCAGACTTGTTGTTAGAAGCTTCCCGATCACAGCATCTATTATTTGCATGATTTTCATTTGTTACTGATTCATTAGACAAATCTCAGTTTCAAGTGCACATTTTTTTTTATCAAATTGCTCAGTTTAGCTGATGCTTCAGTACCTTCAGTACTTTGATTATAGTCAGCTATCTATCTATCTATCTATCTATCTATCTATCTATCTATCTATCTATCTATCTATCTATCTAATGCAAATGTATTTATTTTCGCGGTGTACGAATTTTTTTTCGCGGCCGTTTGTTTTGCTGGAAAATTCTAATTATACTTATGGCGTTATAGTGCATATTTGAAAAAAAACCGCCAAAAATCAACTACGCGGAAATGTCTAAATTTAAAATATCTCGAAAACAAATACACGCCAAAATAAATGCGTTTACAGTAGCTATGGACATCAGTACGTCAAAATGTCACTTCTTTGACACTTTTTGACGGATTTGTATGGAGTTTACAGAGACACAAAAAAGGAAAAAGAAGTAAACAAACACAAAAAAAACATGAAAAAGATGCTGTTTGCTCCATCAAGAACAGACCAGTCAATTGCAAGCTACCGTGGTGGTACCAGGGCTTGATGTCCCGCTGGCATACATCCTGCCATGTGGAAGCCACTGGGCCTATAACATATAATATGATTACCTGTTTGGATGGTTTTTCGCAGGTAAAAGAATACCTGTTCACACACTTAAAATCGTACCAGTTATAACCAGAACCCGCATGCATTAGCAGGCAATGTTGCTCTTTCTTGTCATTGCTTGGTTGTCCTGGATGCCATGTTGTAAATTTCGACGTTTTAATTTTCTCTCCTGTATTTTCCCATACCCATACCCCTTCTCTACCGATATCATTCCCACCAATCCAATTATGACTGGTTCCTATAAGAAAAAATGACGTCATGTTTTGTTCTTGTCAAATTATAAGTTATATCAAACGCAATGGATGAACAAGAGGTGCTTACTCTTCTGGAGCAAGCGGCCTCGCCTCCCTGAAGAAATTCCACTATGGTAATTCAAATTGGAAATTTCAAGGCTTATCCTTTGCTTTGGAATTGTGATTTGGACATGGATTTGTGTTTGTTTTTGGTCAAACTATTTTCTTTCGGTAATTTATTTATCCCAGTTATTCATCAATTCAAATACATTACATGTAATGATTTGAGTTGAGTAATGATGTGTAACGTCCTAGTCAAGAATATTTCACATTTATCGAGACGTCGCCAGATATAGGCGAAGGTGCAGAAATTTTACCTGTGTGTTGCGCTGATGGCATTAAGTCCAAGAGATCATGGCTAAAATCCGGGTGAACGAGGCCAAAAGGTTTGAAGGTTGAGTCTTGTAGGAAAATGTCCCTAGTTACTGAAAACCAATTTCTTACGCGTCAAATCGTTTCCGATTTTTTTAATCAGAAACAGTTTTTGAAGAAAAGCCTCTGCAAATGCTAAATTTTGGTAAAAAATAAAAAATCCAGATTTTGAAGCATTTTGTGGCAAAAACAACACAAAAATGTTCATTCTATCTTTCATTGTGGACACGTCATAGATTAATATGCAATACATCCTGACAGTTTTCCGATTTTGTGTCAAAATTTTAAAATAAGCGATAAAATCGATGCTGTAAACTGCGTTTTTATCATATCTACCGTCTTTCGATTCTTGTAAATCTGTTGTTTATGCATTAAATATGACAAACTATATATTTTTATAAAGCCTTGGTAGTCCTGTAGATAAAAATGTTACAAAACTTCGGAAATATGGAACCTTAATACCGTAGCAAATTATTATGTTTCCCCTACCCCAAAAATACGAAAATGTCAAAAATTCATTATTTTGGCCGATGCTTGCCAATAAGTGTTTAAAACAAAACATTATTGCTTGTAACATCTCGCGTTTGTTCCCGACATATTTATAAAACAATAATATGTAGAGTGTTTGGTGATTTATATGAAAATTTGCACTTTTTGATGTAACAATAGTTTGGAAAATGAGTTTTTAGCTCACCTGAGCCGAAATGCTCAGATGAGCTATTGCTATCTATCACCGTCCGTCGTCCGTCGTCCGTCGTGTGTCGTGCGTCGTGCGTCGTGCGTAAACTTTACATTTTAATCTTCTCCTCCAAAACTACTGAGCCAAATTTGATGAAACTTGGTGATTATTATGCCTGGGTAACAGGCTTTCAAAATTGTGTTCGGGGTTTGACCACGCCCAACAATATGGCTGCCGTTACTATAAATAGCCAAAAGACAAAAAAATCTTCTTCTCTGAAACCAAAAGGTGCAGGCAAATTTTGATTGGATATTTGGATTCAGGATACCTAGATACACTAAAATTGTGTTTTTCATGAAAATTGGACGAAAAATAGGTTACGCGTTTTTTGCGTAAAATTATGTAATTTTTAAAATGAGACATTTATTGTTATAACTTCATAATGGCTGAAGATAATTGTATGGAGTTTTCACTGTTGATCTTGTCTTGCGACTTTCTTCCGATTGATGTCAAGGTCAAAGGTCAAGGTCATGTCCCAGTTTTTGACCTTTGATAAAAAATGCTATTTTTTAAACATTTCTGGTGATAATGATGTAGGATTTTTGGTTAATTGTAGGTATTGACATGACGATCATTTTGATATATTGATTAAGTTCATGGGTTCAAAGGTCAAGGTCACAGATGTACAAGTTTACCAAAATAGTTAATTATCTGCAAAACTATGAACTTTTTGTATAGGCATGTATATTAGAATATTGTAGGTAATGGCCCAATGGTCATTTTGATATATAAATAAAGATCATGAGTTCAAAGGTCAAGGTCACAGATGTAAACAAGTACTGAAATGATTATTTATCTCTAAAACTATAGACTTTTTGTATAGGCATGTATATTAGAATATTGTAGGTAATGACCCAATGGTCATTTTGATATATGAATAAAGGTCATGAGTTCAAAGGTCAAGGTCACAGATGTAAACAAGTACTGAAATGGTTATTTATCTCAAAAACTATAGACTTTTTGTATAGGCATGTATATTAGAATATTTTAGGTATTATCCTAACGATCATTTTGATATATGAATGAAGGTCATGGGTTCAAAGGTCAAGGTCACAGATGTGAATGAATACCTGAATGGTAAATTATCTTGAAAACTGTTCACTTTTTGTATATGCATGTATATTAGAATATTGTAGGTATTAGCCTAACAACCATTTTGATATATGAATGAAGGTCATGAGTTCAAAGGTCAAGGTCACAGATGTGAACAAGGTCTGAAATGATTATTTATCTCAAAAACTATAAACCTTTTGTATAGGCATGTATATTAGAATATTTAGGTATTATCCTAATGATCATTTTGATATATGAATGAAGGTCATGGGTTCAAAGGTCAAGGTCACAGATGCGAATGAATACCTAAATGGTTAATTATCTTAAAAACTATTAACTTTTTGTATAGGCATGTATATTAGAACATTGTTGGTACTGGCACAGTGGTCATTTTGATATATGAATGAAGAGCATGGGTTCAAATGTCAAGATCACAGATACAAACAAGTACTGAGATGATTATTTATCTCAAAAACTATAAACTTTTGTATAGGGATGTATATTAGAATATTGGCTGAATTATCATTTTGATATTTGAATGAAGCTCATGGGTTCAAAGATCACAGGTGAGCGTTAAGGCCCATGGGCCTCTTGTTATTAAATCTTTTGTACTCTACGTCTTGTAATTTTGTTATATAAGCATTGAATCTCGAAATTTATATATTTCTGTATTGCCGTAGTACATTTGAGTCTGATAACATAAAAAATTATTGGAAATACCGAAGTTTATAGACGAAACGGATAAATTTATTTCCCCTACCCCAAAATTAAAAAACATGTGAAAATCCATTTTTATGCAATATATGCCGATTTGTGTTTCTAATAAAGATTTCGAGCAAAAGTACCCGCAACAATGATAAAACAAGCTTCGAGGATTTTAAATATTTGTGAAATGCTGTAGCTTAAGGACAGATAATACTAATTAATATAACAAAATTGCTTATTTTATTCATTTATATGTAAAATTACAATAAAAAAGGGTCTTCGCTTCTTGTATTTTAGGTTTTTAGGCATTGAACCTCGACTATAATCTATTGACGTAATTCCTTGACATATAAAAGTCTAATTACATGTACACCAAAAACTGTCGGAAATAGCAAAGCTTGTAAATAAGGCGAATAAATTTATTTCCCCTACCCCAAAAGTATGAAAAAAACTTTTTAGGACATGTAATGCTTTTAGTGAAGGTTTTAAGCAAGTGTCTATGCAACAATTATGTTTTAATGATTCAAAGTCAAAGCAAAATGATTTTTTTACATCTGAGAAAAGAAATTATGACATTTTCATATTGGAAATGAAAAACAAACATACTAATCCTTGTCAAGATCACAATCCCCACAAAAGTAAAATCTTCGAAACTAGCAAAGGCGGGGTGCTCCTTAAGCACATCCTGTTTAGCAATTACACCCGCCACGTGTAAAAATATAAGAATACACATATCTTTTCGAACAACCTAATACTATAAAATAATAATTGCAAATAATGTCATCTCTAGTGAAACATAATGTTAAAATATGGTACAACTTAGTGTAAGGCATTTTTGGTTATAGTTTTATATGAAGCTATTGGATTTTATAAGACATATCTCCATTAGATAAAGTTCAATCAGATCCATGAGCTTTCTAAACCATATTCATTATTACCAAAACCTGTCTATCAAAGATTGTAGCCACATTTTACAAAACTTTGCAATTTATTCTTGTGGAATCATTTCATTTGGAAGTGATCTAATGTACAATGTCAGTCTCCATTAAATTTTATTTTAAAAAGTCTGCACACTCCGTAAAATTTCCAATTTCACTTCAAACTGACAAAATTCATATGTCTAATAACTCCATCTTTGTATCTTTTAAAGGAATTATTGATAGCTATCACATCACAATTTCCTGGCCATATTATAATGTTAAAACAAAGTGGTATTGGACACCTTTCAACCTTAAGCCTGTTACCAGGTGCCCAGTGCCACGTTCTATTTTGAGCAGAGACTAAAATTGTACATTAGGTCAATTCTTAATTAAATGATGGCACCAGAAAAAAGTTGCAAAGTTATGTAAAATGTGGCTGCGATCTTTGATAAACGGGGTTTTAGTAATAACAAATATGGTTTAGTAAACTTCTTTTGTCTTATAATCATGAGAAATAGGTAAACACTACTACATAATATAGGTCATAGAAAACCAGAAAAAGGAGAATCACGGATATAAGAAATGCTTTCAGATTGAGATGTTTTAACAAAGAATATAAACCCCGTAGATACTTATGTTTTAACTAAAATAAGCTAGATATGGACAGCAAAGGGCGGATTGAAAAAGTGAATTGCTAACATTACCAGAGTTGCAAAGATCGATGGAACAATGGGTACGATGATATGAGTAAAGTGTTCAACTGACAAATGGAAAGAGATCAATGTTATAAAAACATCTTTGAATTGAGGCAATAGAGAACTGATTAAATGCGCTATGTAAATCATCAAACATAAACACAAACATAATTATTATATCACAATAACAAAAACGAAGTTAAAAAAACTGGCAAAGTTAAACATGTAAACATTGGGAGGGGAAAAATTCGGGTGCTCGGGAAGGGTAATCGCCTCCTGCCACCACATGTGAAATCAAAATTGAGTGTGAAAGTAGTAACAAGAAAAGTCATTTCAATACAGAACGTTTGGAAGGAAATTAAACAAACCAATTTATTGTTGGAGATTGACAGAAACCAAAGAGGAGCTGATCATAGTAACCACTCTCTGCCATGCCATCATGTACCGTTCGACAAACAGACCTGTGTCACCTTAATGTGTCTTTAATCAGTTTAGGAGGAAGGATGTAGATTTATATGCATGTCCAAGTAAATGGTTTGTGATTTTGAAGATGATTTTAAGGATTTGTTCAAAGACTGACTGACACTGCCTTCCAAACGAAAAGTGTTGAATATTTTAAATGTTTAGAGTGCGTAACACTTACACGATTATTTTTGCGCATTGTCTTATTTGACTTTTAGTTTTTTAGTCGTTGTTTTAATGGTTACGATGTGTTTTATTCAAATGTGGTTCAACATAAAATTCAATGCTTTTCACCCTCACTTTCTATACTTGACCCTGTATCCAATATTTGTAGCTGTGATCTAGTATGTTTCTTAACTTAAACGCGGCATTCATACTGTAACTTTTCAAGTATATTAATTTACCGAAATGCTAGTGTTCTTCTTGTCATTCTATGAATACAGAGTAGAATTTAAACGCATGCATATGGTTCATGACATTGCTTTTTTACCCATCTTCAAACATATCTATTCACTTACATTTTAGTCGAGTTGACACTCCCATATACTCAATACTTGAACCTAGAAATGTTTTTTCCTATGAAGTTTTTTTGCTGTTTTGTATTCTATATGGTCCCTAGAGTAAAATTAGGTTAGTTGCCCTACGGGCAACATTGGGCAAATTGCATAATTTGCATATATCCAAGATGGCTGCCTGACGCCATATTGAATATCTATCTTTCGTAAGAATTGTCCCACAATAGCTTGTAATATACCGTTTTGTATGTTTTCAGGGATAAGGAACTCATTTCCGTTGTTGTTTTTAATATTTGGGGCAATTTAAATGTATATATTAACAATTTTGACCAGACAAGGGTAGGAGTAACAGGTTTTTTATTATTAGATATAACTCATCATATCACATTCAATGCTGCGTAACTTAACCATACATCTTGCTAAAATTTGATTTAGAGGTCATAAACAATTCCTTTTAATGAGAAATTAAAAACATGATCTAAGTGATTTCAGCTTTACTAAATCTAGCGTAAAGGCTAGTTCCACTTGCTAAGGTTTCTTTAAAGCGTGTATCCAACGAAGAAGTTTTCAAAGCCGCATTATTGCTATCATAGTTAATCCAGCCACATACATATATTACCACGAATGAAAACCAAACAATACTCGGACTTTTTATCAAACTAAATAATAAGTTTGGCAGCAGTGATTGATTCGATTTTTACATGAACATTGATACATTATGTCATATAATGAAGTATTATGGTTTTGGTAATCTGCAGCAACTGATAATGCGCAACCTTCCACAAATTGGTTGGCTGCAGTTGAACAGTAGAACTCACCTTTTTGGTTTTATGATAGTTTTAATACTTTGATCTACTATTTCTACTCCACATGGCCGCTATGAGACACTTGCTTTAACTACAGACTTCCATGTTCATCGATGTGGTATAAGTGAAAAGGTAGTTCACAGTCTAGATTTGGCTTACTTCTGGTGTCTCAACTTACCCAAGTTACCATAAAGCAACATCTAACATCTAGATCTGACAATGCTGTTTCACTTTTAAATTATACTTGACGGCAGAAAAATAATACCCCTGCACTGTCTACCATCAAAACTATTTGTATCCTGATTAACACACCAAACAAATAATTTTATTGAATGCTGGACATGTACAATGTGCTGGCCAACTTTCTCAGTGTCTGCTATAAACACATGCGTGTCCTGTCGAAGATCTTGCATGTCGACACCATGGTGATTATTAGGATGTTGTCTTGGCTAACCAGTTTGGAGAACAAACTGCTATCAAATTTGAAAAATTAGCCTTTAAAGGCACGACTCTTTAGCCTGGTCCTTTTAATGGGTAGATTGGGGCTTCTCTGATCGATTGAAATTAATATATTCTAAGTGTGATACGGACCATAACTCAAAGAGGATTAAACCTCGGTGTTCCTTGGATATATATGACCAAAATTTATTGCTTATTCAAACTCCCTCTAAATGAAAACAGGTCATAAGACAACTGCTCGCAAAATTGCTTCAAATGTGACAATGTGGTGGATTTAGTTGTAATGTATGAGTAGATGGAATACGAGTACAATCCAGTCTACCTGATGAGTTTTATAATGCCATCATTAGTTCTATAAAGGCAATACGTTTCAAAGCGAGGCTGTCAATATGCAAAAACAAAGCCAGTTGTTAATCTTGAAAACATGTTTCTTTGGTTACCGTTGTTTGGACAGTTTGAGCTTAGCTTCTGCTTGCATTTGAAATCGGTTCTGTTCCTTTTTGACAGTAGTTGAAAATGGCTGTCATTGGAAAGGCATGAAGTCAGCTCTAGTCAATTCGTTTTTGGGGTAAGCTCACCCAAAACTCACAAACAATCACCATGATTTACAGTTTTTCTACCACATCCCTTGATCATATGGCTATAACCCATCAGATTTCATTGAATCAATCCAAAAAAGGTCATATTGTTACCCATACACTTTTTCGACAAATACCCTCTCATATCTTTCAAGGACCAGGACAGAGGAAACAACACAGCAATATGCATACGATTGTGGCCATTATGAATCCGGCATAACTATGGTATCGTATGGTCTCCCAGCTGCAAAAACAGGTCATGATAGCATTTGTGTGCCGATTGACGACACAGATGTTTTTGTTTTCCTAGTGTATTGAGTGTATAAGCATTAAAACAATGTGCTATGCAGAGGAGTGATAGGATAGAAGTTTTGAACATCAATGCAACAACCCATGTCTTGAACTGACAGGCATGCATGCTCTTAGTGTCATGGTCTTGGTTCGAGATGTCTTAAACTGCCAGGCATGCATGCTCTCATGTCATGGTCTTGGTTCGAGATGTCTTGAACTGCCAGGCATGCATGCTCTGAGTGTCATGGTCTTCGTTTGAGATGTCTTTAACTGCCAGGCATGCATTCTATCAGTGACATGGTCTTGGTTCGAAATGTCTTGAACGACAAAGCGTGCATGCTCTTAGGGGCATGATCTTCGTTCGAGATATCTTGAACTGGCAGGCATGTATGTTCTTAGTGGTTGTGATACAACATCCTAATTACAAACTCGTTTTTTCTCATTTAGCTGATGTTCTGGTTAACAAAGATCACAAATAACTTGGTGGGATCTGACCATTCTTTGTTTTTCTGTATGGCCAGTCAGCAGGAAAAACTGTGACGTTTACCCTGGCTCTTCATAAAGAACATCAAAGCCTAATAGGTCTGACTCTGTTTCAAACACCATTTACTGCTGTCTCACCTTTAGTTAATGTTGTGAAAGGGTACCGCGGTCAAGATCCTCCTAAAGAGTATGAGATGATAACAGATTTCGAATTGAAATTCAAAGATCGATTCTCATTACAGGTTATAGTGAAAGGATACCTGGTGCCACAAGAACTTTTTTGTCATGTTATGTCAATGTAACGCACAAAATCAAAAGTGCAACACACAAGGACATGCTTGCCTTAAAAAAAATAATCCTGTACATAATTTTTAACTGTTCTGGAGAAAGAGAGTGTTTAATTTTTTACACAAAATGAGATTACCCATGGCTATCTTAGGGTAAATTATGGTTAGTCATTATACATATGATGGTATTTAAAGTAAAACTAATGCCAGAATTGAATTGCCCAAGCCTAAATACCCCTGCAAAGATATATTACAATCTATTATACTTTTTTTTGTATAAAATCGATATTTCAAGATGGCGTCCGTCGGGCATTTTGGATTTATAGCTTATTGTGCGAGTTAAGTGTTCCGTATGTAAAAATTAACACAAGAAATGGGTTTCTCATACCTGAAAACATCTAAAAAGATATATTACAAGCTATTGGAAGATATTTAATGTCGCAGTATGTACTTCAATTTCACGTTTGGTGGCCATTTTGGATTTATGTATATTGTGCAAGTTGCCCAAATTTGCCCGAAGGGCAACTAAGTTAGTTTTGTTCAATGACTCATGAGGAAAACAAAACAGCAAAAAAACTTCATAGGAATGAACATTTCTAGGTTCGTAAAATGCCTACTCGACTATTTGTACTATTATTTGCATACATGCCTCAAATATACCCTTTTGTGAATTCATACGACCATTTTTTTCATTTCTTCTTCTAATGCAAAAAGGTAAGCTATAACTTCTTAGCCTGGAGAGGGTTTCTATGTTTTCACATTTTGGAGACGCGGAAATCAATTGATTCATGACAGCTACCAAAATTGACATTTCCGAAATATTTTCATGTTTTTAGTGATTTTAGTGTAAGCGCATTGATTCAATATCTGATATTTGAAAGTCAATGCCTTTATAACAAAAATACAAACAGCGAAGATTCTTTTTTGCCATATAGTCCGTGGGCTAGGTGGACCCACCGTGCACCCCCCCCCAGGATCCTCCGACACCACTTTTTTCTGGTACCTTAGGGTGTCTAGTAATGGAATCGGGATGTTTCCCAGAAATAAGTTAGGATGCTCTTCATGAAAAACTTCAATATTTAAGAGTACCTGAAAGTTTTCAGTAAATTTCTCTATTAGGGGTAGGGGAACGTTTTTATCTTTGTTTTCAATATTATTATGCAGATACAGATCATATTTGGTACCATTGTAAAGGGAACATGTTCAGCTTTTATAAAATACAAAGTTGGTTGATGTAGCTGCTTCTATGTCATCACCATGACGTCATAAACACAAGTTTTGAGGAAAAACGCTATAAAATCGTGTCAATTTATCCTTTATAAAATTATTTCTGTACAGCATAATAAAACACATTAAGACAAAGTATGTTTTCCATTTACTTAATGAATTGTAGTTATAAATGATCATATATTCTCATCTTCGATAAAAGACACCACTCTATTAGAAAAAATATATTAAAGATAGCCATTTTTTAAAAAATGATCGAAACGGGGTAGGGGAACGTTTTTATCTTTGTTGTCGATGATATTATGTAGATATAGATCATATTTGGTATCATTGTAAAGGGAACAGCTTCAGCTTTTATAAAGTACAAACTTGATTGGTGTAGCTATTACTGTGACGTTTCTATGACGTCATAAACTCAATTTTTGAAGAAAAACGCTATAGAATCATTTGAAATTATACTATATGAATTTATTTCTGTACCACCCAATAAAACACATTGAGACACTGTATGCTTTTCATTTACTTCATAAATTGTTGTTATAGATGATCATAATTCTCATTTTAAAGAAAAGACGCCACTCTGTTATGAAAAATATATTGATTTAAAGATACCCTTTTATTTAAAGTTGATCGAATCTTAAGATTAATAGTTTTCATGATTAAAGTGACCCAGTATGTTTCTTTGTATAAATATCATCATCATCATCATCATCATCATCATCATCATCATCATCATCATCACATCATCATCATCATCAATTTTTCATACATTCATAACAATACAAATTTACAAAAATGTCCAACATCATCACCCATTATTCTATAGCTAACAAAAAGCTTAATTAATAATCTTAGTTTGAGAATGACTTTTAGTTCAAAGTATTACCAATGGTGATTTAGTAGGTGTTTTAATGGTAGTCATATGCCACAGGATTGTTATATGCAGCTAGAGCAGTGGAAACCTAAAATGCGATTTCTGCCGTTGACTAGTTGTAGCGAATAGGAAACATCAAGAATAAATCTTTTACTTTACTGCCAACTGTATATCCTACTAACCCAGGGTGAATTTGTGCTAGATTTCGGAGCAGCTACAGTCCCAGAGATGCAGTTCCATCATTTTTCAAACAGTTATGAGCAAAATCATAGAAATTTTCTAAAGATATTATTTATTATCTTTATGCTTTATCACTACAATGGGTACATTATTTCGACACAAAGATTGCCATAAAGTAACATCGGTATCACTAGAAAAATTATTGACCATATAACTATAGAACAAATGTAGGAGGAGTCTATTCATTGTCAGGGCAATGCATGGAGCAGATGTCATCTCGAACCACCAATTTATCATGACAAAGATAAAAATAAAAGCAGCCAAACAAATCCTGGAAAAAAACAGAACATGAGTTTAATGTTAGAAAATTGAAACAACTGGAAAAGAAAGAAGAATTAAGATTAGTCTGAAGAACAGGTTTTATGCTTTAACAGCTATGGGTGATAATAATGAGAGCTGGGATGTCATAAAAAGGGCATACCGGTATATCGACACAGAGAATATGGTTGTCAGAGGAAACACGGGACAAAATATCCCAAGGAAATACAAAGAAAATAACAAATAACAGAACCAGATTAGCAAAATATTAGTATGAAGGGAGTATGAGGAGGCAAAGGAAGAAATATAAAGGAACACAAACAAGTGATGAACGAAAATATATGGAAGATGGAAAATCTTGTAACCGCACAAGAAATAGTAGCTAATGAAACTTAGAAAATCTATACCTAAAAACAAAGAAACACACAGGTAAACCAGCAAACACAGACAGACCGGTGTAAGGAAAGGATGAAAAAAAGATCACAACAGAGGAAAGATGGGCTGAACGTTTTAACTATATACCAAAAGACCACCTCCATAAGAAATATTGGACATAACACCACATACCTTTGATAATAAAATAAGGAAGGGGTGCCAACAAAAAAGAAATAAAAAAGTATAAATCAACTTGAAAAAGGAAAAGCTATAGGACCTAAATAAATATCTAAATTACTGTGCATCATCTGGATAAGAGAAATTATTCCAACACAATGGGAGATGGACTATCTCATTAAACTACTCAAGAGGGTAGATAATGGAGATGTAAGAACTGGAGAGGCACCATACTACCCAATGTAGCTGAGAAAATACTGTCAAAGATCATCCTTCATAGACTAAAAGATGGAATAGAAGAGGTACTAGGTGCTCTGAACAAAACAAGCTGGTTTTAGGAAAAAAATCTTACACAGACCAAATTGCCATGCCCAGGTATAGAACATCAGTAGAATGACACTATGCATTATACCTTTATAAATACTAAGTGTACATTTGTTAAGGTCTCAAAAGAGAAAACTATCCCCAAGCATTTCATGTGAATACAGGAGTATGCTGTATACAAACACAAATCTTTAATTGCAATAAATGGAATACAATGGACACTAACACCCGAGATAGAATATATGGGCTTCGATGATATACGCTATTGACCCCCACATTAAATCAAATGTAGATAAAGACCACTCTACTAAACGAAACAGTTTTAAAAACTGGACTGAAGATCAACTCAAACGAAACAAAATGTTGAACAACAATACAACAAAAGGTATAAATTAAGATAGTTATAAATTGAAGAGGTAATTGAGCTCTGTTACTTGGGGAGCATGATTGTTGCTGAAGAAGAAACAGAACGGGGCATCAAGAAAAGAATAAAAATATCCAGAAAAGCATTCAAAATTATAAAGAAACATATGGAAAGCTAGTCTGCCACTAAGAACAAAAATCCAATATTCAACTCAAATGTAAAATCGTCCCTCTTATATGGTGTAGAAACGGTGGAACTGAATTAGACATACGCTCAGAAAACCACCAAAGGGCAAGTGTTAGAGTAGAAGGCCAAAGCTTTTGATGAGAAATAAAAGAGACAGAACAGAATCGCTTCAATTGAAAAAATACTCTGATGGCCATATATTTTTCAAGGAACTATTTGAACTATGTCTTTATAATGCATTGTACTGATAAAGCATATGTTATAAGGATAATGGATGATAATGTTAAAAATTTCTATGATTTTGCTTATTAATGTTTGAAAACATGACGGAACTGCATCTCTGGGACTGTAGCTGGAAAACCTCCCACAAATTCACCTGAAGAGTTTCTAAATGCTGCTAAGAGGAGGCACTGCAAGAGTCTTGATAGTGAGGCAAAAGAAACATTCTATATGTTTCATTTTCGCTACAACTAGCCTGCGGCAGAAATCACATGTATGTTAGGTTTCCACTGCTCTAGATGCAAATAACAACCCTGTGGCATATCTCCACCATTAAAACAACTGCTAAATCACTATGGCAATGATAAGAACTAAAGTCATCTCAAACTAAGATTATTAATTAAGTTTTTGTTAGCTATAGAATAATGGGTGATGATGTTGGGCATTTTTGTAAATTTGTATTGTCATGAATGTATAAAAAATTGATGATGATGATGATGATGATGATGATGATGATGATGATGATGATGATGATGATGATGATGATGATGATGATATTATTTATACAAAGAAACATACTGGGTCACTTTAATCGTGAAAACTATTAATCTTAAGATTCGATCAACTTTAAATAAAAGGGTATCTTTAAATCAATATATTTTTCATAACAGAGTGGCGTCTTCTTTAAAATGAGAATTATGATCATCTATAACAACAATTTATGAAGTAAATGAAAAGCATACAGTGTCTCAATGTGTTTTATTGGGTGGTACAGAAATAAATCATATAGTATAATTTCAAATGATTCTATAGCGTTTTTCTTCAAAAATTGAGTTTATGACGTCATAGAAACGTCACAGTAATAGCTACACCAATCAAGTTTGTACTTTATAAAAGCTGAAGCTGTTCCCTTTACAATGATACCAAATATGATCTATATCTACATAATATCATCGACAACAAAGATAAAAACGTTCCCCTACCCCGTTTCGATCATTTTTAAAAAATGGCTATCTTTAATATATTTTTTCTAATAGAGTGGTGTCTTTTATCGAAGATGAGAATATATGATCATTTATAACTACAATTCATTAAGTAAATGGAAAACATACTTTGTCTTAATGTGTTTTATTATGCTGTACAGAAATAATTTTATAAAGGATAAATTGACACGATTTTATAGCGTTTTTCCTCAAAACTTGTGTTTATGACGTCATGGTGACGACATAGAAGCAGCTACATCAACCAATTTTGTATTTTATAAAAGCTGAACATGTTCCCTTTACAATGGTACCAAATATGATCTGTATCTGCATAATAATATTGAAAACAAAGATCAAAACGTTCCCCTACCCCTAATAGAGAAATTTACTGAAAACTTTCAGGTACTCTTAAATATTGAAGTTTTTCATGAAGAGCATCCCAACTTATTTCTGGGAAACATCCCGATTCCATTACTAGACACCCTAAGGTACCAGAAAAAAGTGCTGTCGGAGGATCCTGGGGGGGGGGGTGCACGATGGGTCCACCTAGCCCACGGACTAATAGCACATTGAATTGAAAATGAAATAAGTAGGCATTTTTCTATGAATAATTAGACAAATCTGCCATTGAAATGATGCATTCTGTAAATTATGTTGTATCCTTCAAGCTTCTTTTTTCCATTCTTACATGAAAATTTGCTTGAAACTTCCATTAGAAATACTAATTGTTACATATTGGCTAAAACGGGGTTTTCACATTTTTTGCAATTTTGGGGTAGGGGAAATAAATTTATTCGCCTCATCTACAAGCTTTGCTATTTCCGACAGTTTTAGGTGTAATTAGACTCTTATATGTCAAGGAATTACGTCAATAGATAACAGTCGAGATTCAATGCCTAAATAACAAAAATACAAGAGGCAAAGCTCCTTTTTTCTTATAGCATTTTACATATAAATGAATAAAATAAGCAATTTTATTATATTAGTTAGTCCTATCTGTCCTTAAGCTAAAGCATTTCACAAATATTTAAAATGCTAAAAGCTTGCTTTATCATTGTTGCGGGTACTTTTGCTCGAAATCTTTATTAGAAACACAAATCGGCATATATTGCATAAAAATGGATTTTCACATGTTTTTCAATTTGGGGTAGGGGAAATAAATTTATCCGTTTCGTCGATAAACTTCTGTATTTCCGATAGTTTTTTATGTTGTCAGACTCAAATGTACCATGGCAATACAGATATATATAAATCTCGTGATCCAATGCCTATATAACAAAATTACAAGAAGTAGAGTACAAATGATTTAATGAAAACTCATTTTACAAACTATTGTTACATGAAAAGTGCAAATTTTCATATAAAATCACCAAACACTCTACATATTATTGTTTTATAAATATGTCGAGAACAGACGGGAGATGTTACAAGCAATAATGTTTTGTTTAAACACTTATTGGCAAGCATGGGCCAAAATAATGAATTTTTGACATTTTCGTATTTTTGGGGTAGGGGAAACATAATAATTTGCTACGGTATTAAGGTTCCATATTTCCGAATTTTTGTAACATTTTTATCTACAGGACTACCAAGGCTTTATAAAAATATATAGTTTGTCATATTTAATGCATAAACAACAGATTTACAAGAATCAAAAGACGGTAGATATGATAAAAACGCAGTTTACAGCATCGATTTTATCGCTTATTTTAAAATTTTGACACAAAATCGGAAAACTGTCAGGATGTTTTGCATATTAATCTATCTTGTGTCCACAATGAAAGATAGAATGAACATTTTTGTGTTGTTTTTGCCACAAAATGCTTCAAAATCTGGATTTTTTATTCTTTACCAAAATTTAACATTTGCAGAGGCTTTTCTTCAAAAACTGTTTCTGATTAAAAAATCGGAAACGATTTGACGCGTAAGAAATTGGTTTTCAGTAACTAGGGACATTTTCCTACAAGAATCAACCTTCAAACCTTTTGGCCTCGTTCACCCGGATTTTAGCCATGATCTCTTGGACTAATTATACAGCAGGGTTCTTTACCGTGCCAAGCCCACCGTGACACGGGACCTCGTTTATTTTAAGTTCCCATCCGAAAGAACCGTGACTTTAATTTCGTGATGTCGAGTGCTTGGCAAAAAAACAGTCACTACCTACTTCTAAGTCTTGGGTCAGACCCGGCCGGGGTTCGAACCCACAACCTCCCACTTACGGAGCGAGCACTTTACCAACTAAGCTACCGCAGTGGTATTATTACACATGTAATGCTTAACGATTCAATACTCCAACAATCGAAAGCCGCTAATAAGGATAAATGGGTCATAAATAGGTTTTTGATTTAGTCAGATAAATCACTCGTTGATGATGAATAGGACAGCGAAAGCATCCTCTCTCTGGCAAAACAAAAAGACAAATACAGTCAAACCTGTCTATAAAGGTCACCCAAAGGAACCAGTAAAAGTGGCCTTATGGGCAGGTGGCCTTTATATACTAAGGGAATAAGTAAAGTAGGCTTTATGGGCAGGTGGCCTTTATATACAGGTTCAAGTAAAATAAAGGAAGAACATATAATTCTACTGGCCTTTATAAGCAGATGACCCTTATATACAGGTAGCGTTTACAGCAGGTTGGACTGTAATTTTCATTTTTATACACAACACCGAAAAGGGAGTAAAGAAAAAGGGGAATTAGATTATGATAATGCATTCAATTAAATTAATTTCGTTCAACATAATTAAACACCCGTTAGTTAGGTATGAAATAACTAGGGGATTTCTTGTATAGTTAATCTGTTTGAGAGAGAGAGAATGAGAGAGAGAGAGTATGTGTTCTTAAAATGTTGAATTCAGTGGTTCAATGGTGTAGTTGCATGAGAATTCGCTATTGGTTCTAATAATGAGACAGAAAACTACCGGGTCGGTACCTATCCTGCTCGACTAAGCATTCCAAAGATATCACAAACTCTGTACACAATACTTTTGTGTTTTCAGTAATATACTATTATCTAAATTTGCTGTAAGTAAAAATCTGAAATTCCTCAAAAACTAAGATATGTTCTCTCATTACAAGTATTTTCATTAAATATATTTTGGTCGTTTGTAAAATTTTTCAACCCTTTGAAAAATTTTGATCGTAAAATTTTTTAATCTAGGCACTACTGATAGGGAATTGTTTTCATAAACGAATGTCTAGGACTGTAAAATTAACACTGGTAAAATATTTGAATTAAATAATCTAAATCAACACCAGTCGCTGTAAATGCTGAAGATTAAAATGACGATATAGAGACATCAAAGTTTTATTTATGGCAAACCTTACCGTCAAACCACTGCGGTAGCTCAGTTGGTAGAGTGCTCGCTCCGTATGTGGGAGGTCGTGGGCTCGAACCGCGGCCGGGTCTGACCAAAGACTTGAAAGTGGGTAGTGACTGTTCTTTCGCCAAGCACTCGGCATAACGAAATGAAAGTCACGGTTCTTTCGGATGGGAACTTAAACTAAAAAAGGTCCCGTGTCTTCGGAGACTTGGCACGTGAAAGAACCCTGCTGTATTATGCCATCAGCGCAACGCACAGACAAAATTTTTGCACCTTCGCCTATACCTGGCGACGTCTCGATATAAGTGAAATATTCTTGACTGGAACGTTAAACATCATTACAAAGCTCAACTCCGTACCGGTAAACCTGTTTGTAAAAACATCTAAGGGAACAATAGAAGTGGACATGATGGGCAAGTGGTCCTTAAATAAAGTTTTAAACAGCATGAATAGAGAACAATGGGGATATTTGTTAAATTATCTGTAAAAAGGGAGGCCACAGTTCCCTAAAGGATAAGATGTCAGTCTTTAAATCCAGGGTCTCTCACCACTGAGTTCGTGTCCCGCTCAGTTCTCATGTGGGAAAGCGATTTTTTCTTGTCGGTTGGCCTTAACCTGTTTGCCCGGTGTCAGTGTAATGTGACTGGAGGAGTAGTACACTTGCCTGCGGTGTACTGACTCGGTGAGCTTGGGTACAATGAAGACCATAAAACACTCTCGCACTTCACGTGCACACGCGAATTTGTTCATAGATTAATCCATAGAAATTAAAAAAGTAGTTCTCATCGCGAATAGCTGAAAAATTGCTGGTGCTTCGTTAAGCAACATTCAACAACAACAACTGATCTTAAAACGCAAGATGTGGCCTTTAAGGCAGGATTGATTGTACAAACTTACCAGCCAGGATTATCTGTTCAACTATAAAATTATGTTCGTCCTCGGAAGTTACGGAAGCCAAGCTAGCCTTTCGTTTTTCGCATTCTTTCTGCAAGGAATAAATTCTAATATATTAATACATTGATGAATTTATAAATAAAATATTTGATTAAGATTAATAATGTACAATATTTAATTAATAGCAATTAATTAAATACATGTACATAAATAATTGCATTAATAACAATAATGATGATAATTAGAATACTAAACCTATTTTTATTTTGCGGCACTAGACTCTCGTTTCTGATTAAAATTTCACATCAGTGGTGCCTGGACCGAAATTGTGAAAATTCAAATATTTTAGAGGTTGAAATGAAAAAAGAAAATCAAAGTTTATATTCACAAATCAACCAAAATACTTTAAACGATTAAGCATTTGCTAAGGTAATAATAATAATAACGAGTACTAATGTAATGATGGATGCATCATTACAAATAAGGCGCCCAAACGAATAAAAAACACACCCTGTATTCAAAACACATATTAGAACTTGTACTTTTGTTGCTTTTTTCCATTTCCATGGCAACGGCTGAAAATTTTAAACCTTTAAATAAGTACTACACACAATAGAAAAACTGTTGAGAAATTTTAAACTTGTAATATTTTTTTCATTTTAAGATTTAATTTTATATAGAAAAGTAGTACATGAATCCAATTGGTTGAAATTCAAACAATAGGCAAAGTTGATTGACATCACCTATACCCAATATCACAAACCATTGTTTTGATGAGCTAATGATGTGTTGATTTTAAATTAATCCAGGCATTTACCCATATAATGTCATACTGATAACTAAATGCAGCTACTCTATCGAATTGAATAATAAATCATGCCCCAGGGACAAATGACCATTAGTGTTGCTTATAAAAAAATTTAGCTTAAAAGCTTTTAGACATGGATCAGTGATTACTTAAGTATCCTTGACAATGAAAATTCATGCTTATTGTTTTAATTCTTAAACAAAATGATAGCAACCAGCCCATGAAGAAAACTGTAGTTTGAGGGTGGGGATCTCAAAGTTAGTACCTAGACCTACCTGTCCCCAACCTCCTATTGGAATGTCCATATGGGTTTACTTTAGTATCAATCTATTCAACTTTTCATAAAGAATAAGAAAATATATATGTTAAGGGTGGGGATCTCAACTGATCAAAAGTTAGTACCCAGCCCCGCCTGTCCCTGCCCTCTTCTGGAAAACGCCATGGGCATTTCTTCAGTATCACTCTATTCAACTTTGAAAACAGAACCGAAAAATATATAGTTTCAGGGTGGGATATCAACCATTTAAAAGTTAGAACCAAGCCCCGCCCGTCCCCACCCTCCATCAGGAATGACCCCATGGGATTTTCTTTAGCATCACTCTATTCAACTTTTTATGTAGAACCAGAAAATATATAGTTTATGGGTGGGGATCTCGACCGTTTAAAAGTTAGCACACTGCCCCGCCCATCCCCACCCCTCCCTGATACCGCAGGGAAAATCTACTGATATAGACTTGTGCATCTTGAGATACTAGTCATGAATATATATGGTTTTATAGTACAACATAAAGTATAGATGGCAAAATTGATCATTATTGTTTTTAAGACCCCGCCCTCCTGCCCCTCCCCTAATGACCTCATGGGCATTTTACCTCGGCCTCCAGGGAAGGAGATGGGGTTCAACCTCCATTTGAAGTTTGGTTAAGATTGGACCAACGGTCTTCGAGAAATTGGTTGGACAAGTTCATGGCCGGAAGAAGAAGAAGAGGAAGAATAATAACAATAATAATAACGAGTATTAATGTAATGATGGATGCATCATTACAAATAAGGCGCCCAAACAAATAAAAGTCAAACCCTGTATTCAGAACTCATATTATTAGAAATTAACAGTTTTTTTACTTCAAGGTTTAAATGAAATAAAAATTCAAGAGATGTAACCTTTTTGGTCATTTAGAATATATACTTGGAGCAAGCGTGTCTACGTATGCTCTCTCTCTCTCTCTCTCTCTCTCTCTCTCTCTCTCTCTCTCTTCTCTCTCTCTCAGAACTTTTATTCTAAAAAATTATTGTCTTGGTGTCAAATGAAAGTAGAAGTAGTACATGAATCCAATTGGTTGAAATTCAAACAGTAGACAAAGTTGACTGACATCACCTATACCCAATATCACAACCTGTTGTTTTGATGAGCTAATGATGTGTTGATTTTAAATTAATCCAAGCATTTACCCATGTAATGTCATATTGATAACTACATACAGCTACTCTGTCGAATTGAATAATGAATCATGCCCAGGGATAAATGACCATTAGTGTTGCTTATAAAAAAGATTTAGCTTGAGAGCTTTTGGACATGGATCAGTGATTAATTAAGTATCCTTTACAATGAAAGTTCAAGCTTATGGTTTTAATTCTTAAACAAAATGATAGCAGCCATCCCATGAAGAAAACTATAGTTTGAGGGTGGGGATCTCAAAGTTAGTACCTAGACCTACCTGTCCCCATCCTCCTATTGAATGACCATATGGGTTTACTTTAGTATCAATCTATTCAACTTTTCATAAAGAATAAGAAAATATATGTTAGGGGTGGGGATCTCAACTGATCAAAAGTTAGTACCCAGCCCCGCCTGTCCCCACCCTCCTCTGAAATAACGTCATTTGTATTTCTGCAGTATCATTCTATTCAACTTTAAAAGCCGAACCGGAAAATATATAGTTTCAGGATGGGGATATCAACCATTTAAAAGTTAGTACCAAGCCCCGCCCATCCCCACCCTCCATCAGGAATGACCCCATGGGACTTTCTTTAGTATCACTCTATTCAACTTTTCATGTAGAACCAGAAAATATATAGTTTATGGGTGGGGATCTTAACTGTTTAAAAGTTAGCACACTGCCCCGCCCATCTCCACCCTCCCTGATACCCTTGGGATAATCTTGTGATACAGACTTGTACATCTTGAGACTCTGATCATGAATATATATGGTTTTATAGTACAAAATATAGTAGAAATAGCAAAATTGAACATTTTTGTTTTAAGACCCCGCCCTCCTGCCCCTCCCCTAATGACCCCATGGGTATTTTACCTCGGCCTCCAGGGAAAGAGATGGGGATCAACCTTCATGTAAAGTTTGGTTAAGATTAGACCAATGGTCTTTGTGAAATTGGTTGGACAAGTTCATGGCCGGAAGAAGAAGAAGAGGAAGAATGATAAAAATAATAATAACGAGTACTAATGTAATGATGGATGCATCATTACAAATAAGGCTCCCAAACGAATAAAATCAAACCCTGTATTCAGAACACATATTAGGACTTGTACTTTTGTTGCTTTTTTCCATTTCCATGGCAACGGCTGAAAATTTTAAACCTTTAAATAAGTTCTACATACAATAGAAAAATTGTTGAGAAATTTTAAACTTGTAATATTTTTTCATTTTAAGATTTAATTTTATATAGAGAAGTAGTACATGAATCCAATCGGTTGAAATTCAAACAATAGGCAAAGTTGATTGACATCACCTATACCCAATATCACAAACCATTGTTTTGATGAGCTAATGATGTTTTGATTTTAAATTAATCCAACCATTTACCCATATAATGTCATATTGATAACTAAATGTAGCTACTCTATCGAATTGAATAATAAATCATGCCCCAGGGATAACTGACCATTAGTGTTGCTTATAAAAAGATTTAGCTTGAGAGCTTTTAGACATGGATCAGTGATTACTTAAGTATCCTTTACAATGAAAATTCATGCTTATTGTTTTAATTCTTAAACAAAATGATAGCAACCAGCCCATGAAGAAAACTGTAGTTTGAGGGTGGGGATCTCAAAGTTAGTACCTAGACCTACCTGTCTCCACCCTCCTATTGGAATGCCTATATGGGTTTACTTCAGTATCAATCTATTCAACTTTTCATAAAGAATAAGAAAATATATATGTTAGGGGTGGGGATCTCAATTGATCAAAAGTTAGTACCCAGCCCTGCCTGTCCCTGCCCTCCTCTGGAAAACGCCATGGGCATTTCTTCAGTATCACCCTATTCAACTTTTAAAACTGAACCGGAAAATATATAGTTTCAGGGTGGGGATATCAACCATTTAAAAGTTAGTACCAAGCCCCGCCCATCCCCACCCTCCATCAAGAATGACCCCATGGGACTTTCTTTAGTATCACTCTATTCAACTTTTTATGTAGAACCAGAAAATGTATAGTTTATGGGTGGGGATCTCAACTGTTTAAAAGTTAGCACACTGCCCCGCCCATCCCCATCCCTCCCTGACACCACAGGGAAAATCTACTGATACAGACTTGTGCATCTTGAGACACTGATCATGAATATATATGGTTTTATAGTACAAAATAAAGTATAAATGACAAAATTGATCATTATTGTTTTTAAGACCCCGCCCTCCTGCTCCTCCCCTAATGACCCCATGGGCATTTTACCTCGGCCTCTGGGGAATGGGATGGAGATCAACCTTTATGTGAAGTTTGGTTAAGATTGCACAAACGGTCTTCGATAAATTGGTTGGACAAGTTCATGGCCGGAAGAAGAAGAGGAATAATAATAATAATAATAATAATAATAATAATAATAATAAGAAACGGTGCAAAAACAATAAGTCGCCAAACTTTGTTTGGGCGCCTTAATAATAATAATAATAATAATAAGAAACGGTGCAAAAACAATAAGTCGCCAAACTTTGTTTGGGCGCCTTAATAATAATAATAATAAGAAACGGTGCAAAAACAATAAGTCGCCAAACTTTGTTTGGGCGCCTTAATAACTAGAACTGTTTTTGAGAGCCAAATACCACTGCCCTAACATTTATTTTTTCCGCGACCTTTCCTTTATGACATTGATTAAAGTTAATGACACGCCTTTGGACCATGACGATTGATATTATTCATGTAAAGGTTTATGAGGGTCGAAAAGATTTTTAAGGACAGACGGACCTGGCGATCCTATATACCCACTTTCAAACTAGTTTGCGGGTGTATAAAATAATTTCAAAGCTACATAAATGGTGTTACTCACCCGTGCGTCACGCCAATTCATTTTCTTGGGACTGAAGAAATAACAGTTATTTTGAAATTCTCGCCATCCTTTCTCACAATTTGTAGCTGAAGTTTAATACAAATATACGATTGACTAAATAAGAAAAATTAAATATAAAATAATTATGTGTATTCCTTTGTTATTATGAATGCGAGCCAGGAATAGCATATTGAAAAAAATACCAAGCAGTTTATGTTAAATATGCTATACTAGACTCTGATTTAAAAAATGTTGCAGCTATTTTTCTACTAAGTATGAATGAATTGATTGATTAATTAAATGGCGTTTTACGTGTCGTTCGAAAATATTTCACTTATTTCGAGACGTCGCCAGTTATGAGTGAAGTGGTAGATATTTTTTGCACTTACAGTGCGCTTTGTCAGTATACAGGGAGCGTTTTTTAACATTTGAGATAGAGTCTACAAAACCAACAACAATGTTGGACCCATAAAAACGAGAGAGAGAGAGAGAGAGAGAGAGAGAGAGAGAGAGAGAGAGAGAGAGAGAGATTAGAATGATTATGAAGTTATGACTGCCGCGAAAACCGTGAGAGGCGAGATCATGAGAGAAGAAGAATGGAAATATAATTAGAGTCTACAAAACCAAAAATAATTATTATCCCTTTAAAACGAGGGGAGAGAGAGAGAGAGAAAGAGAGAGAGAGAGCGTACCAAAAGTATGAATATGTCTTTTATTAAACATGAGAGTAGAACATAACGCAAGAGAGGAAAACGGGAGGTTCAAATAGAGCATGTTAACATACAACAGAAGTTCCCGTTTTGAGAGAGAGAGAAGAGAGAGATTTGAAGTGCAAACCAAAAGCATGGGTGTATTAACAAAAACTATTGAAGGAAAGGGTAGTAGAGTAGAAATGCCTACCAAACGCATGACTATGAACTGTCCATTAATAACCACGAGAGTAGAAAAAATAGTTTGAGAGAGGCAGAAGGGAGGTTTAAATGGGGTCAACAAAACCGACAAAAGCTGTTCTTTAAAATCGAGAGATAGAGAGAGAGAGAGAGAGAGAGAGAGAGAGAGAGAGAGAGAGAGAGAGAGAGAGTACTTACCAAAAACATTGCCGCCGATATATACAACCATCAAACACAGAAAAATTGTCTTCATTGTCGAAGTTGCTCAAAAAACGTTGTGTGAATCTCCCATGTGTCACAGTTTTATATATATATCCTAGTCCTTGCAACAAGTCTCCAGCTGTCACAATTCTTACGGATTCATACATTTTTGATTATTTGAAACTGAAACTTTATCGATATTTGCCGTTGCATAATGTTTCTCAATTAATAAAAATATCCAGGAGAGATTTTTGAGAAAATTGTTATAAATAAACATATCATATAGATCTGTCAAAAGTTAAGTTAACACGGATGAGTGAACGAACAAATAGGTGGCAACGCTTGGCTAGCGAGTGGCTTGAATATGAAAAAGTTAGTGACCGGAAAGCTACCAAATGTAGGTTGGACCTGCCTAAAAGCTGTTGGGATATTATAGTTGACCAGGGACCGAGATTATTTTGTGAATCAACATTTATTCGTTAGCTGAGGGTTAAACTTTCGACAGCAGGGTGTTATAATCAACGTAAAGTTACCTGTCAACAAATAACTACATCAACTGTAATAATCTTATGAAGAGACTGAAGGTTGAGTTTCAGGAGACTTCCATGCCAAAATCAGTCGATCTAAAAATGGCATAAAAGGTCACATGACCTTGGGGAAAAAGGTCAAACATAATCAAAACTAAAATCACCGTCTTGTTACTTATTTGTCATGTATTACATCAATGAGTAAAAACAAGACCAGGAGACTTGTAGATAATCAACAAGAACAAGTTTTAAAGAATTTCTAATGTTATTATCATAATAACACAATTACCATGGTAATCAAAAGGTCAAAAGTCAAAACATCTTAAATTGAATATCAAGTGGACAATTTGAATACTAGTAATCAATTAATTACGTTGTTATACACCTGTATCAAACGTACGGTATCATTGTGTTGTTTTAGAGGTAAGGGGGTTATGATCTAATACTGCGATTTTATAAATTCTATAGACCACATGGATTACCTTTTCCCTGTAACTTTCAGTAATACAACTCGATAGTTCAAATATGTAACCACACCCGTTTGCCGTTTGTTCAAAGCTAGTTGTAGCAGTTTTTTTTTTTATCGAAAAGTGAAAATGTTTAAATGACTGTTTGTAGTTTTTTCCGATATTTTGTATTAGTAGTCGTCTTCGGATTTAATTGGATTAAGGTGAAATTAAACTCCGCCCCCCCTCTCTCTCTCTCTCTCTCTCTCTCTCTCTCTCTCTTAATATATTCACGATTTCGAAAACACAAAGTCTCGCGTCTACCGAAGTCTCGTTTAAGTCTCGTGGGGGGGCAAGTCCAACAGGTTGCTGAAGAAAGACTACATTGAGATGCGGTTACGCTGTTGAAAATGGTGAATTAGTAGTTCTTCGTTATCGTTTTCACCAACAATTATGACGAATAAAAGAAATAAAATAATACAGAAAGTGAAACAGTGTGTATTTATCATTTATTTGTAGAAATTATTTAAATTACAGCAACCAAAAAGGAAACCGAAAGTTGACACGGCTGTTATAAAAAAGATGTCTACGTTTGTAAATTTATCTGTAGTTGATATATCTTTCCTATGTGTCAAATAAAGTGGTATATAAATAAGTAAAAACCGTTATTAGTTAAGAGTAAAAACTAGTAATTGTTTCTATTTAAAAAAAATAAATAAACCACTCACTTGCCATAGTACTATCGATAGGCCCCGCCGAGTAGCTGTCCGATTTACAGTAATTAAATTATGATGGAACGTGAATAAAATAGTTGAAAAAGTATTTTTTACCATTAAACCACCAAGTTTGTTATCATAAGTTATAAAAGATCGAAATAATCCCGTGCCTATGGTGTAAAAATTATTTTTATATCTGATGTCTTTCCTTCTATTTTTCTTTAAAAAATTGCCTTTATTTCACCCTTTTTCCCTTTTAGAATCCAAAATCTTGATTATCATTTTTCGACATTTGTTGTTTCTCAGGATATTTTTACATTTTTTTATAAACGACTTTTTTTCCAATTTCGTTAAAGATGACAAAATTCTAGGCCGGATTTTTACCGGTATTTCAAAAGTAACCGGCATATCGTTACAGAATTTACACCCAAAGTTTTCCGTTTTAGAAATTAAAGAATTTTATTTCATTACAAAGTCTTTTTTTCACAAAAAATAATAATAGTAATAAAAATTAAAATTGAAAATCATTTTGAGAATACAGTTCAAACATCTATAATTGTAGCTGGTTCAACGTCACAGAATTTTATTTCATGTGCTGTTCAACAGTAAGTTTAGAATGAATGAATGAATGAATGAATGAATGAATGAATGAATGAATGAATGTATGTATGTATGTATTTATTTATTTATTTATTTATTTATTTATTTCTTTCTTTCTTTCTTTCTTTCTTTCTTTCTTTCTTTCTTTCTTTCTTTCTTTCTTTCTTTATTTATTTGAATACACAGTCATTAACTATACGAAGTCATGAAATTAGAAGAGTTTCAGAACTGGTGTGGGTACTAGTAATTCAGAATCACAATATTCATCATAAATCAAGGTAATTAATTAATTAATCCGTTAATGAGATTAACACCATGTAGGTACATTTTCCACGTATAATATACTATCATCTGATCCAATGGGAATTTGGAATTTGCTTCCGTTATCAATAAGTTACCGCGTCTGTTGATAGGGTATGCAGATTATCAGCTTTACCTGTGGGTAAAAATATGTAATATACACTTTCGTACAAGTCAAAATATCACTTTTGAAATAAATAAATGAAATGACTGAATGATATCGATTCTCGGTTCCAGAAATTTTCTATTACAGAAGTTCTGACTTCGAGAAATATTTACAGAATGGAATTATGATAATAAAAAAAATCAAAATATAATATTTTCAAAATGAAAAGTTAAAAATGTTTGTGCGGTTTAAATTTGTTAAATATATTGAGAACCTCTTGAAATGAAAAAAAGTTAAATAAGGAAGACGAAATGCGATATATATAATTAGCGACGTTGAACACAGAATACTTTAAAGACTCTATTAAATGTCACGGGCGTTGATCAAATTAAATATGAAGATTTTTAGAGTAAAGTTTCAATCTTTCGAAATTTTTTGTTTATTTTACCTTAAAAAAGACTGACAAACTGATTTTAATACATTATAAAATAATAAATTTTACATTGGCCATACACAGATATAAGGAAAACAAAACTGATTATTTATAACCAGATTAAGAATTACATCACAGATTAAAAATTGAAATTGGACGTTATTCAAAAATAGAAAAAAGATAAATTATGCACTAAATGTAATAGTAATTCTATAGAAGATGAAATTCATTTCTTGATATCTACTGTCCAGTAATTTTGACAGATGATAGAAATAAACTATTTTCGGCTGTAATAAATACATCAAATAAATGCTTTAATAATCAAAACTCTTTGACAAATATTTTTGGATTATAAATTGTGAAGGTTGTGATATACTTAAGACTTTTGTACAACCTGGGGTACAACAAAAGTCTTTTTTCCCCGTTTCAATCGTCATATTCTACGCGCTGCAACTATACTGGACGGATGTAGCTTGCCCCCCCCCCCCAAGCCTCGTTTTCGTTCATAGGTGTTATCTCCCCTGTCGTGTTTTCGAAATGGTCAATACATTTTGCTGGATACATTATGTGATGAGACTGCGATTTTATTTTAAACCTTTTTAATACAAAATACGGTATGCATAGCAATGCGTTGAGAAGAGACAATGTCCAACATTTAGCTGTATTTGTGAGACACGTTGATTTGTAAAACTGTCGAAAGTTCAACTCCAAGCGAATGAATTACCGTTCATATCGACCCGCGTTAGCGATTGCTTGACAAATCGTATCCAAGACAACTTGTAAGCATGACAACTCGAACCCATATCAAGGCCACTAGAATGTCAGAAATCTTAAACCCAAACCAAAATAAGACGTACCCAGGAAAACAATTAAGAAAATTAACATCCGATTTTGTTATAGTCTTACTAATAATTAGAGTTAACAGGATTTTTTTTTAAAAAGTTTTCCAGCAAAGCCTAATTAATTTGAACTTAAAGCATCAAATTAATTTTAAAGTATCAAAATATCTAAGTTTTAGATAAAAAAATGTTCTTGTTTCTTGGGTACGAGTTGTCTAGGGTTGGATTCGGGTTGTCATGATGTGGAAAACGCATGGGCACGAGTTGTCTTGATACCCTCGATAGCTATGTACATCTCGACAGCTTTTCGACACGGCTGTCCTCCAGCTTTCTATATTATCCCTACAACTCGGTACCCAGACGTCGACTGTTTTTTAGTTAGTTCAGTGTTTAACAGGTATATACTGCACTTTTATATCTGAATTAATTTAACTGATGGAGATTTTGACTGATATTTTATTGTCGTGAATAGTGTTCAAACAGCGGTTTAATATTTGACCCCTATTTTTATGTCACTGAGAAAGTTGAAGACATGCGATCTACTCATTTATTAATACTTTGAGCGTATGGTGACTGTATGCATTGTTTTTCGAATAATATCATTAAAACAAAATTATTCTTGTATTTAGTTAAGGAGTATATTATTTCATTGTTATTGGATTGTATTTATTTTTATTTCCACCCCATAACACACGACTAGGATCCATTTCTTAGACTGAAATATTGTTGTGTACCGAGGAAGTTCTTTATTAACAATGGTTCATTTTATTTTCAATGGACTGTCTGCAAAGCGATCGAAGACATAACATGATAAAATATTAATTTTTGTTTATATTGGTACGAATTTTTCCAAGATTTATACGGCATATTGTTGAATTGAAGTAATCTTAAAATACGCGATAAGCAGCATATATATATATATACAAAAAATTGCGTAAAATAAATGGGTAATCTTTTCCCATATTTCTATGAATATATTGCGTCAGGGATGCAACTTCACAAGATGATTCAAATGTGATGAAGGCGATAAAACCTATTTATAATTATATCAAATGAAAGGGAAATCGATGAATTTTTGGTAACTGGATTTTGCTTTCCTTGTATGAGGTTACATTTATGAGGAAAAAAAAATCCCATTTTTCGACTATGTAACCTAAAATGTCAACCGTGAATTTCAATTTGTGACCGTTCTACAATTTGGTATGTTATGACCAGGCTGTTGAATTTTTAATATAAAAATTATATGGTTAAAACCCATAAATTCTTGTGCATATCTTAATATAAAAGTTTTTATTATTTGTCCTTTATTTTTGGTATAATAACGAAGTGACTAATCTCTTTCTAAATCTTAAACAACGACTCTCTCATAAAAAAGTGAAAACAATTGTCTTTATCGGCGTTTTGAACTGAAGATATTTTATTGTATTTTTTCTTTTAGAAAATTATACCAATGTTTTCTGTTTGATATGCCGTTTCAAATGAGAAATCCCGCGAGAAAATCGCTTTAAAAATATTCCGATTTTTGCAGTATTTCATGACGCATCGGCTCAAATACATTTGTACCGGTAGGAACGTGAAGGTATTAACAAATCCCTCAAGATTAAATACTGAAAACAAATTGTTTATTTAGATGAAAATCACCAATGTTTCGCTTTTAAAATGATGATAAAATAATCCATGTTGCAGTCCTATCAAGACCTGAATTTCGGTCCTCATAGTTAGATAAAGAAAATTAACATCACCGACGACATGCAATGACCTTTTTCATTGTCCTAAAAGAATATTTTGAAATTATTATTACATGACACCAGGTTGAGAGAGAGAGAGAGAGAGAGAGAGAGAGAGAGAGAGAGAGAGAGTACTACCAAAATAACCCTTAAAAGACATGAGAGAAGGAGATATCATGAGTGAGGAAGAAAAGAGATTAAGAAAGAGTCTGCAAAACCAGCAACAACTTTTGTCCCATAAAACAGAGAGAGAGAGAGAGAGAGAGAGAGAGAGAGAGAGAATACCAAAAGATGAACCATCAAGAATGATTGTCCAGATTGATTGTCCAGATGAATTGATTAAAAGTATGTAACGTCCAAGTCAAGAAAGGGAGGTATAAATAGGCTCTACAATATCAATGAGTTGTCCCATAAAACGAGAGAGAGAGAGAGAGAGAGAGTACCAACCAAAATCTAAAACCAACAACAATGGTTGTCAAGTCAAGAAAGGGAGGTTAAGAAACGTAAAAGTATTTAACGTCCACGTTAAGAAAGGATTTAAATAGGCTGTATAATATGTCCAATAAAAAAGAGAGAGAGAGAGAGTTTAGTAAAAGTATTAAATGTCCAAGCCAAGAAAGGGAGGTATTAATAAGGTCTACACTATCAATGGTTGTCTTTTAAAACGAGTGAAAGAAAGATACATATTTTTGAAATGCATACCACAAGTAAGAGTATCACTGTCATTTTACAAAAGTGGGGGAATCAAAGAGCGCAGAAAAGAAAGAGCATGAGAGACAAAAGAATGGTGGTTAAGTTAGGGTCTACTTAACCGACACAATAGTTGTTTCTTAAGAGAGAGAGAGAGAGAGAGAGAGAGAGAGAGAGAGAGAGAGTACTTACCAAAAACATTGCCGGCTATATATACAACCATAAACACTGAAAAATCCCCTTCATTATCAAAGTTGTTCAAAGAACGTTGTGTGAATTCTCCAAGTTTCATAATTTAATATATATTCTATGACTGCCTACACATCTTCAGCTGTTACCGTTCTTGCGGATACATTTTATATTATTTGAAACTTTATCGATATTTGTCGGATAATATTTCTCAATTGATAAAAGTATCCAGGAAATATTTCGGAAAAGTGTCATAAATGAACTTATAGTGCAGAGGTTGATATCTCGAAGCTCTCGTAGGTAGGGAAGTGACCAAATAACTTTTGCCTGCTCTTTATCATTCAACAAAGAAAATGTTTTATTATTATTATTATTATTATTATTTATTCAATTAAATAATTAATTCATTTATTACTGGAGCTGTAGAGATTAGCAAGGGCCCGATGAGCTACCGTCACAAAATTTATATATTAGCCAAACTTTAACTTTCGACAGGTCTGTACTGGAGCTGTAGAGATTAGCAAGAGTCCGTGATGAGCTACCGACACAAGACCTATATGTTATTCAAGTGTTAAACTTTCGACAGGTCTGTACTGTACATATGCAGATACTTACAGTACAGGTCTGTTAAAAGTTTAACATTAAGCTAACGAATTGGTGTCGAATCGACAGCCCATCTCAGCCCTTCGGTAGCTATATCTCGATATTACCGGTAAATACATGTTTTATCAGTTACGTGGTTTGTAAGTGTCCGGTACGGAATGATACAGGGTCAGTAGGAAAGATACCGGATGAGGCGACAGTCTCTATCATTCCGTACCCAGGTACCGGACACTTACAAATTATGTAACTTTTTTACCCTACCGATTACCCGTCGCTGTTGAAAAAAGTTTTTTTTTTAAATTGTACCGATGTCGATGAAAGAAGCTCGAAAAAAATAATGCTGTGACAACAAAGTAAAACAGATACTAAAATTCAGCATACTAACGAGGTTTAGCAGTCTTTCCTTTGGCTTTCAATCAATGTTTCAAAATAATACTAAATTATGCGTTTTAACTCACTATCTTCAGCATAAGGTTCCGCAAACCATTTATTTACGGTCGCCATTTTGATTGACGTTTACGTTAGAAACAGGAGACATAACTCTAACCCACCCGGTATAAGCTTAACTGACCCAGTATTTTTGCGCGTGCGGCTATGAACGGAATGATACTGGGTTGGTCATGTGATTCGATTTAGCCAATCATTTCCATAGCTTTTAGTCAGAGGTAGGGCAAACATGTATATCACCTGACAGTTTTTCGGTCATCTCTCGGTATCTATTTCTCGACCACTCGATAGCCGAGTTTTGCCTCCTTTTCGTTAGCTTAATATTGTTTAATTTATTTTACAATTTTAACAATAAATATCCGGATTTCTTTCCTTTTTTACATGGTTTTATTCAACCAAATTTAAAATGTTAATTCATTGCAAGTGCATGTACATGCGTGTCAATTATGATCTCTGAAACTAGTCAAATTTGACTAGAGATATTGGCTGTCAAAGAATTTATGTTGGCTTTAATTATTGCAAGTCTAGGCTTATCAGGGCCCCGAAACAGTTTGATCGCCGTCATCATATTGAAATCAAAATATACTCAATCAAGAATGTTTCACTTATATATCGAGACGGCACCAGCTATAGTTGAAGTGACAGTTTTACTTTAACAGTGCGTTCAGGACAATATACATGGGGTTTCTTGAAAGTGTCGTACGGTCATCGGTTTGAATAGTCTTTTCTGAAAGACCACGTGACTTTCATTTCTATGGCAGAAAATAGTCACTACCTCGGTATTTTCATGTCTTGGTTGGACCCGGTCGTGGTTCGAACTCACGATCCCTTACTTACGACGTGAACACTCTACCAACTGAGCAACTAATACAACATTGACCTGTCTGTTTGACCTTTGATTTAAATATTCATTATGGACGAGTATATTAAAGTAATAGGGATAATAAGTGTATATTTTGTACACCTGGTATGAACATTAATCTTGGACAATGTGTAAATGTATTAACTGCGAATTCTGACACTACCTATATATTTGGTGGACCCGCCTATATGACTATTCCTAATGAAAGGTCAAACGGACAGGTCAATGTTGTTTGATTATACTACAGTCCGCCTACGACCTGATGGGAATGTAAACAATGCAACCAGTCCATTCTACAGTGTAGGTGTGTAAGGTTAGTTACCTATTTACAATCATAGACTGATCTAAAAATGTAAACACTCTGCCATCAGATCATGGAAGAACTATATAGTAATTAAGAAATAACATTCTGATCATGGTATTTCAAGGGGTAATGAAAGATAGTGTGGCGCGTGCCAAATTCGATGAGGATTGAACATAAGACTGAAGAAATCAATCTCTCTCTCTTTAATTATCTCTCTTTAATTATTTCTCTCTCGCCAAAACCAAATTACCAGTTCATGTTTAATTCATAACCCCAAAATCACAAAGTACAAAGAAGTACAAAGTTTGAAAACTGACATTTAGGTAAACACGTGACTTTCACCAGCGAAATATGTAATGGGGCCGGATTTTTTTTTTTTTTTTTTTTTTTTTTTTTAATGCATTTGATTATTGCATCATTTCTTAGTGCCTTTAAAATTTTTAATTACTAAAAACCTGTTTTAGTTTGAGCATGCAGCCTTAGATTACCATGGCGGGATAAAGTTTCACTATCAGTAGTGCTCAGACAAAATTTTGAAAATCCAAACATTTAAATATGTGTGTATCCCGGATATATTTTGACTTATTGTCTACTTTTTATTCTAAATTGGTTCTACTCGTAGCTAATTAGACAAAAAATATCTGGATTTCCAAAATTTTGGTCAAGCACAAATTGTAAGGAGTTTTATTCTGTCGAGTGCTGCTTAATTACCCTTCGGAGCATCCGACCTCGCTTCTTTGGTGTAGTTCAACCTAATCTGACAGTTTTCAAAGTTTGTCTTTTAAATAAGGTGAATTGCCATCTGAAATTCCATGTACAAGTACTTCAACTTTAGCTCAACGCAAACTTCAATGTTACATATAGGTAAACAACATTGACCTGTCCGTTTGACCTTTGATTTAATATTTTATGAACGAGTCAATAGGGATTGAGTGTATAATTCGTATACCTGATGTGAACACTAATTATTGACAAAGTGACGTGTATTAACTACTATAAGAATCCTATGTTTGGTGGACCCTCCTATATGAATATTCCTAATGAAAGGTCAAACGGACAGGTTAATGTTGTTTGCCTATACTAATCTATGTCCGAATCTAAAACCCTTTTAAACAATTTTACCCTTTAATACATTCAAAAATGATTAACAAAAAAAATAACTTCATTATCAAATGTCGACATTTTTATTTGCGCTTAAAAGTTAATGGTTTATTATATGTGAAGTTTGAATAACTTTTTTACTCGATCTCAGCAGTGAACTGGACATCCGCAGCAGTTTTTTAGTAGCTGTCTGCAAGGTGATCCTTCCTGAAGAAGAAAATATTGATTGCAATTATTTATCTCAAATTATACTTAACCACCGCGGTAGCTCGGTAGAGGGCTCGTTCCGTAAGTGGGAGGCCGTGGGTTCGAATTTCGTCAGGGTCTGACCCAAAACTTAAAAGACTTAAAAGTGGGTAGTGACTGTTCTTTCGCCAATCACTCGGCATTAAGAAATGAAAGTCACGGTTCTGCACATTGTCCTGAGCGCACTAAGCGCAAATATGAAAATTCCTGTCGCTTAAGATATAGCAGGTGACGTCTCAACATAAGTGTAATATTCTGACTTTGGCCTAAAACACCATTCAATCTTCAAATCGACCGATCAAATGGATACTCGTTTTCTTCCCAACATATGAAAGCAACATGCTTGCAATGATTTTGCACCATATTGTTTTATATATCCAGTAATGTCCAGAAAAATTCTCCTGACAGGTTTTTGTTTACTATCTATTTATATCTTTATCGCTCGACAGCAGGGATTTAACTTCTTTTGTTAGATCATATAAAACTTTCGACAAGTCTGTACTGTATTTAAAAAAAAATATTGTTAATATTTTTATAGTCAGCTATCTATCTATCTAATGCAAATGTATTTATTTTCGCGGTGCACGAATTTTTTTTTCGCCGCCGTTTTTTTGCTCGAAAATTCTAATTATACTTATGGCGTTATAGTGCATATTTGAAAAGAAACCGCCAAAACTCAACTACGCGGAAATGTCTAAATTTAAAATACCTCGAAAATAAATACACGCCGAATAGTCTGGTGGAAAAAAAATTGAAATTTCACAATAGGGGGACATGAGTGTTCAAAGCTGGCAACATAGCTGTCTTATATCATCATAGGTTAGGGGTCAAGAATCAACCTGTTGCCAAGCTGATCGACCCTTGGTTAAGTAGATAAAAGGTCAAAGTTTAAATAGTGTTTTTTCCCGAAAAATTTAATCTTTATTAGTTTATAGCTGACCAAATATATACTTTCTGAGATTTAAATAAATCAAATAAATTTGTTCTCATGCAATCATAGCATTTCATGTATTTTAACATTGAATAGGAAGCTAATTGAGACTGTTTAGGCTAAAATTTAAATATTTCAATGTTATTTTTCAAAATTCTGACACAAGCTTCATGATAGAATAAAATAAAAGCATACATTCAACATCAAAGCATGAATCAAAATGCTAAAATATAATTCTTTTGTAAATACATGACTGTTATTAAAACAAATATATTGTTTAAACCCAGTTTTAATTTGAAATTTATTAAAAGTTTAAAATCAAAGTACTGCAAGTACTGTAATCGGCAAGGCATAGTCACGAGAATCTCTGGAATATATCAGTCACATCTAACGATTTCTTTTCATTCATCAATATCACTATCTGTGGCATTATCATTCAAAGGGTTCAAACCAATCAACGGTACAACGTCCCATTGCAAGTGCACACAGCCACCCACTTTTAATTGTATGCCCTACATGTACATCTTGTAGTGCAACATGATTAATATCTACATTTCAGCAATGCATGACATGATTTTGGTAAAGGTTATTTTCTCATTAAAAACCCCTACTGTAGCTCGATTGGTATAGCGCTCACTCCCTGTATGTGGTGAGTCCTGGGTTCGAACCCTAGTTGGGTCTGACCAAGAATTGAAATAAGGTAGTGACTGTTCTTTTGCCAAACACTCGGTATTTAGTAACGAAAGTCGCGAGACCCTTTGAGAGAGATCTTAAAATCCGATGCCCCGTCCCTAAGTTCACTGCAAAGGTCAAAATTTCTGCCACTTTACCTATAGCTGGTGTCGTCTTGATGTGACTGAAATAGTAAAAGCCCGTAAAACCCCATGCAATCAATCAATTTATAATTTTCTCATTAAAACTGTCTTTAAGTCACCTTCAGACTGGCACTAACTTAACTGTCCGAGAATAATCGTGAACATCAGGAAAATACTTAACTTAAGACCAAAAAATTAAGTTTTGTTCATGATCCTTTGACCTGTAATTGTCTTAAAGTTAAAGTTCAAAGTAAGATTTAAGCAAAAAAATATAATAAGTTTAATTTGTAAAAAAAACCTCAGATTTAGGTATAAAAACTATTGTTCGTGGTCCTGTTGCCAGATGACAAAACAAAATTAGTAACGAAAAGTTTATGGTGGATTACAAAACAATGTCGTTTTGAAACATAAACACAAAAGCGACATTTGGGAATGGATAGGTCACACCATCAAGACACCTGCCAAAAACATCACAAAACTTTGAAATGGAACACACAAAAATAAAAGACACCTTGAGACAAGTTTCTGGAATTGAAACAGAGGGGGTAAAATTGCGCAGAACAAAGCCAGTTTCAGGGATTTTGTCGATGGGCTAACCTCCACTGGGAATGAAAGTCATACAGTACGCAGGTTAGTGAAACTAGCACCATCCGTGTCCTATAGGTGACGGGAGATCTGGAACAAATACCAGGTATACTAGTAACTAAATGCAGCCAAACAGCAGTTTAATAGTGTGCACGTTGAATATGTAGGTCGGTTGCATATGATGTTCGAAGCAAATTTTCAATTGTACTTTCCCCTGAGAGGAACAGTTTACATCGTAGACGAGAAATCCTCGCTAGGTACATTCAATGAAGGCATCTGCACTCACAAGTTCAGAAAAAATCCCTCTTGCAAGAGTGGGAATAACACTTGTGTTTTCCCTGTAATTGCATGGAATACTGGGAACTTATTCCTCTCCAGAGGTGATAATTTTATGCTATGAACAGGGACGGAATCATACTTCCTCATTTAAAAGCAACAGAAGAATAAGGTCATCAGTATCACGACAGACAACAACTGTTCTTTTATAGCCTTACATGTAAGCATCAACACCATGGGGAACAATTCTAGTATCGGCTTCCTTGTGTGAAGTTTTAAAAACGGTTACACTCCTTCCTCTGTATGAATTAAACATGCTGTTTGTTGGACCTCCTGATACCCTCAGCTAAGCTAAGAAGTGTTTTGGATTACTACGAGATCCTATTTGTTTTCTTGGTGACTTATAAAATTTTAACCAATTTGATGGCAGAGGAACATTTTAATTATCAATAATTCTTCTAACAGAACGGGGATTTGATCCTTTTTTATCTCTAGATGGTTTCACCTTTTATGGATTAGTTGTCATATCTATCATAATAACATCAATTTTAATACATTTATCTTTCACGTGGATAAAAACAATTTGTGCGTTTCCTAACTCTCCGAATGTATTGATGCTTTTCCGTTTTCCCAGTGCTTCAACTAAAGTTTGACCATTAATTATTTTGGTAGTAATGTGTCCATGCAAACTTCTTCCTCAGGGATATTTTGAAGATCGGACTCGTAGGCTTCAGATAACAAGGGTCCTGATGTATCAGGTATATAGAAAGCGACACTGGGAATAGTTCGTGTTTCAACAGTTCACTAATATTTCCACCAGAAAAAGAGAACACACTTGATAGTATTATACAGATACAGTCATTATAGCTAATCAAATCTTTCAGTACCACCAGTACTTTGATTTCTTTTTTTTTTAAAGTGGATACTTATATAAATACGGGCAATATGATTCAGTAAAATTCTTTTAACAGAAGTCTGAAGTTTTGTTAAACAATTTCAAATGCACAAATGTGTTTATACTAGTATTTATTTGCCACAATTAATCATATTTGTAAAGGTCAAATTTGTGCAAGCGTCTAATCTTGTTTTTCTGGAAAACTTTGACAATAAGTGACTGAATTAGTTGGATATGACTTTCTTTTAATTTGAAGATACCACTTACATATTTAGAAGACAAAATGTATAAAGAAAAACTTCTGTAAGCCACTTGAATTTGTGTATAGGTCAATATAGACATTTTCCCTTGAACTTTGCACCCATTGACCTTTAGCTGCCCCCACAATGGCTCCTGGGTGAAATATTGCTTTGCAACAAGCCGATTCTACCAAAGTAAAGTTCAAAGAAGGTTATGACATAACTTGCCACCTTTGAAGACGTTGTCCTCCCTACATCGAAAAATAAGCGGTTTTTTCAAAATCCTCTACCAGACTAGAAATAAATGCGTTTACAGTAGCTATGGACATCAATACGTCAAAATGTCACTTCTTTAACACTTTTGACGGATTTGTATGGAGATTACAGAGACACAAAAAAGGAAAAGAAGTAAACAAAGACAAAAAAAAAAAAAAAAAAAAAAAAAAAAAAAAAAAAAAAAAAAAAAAAAAACATAAAAAGATGCTGTTTGCTCCATCAAGAACAGACCAGTCAATTGCAAGCTACCGTGGTGGTACCAGGGCTTGATGTCCCGCTGGCATACATCCTGCTATGTGGAAATCACTGGGCCTATAACATATAATATGATTACCTGTTTGGATGGTTTTTCGCAGGTAAAAGAATACCTGTTCACACACTTAATATCGGTCCAGTTATAACCAGCACTCCCATTCATTAGCAGGCAATGTTGCTCTTTCTTGTCATTGCTTGGTTGTCCTGGATGCCATGTTGTAAATTTCGACGTTTTAATTTTCTCTCCTGTATTTTCCCATACCCATAACCCTTCTCTACCGATATCATTCCCACCAATCCAATTATGACTGGTTCCTACAAGAAAAAATGGCGTCATGTTTTGTTCTTGTTAAATTATTTCTTGTCAAATTATAAGTTACATCAAACGCATTGGATAAACAGGAGGTGCTTACTCTTCCGGAGCAAGCGGTCTCACTTTCCTGGAGAAATTTCACTTTGGTAATTCAAATTGGAAATTTCAAGGCTTATTCTTTGCTTTGAAATTGTGATTTGGATATGGATTTGTATGTTTGTATGTTTGTTTTTAGTCAAACTATTTTCTGTTGGCAAATTATTTTTCTGTTTGACATTATCCCAGTTATTCATTAATTTAAATACATTGCATGTAATGCTTGACGGTCCAATACTCCAACAATCGAAAGCCACTAATAAGGTTAAATGGGTCATACATAGGTAATTGATTTAGTCAAATAAATCACTCGTTGGTGATGAATAGGACAGAGAGAGAAGAGAGAGAGGATGCTCTCTCTGGCAAAACAAAACGACAAGTACAGTCATACCTGTCTATAAAGGCCACCTAATGGAACAAGTAAAAGTGGCCTTTATGGGCAGGTCTCGGTTTCACAATTTTTCCTTAGCTAAGATTTTCCTTACTTTAAATCTTACAAATTTTCAAATCTTTGTAATTTTGTTAATTTTCACGATATTAAGATATTTAAAGTGTCGTTTTTAGATCACGTCTAGATAAAAACATTTGCCTTTAGTTTTGACAAAAATATTCATCAGTAGTTTCAAAAAGTGATAAGTAAAATTTGCTAAATTTAAGTTAAGGAAAATCTTAGCTAAGGAATGATTGTGAAACCGGGGCCAGGTGGCCTTTATATACAGGTTCAAGTAAAATAAAGGAAGAACATATGATTCTACTGGCCTTTATAAGCAGGTGGCCCTTAAATACAGGTAGTCTTTAAAGCAGGTTGGACTGTAATTTTCATTTTTATACACAACCCGAAAAGGGAGTTAATAAAAGGGGAATTAAATAATGATAATGCATTCAATTATATTCATTTCGTTTAACATAGTTAGGTATGTATGAAATAATAAACAGTTGAATTTAGTATACAGTCCAACCTGCCTTAAAGGCCGTCTCTATATAAGGGCCGCCTGCTTATAAAAGCCAATAGAATTGTTTCCCAGTTGTTCTTATTCATATTATTAAAACCTGTATATAAAGGTCACCTGCCCATAAAGGCCACTTTCACTGGTTCCCTTGAGTGGCCTTTATAGACAGGTTTGACTGTAGTTGGTGTGTTTGAGAAAAAGAGAGAGTTTTGAAAATGTTGAAATTCAATGGTTCGATTTTGTAGTTGCATGAGAATTCGCTATTCGTTCTAATAATGAGATGGAAAACTACCGGGTCTGTACCTCTCCTGCTCGACTAAGCATTCCAAAGATATCATAAACTCTGTACACAATACTTTTGTGTTTTCAGTTATATCCTATTATCTAAATTTGCTGTAAGTAAAAATCTGAAATTCCTCAAAAACTATGATATATTCTCTCATTACAAGTATTTCAATTAAATATATTTTGGCCGTTTGTAAATTTTTTCAACCCTTTGAAAAATTTTGATCGTACAATTTTTTGGTCTAAGCACTACTGATAGGGAATTGTTTACATAAACGAATGTCGGGGGCTGTAAAATTGACGCTGGTAAAATATTTAAATTAAATAATCCAAATCAACACCAGTCGCTGTAAATGCTGAAGATTAAATGACGAGATATAGAGACATTAAAGTTTTATTTATGGCAAACCTTACCGTCAACACCACTGCGGTAGCTCAGTTTGTAAAGTGCTCGCTCCGTATGTGGGAGGTCGTGGGTTCGATCCCCGGCCGGGTCTGACCCAAGACTTGAAAGTGGGTAGTGGCTGTTCTTTCGCCAAACACTCGGCATTACGAAACGAAATGAAAGTCACGGTTCTTTCGGATGGGAACTTAAAATAAACGAGGTCCCGTGTCTTGGTAGACTTGCACGTGAAAGAACCCTGCTGTATAATGCCATCAGCGCAACGCAGAGGCAAAAATTTCTGCAAATTCGGCTACAGCTAGCGACGTCTCGATATAAGTGAAATATTCTTGACTGAAACACCATTACAAAACTCAACTCCGTACCGGCAAACCTGTTTGTAAAAAATACCTAAGGGAACAATAGAAGTGGACATGATGGGCAGGTGGCCGTTATATAAAGGTTTAAATAGCACGGATAGAGAACAATGGGGATATTTGTTAAATTATCTTTAAAAAGAGGCCACAGTGCCCTAAAGGATAAGATGTCAGTCTTTAAATCTAGGGTCTCTCACCACTGAGTTTGAGTCCCGCTCAGTTCCCATGTGGGAAAGTGAATTTACCTTGCCGTACTTTGCGCTTTACTTGTTCACCCATTGTCAGTATAATGTGACTGGGGGAGTGGTACACTGCGGTGTACTGACTCGGTGATCTTGCGCCTTTAAGTGGCCCTGGGTACAATGAAGACCATAAAACGCACTCGCACTTCACGTGCACACACGAATTTGTTCATAGATTAATCCATAGAAATTAAAAAAGTAGTTCTCATCGCGAATAGCTGAAAAATTGCTGGTGCGTCGTTAAGCAACATTCAACAACAACAACTGATTTTAAAAAGCAAGATATGGCCTTTAAGGCAGGATTGATTGTACAAACTTACCAACCAGGATTATCTGTTCAACTATAAAATTATGTTCGTCCTCGGAAGTTACGGAAGCCAAGCTAGCCTTTCGTTTTTCGCATTCTTTCTGCAAGGAATAAATTCTAATATATTAATACATTGATGAATTTATAAATAAAATATTTGATTAAGATTAATAATGTACAATATTTAATTAATAGCAATTAATTAAATACATGTACATAAATAATTGCATTAATAACAATAATGATGATAATTAGAATACTAAACCTATTTTTATTTTGCGGCACTAGACTCTCGTTTCTGATTAAAATTTCACATCAGTGGTGCCTGGACCGAAATTGTGAAAATTCAAATATTTTAGAGGTTGAAATGAAAAAAAGAAAATCAAAGTTTATATTCACAAATCAACCAAAATACTTTAAACGATTAAGCATTTGCTAAGGTAATAATAATAATAACGAGTACTAATGTAATGATGGATGCATCATTACAAATAAGGCGCCCAAACGAATAAAAAACACACCCTGTATTCAAAACACATATTAGAACTTGTACTTTTGTTGCTTTTTTCCATTTCCATGGCAACGGCTGAAAATTTTAAACCTTTAAATAAGTACTACACACAATAGAAAAACTGTTGAGAAATTTTAAACTTGTAATATTTTTTTCATTTTAAGATTTAATTTTATATAGAAAAGTAGTACATGAATCCAATTGGTTGAAATTCAAACAATAGGCAAAGTTGATTGACATCACCTATACCCAATATCACAAACCATTGTTTTGATGAGCTAATGATGTGTTGATTTTAAATTAATCCAGGCATTTACCCATATAATGTCATACTGATAACTAAATGCAGCTACTCTATCGAATTGAATAATAAATCATGCCCCAGGGACAAATGACCATTAGTGTTGCTTATAAAAAGATTTAGCTTAAAAGCTTTTAGACATGGATCAGTGATTACTTAAGTATCCTTGACAATGAAAATTCATGCTTATTGTTTTAATTCTTAAACAAAATGATAGCAACCAGCCCATGAAGAAAACTGTAGTTTGAGGGTGGGGATCTCAAAGTTAGTACCTAGACCTACCTGTCCCCAACCTCCTATTGGAATGTCCATATGGGTTTACTTTAGTATCAATCTATTCAACTTTTCATAAAGAATAAGAAAATATATATGTTAAGGGTGGGGATCTCAACTGATCAAAAGTTAGTACCCAGCCCCGCCTGTCCCTGCCCTCTTCTGGAAAACGCCATGGGCATTTCTTCAGTATCACTCTATTCAACTTTGAAAACAGAACCGAAAAATATATAGTTTCAGGGTGGGATATCAACCATTTAAAAGTTAGAACCAAGCCCCGCCCGTCCCCACCCTCCATCAGGAATGACCCCATGGGATTTTCTTTAGCATCACTCTATTCAACTTTTTATGTAGAACCAGAAAATATATAGTTTATGGGTGGGGATCTCGACCGTTTAAAAGTTAGCACACTGCCCCGCCCATCCCCACCCCTCCCTGATACCGCAGGGAAAATCTACTGATATAGACTTGTGCATCTTGAGATACTAGTCATGAATATATATGGTTTTATAGTACAACATAAAGTATAGATGGCAAAATTGATCATTATTGTTTTTAAGACCCCGCCCTCCTGCCCCTCCCCTAATGACCTCATGGGCATTTTACCTCGGCCTCCAGGGAAGGAGATGGGGTTCAACCTCCATTTGAAGTTTGGTTAAGATTGGACCAACGGTCTTCGAGAAATTGGTTGGACAAGTTCATGGCCGGAAGAAGAAGAAGAGGAAGAATAATAACAATAATAATGAGTATTAATGTAATGATGGATGCATCATTACAAATAAGGCGCCCAAACAAATAAAAGTCAAACCCTGTATTCAGAACTCATATTATTAACAATTAACAGTTTTTTTACTTCTAGGTTTAAATGAAATAAAAATTCAAGAGATGTAACCTTTTTGGTCATTTAGAATATATACTTGGAGCAAGCGTGTCTACGTATGCTCTCTCTCTCTCTCTCTCTCTCTCTCTCTCTCTCTCTCTCTCTCTCTCTCTCTCAGAACTTTTATTCTAAAAAATTATTGTCTTGGTGTCAAATGAAAGTAGAAGTAGTACATGAATCCAATTGGTTGAAATTCAAACAAGACAAAGTTGACTGACATCACCTATACCCAATATCACAACCTGTTGTTTTGATGAGCTAATGATGTGTTGATTTTAAATTAATCCAAGCATTTACCCATGTAATGTCATATTGATAACTACATACAGCTACTCTGTCGAATTGAATAATGAATCATGCCCAGGGATAAATGACCATTAGTGTTGCTTATAAAAAAGATTTAGCTTGAGAGCTTTTGGACATGGATCAGTGATTAATTAAGTATCCTTTACAATGAAAGTTCAAGCTTATGGTTTTAATTCTTAAACAAAATGATAGCAGCCATCCCATGAAGAAAACTATAGTTTGAGGGTGGGGATCTCAAAGTTAGTACCTAGACCTACCTGTCCCCATCCTCCTATTGAATGACCATATGGGTTTACTTTAGTATCAATCTATTCAACTTTTCATAAAGAATAAGAAAATATATGTTAGGGGTGGGGATCTCAACTGATCAAAAGTTAGTACCCAGCCCCGCCTGTCCCCACCCTCCTCTGAAATAACGTCATTTGTATTTCTGCAGTATCATTCTATTCAACTTTAAAAGCCGAACCGGAAAATATATAGTTTCAGGATGGGGATATCAACCATTTAAAAGTTAGTACCAAGCCCCGCCCATCCCCACCCTCCATCAGGAATGACCCCATGGGACTTTCTTTAGTATCACTCTATTCAACTTTTCATGTAGAACCAGAAAATATATAGTTTATGGGTGGGGATCTTAACTGTTTAAAAGTTAGCACACTGCCCCGCCCATCTCCACCCTCCCTGATACCCTTGGGATAATCTTGTGATACAGACTTGTACATCTTGAGACTCTGATCATGAATATATATGGTTTTATAGTACAAAATATAGTAGAAATAGCAAAATTGAACATTTTTGTTTTTAAGACCCCGCCCTCCTGCCCCTCCCCTAATGACCCCATGGGTATTTTACCTCGGCCTCCAGGGAAAGAGATGGGGATCAACCTTCATGTAAAGTTTGGTTAAGATTAGACCAATGGTCTTTGTGAAATTGGTTGGACAAGTTCATGGCCGGAAGAAGAAGAAGAGGAAGAATGATAAAAATAATAATAACGAGTACTAATGTAATGATGGATGCATCATTACAAATAAGGCGCCCAAACGAATAAAATCAAACCCTGTATTCAGAACACATATTAGGACTTGTACTTTTGTTGCTTTTTTCCATTTCCATGGCAACGGCTGAAAATTTTAAACCTTTAAATAAGTTCTACATACAATAGAAAAATTGTTGAGAAATTTTAAACTTGTAATATTCTTTTCATTTTAAGATTTAATTTTATATAGAGAAGTAGTACATGAATCCAATCGGTTGAAATTCAAACAATAGGCAAAGTTGATTGACATCACCTATACCCAATATCACAAACCATTGTTTTGATGAGCTAATGATGTTTTGATTTTAAATTAATCCAACCATTTACCCATATAATGTCATATTGATAACTAAATGTAGCTACTCTATCGAATTGAATAATAAATCATGCCCCAGGGATAACTGACCATTAGTGTTGCTTATAAAAAGATTTAGCTTGAGAGCTTTTAGACATGGATCAGTGATTACTTAAGTATCCTTTACAATGAAAATTCATGCTTATTGTTTTAATTCTTAAACAAAATGATAGCAACCAGCCCATGAAGAAAACTGTAGTTTGAGGGTGGGGATCTCAAAGTTAGTACCTAGACCTACCTGTCTCCACCCTCCTATTGGAATGCCTATATGGGTTTACTTCAGTATCAATCTATTCAACTTTTCATAAAGAATAAGAAAATATATGTTAGGGGTGGGGATCTCAATTGATCAAAAGTTAGTACCCAGCCCTGCCTGTCCCTGCCCTCCTCTGGAAAACGCCATGGGCATTTCTTCATATCACCCTATTCAACTTTTAAAACTGAACCGGAAAATATATAGTTTCAGGGTGGGGATATCAACCATTTAAAAGTTAGTACCAAGCCCCGCCCATCCCCACCCTCCATCAAGAATGACCCCATGGGATTTTCTTTAGTATCACTCTATTCAACTTTTTATGTAGAACCAGAAAATGTATAGTTTATGGGTGGGGATCTCAACTGTTTAAAAGTTAGCACACTGCCCCGCCCATCCCCATCCCTCCCTGACACCACAGGGAAAATCTACTGATACAGACTTGTGCATCTTGAGACACTGATCATGAATATATATGGTTTTATAGTACAAAATAAAGTATAAATGACAAAATTGATCATTATTGTTTTTAAGACCCCGCCCTCCTGCCCCTCCCTAATGACCCCATGGGCATTTTACCTCGGCCTCTGGGGAATGGGATGGAGATCAACCTTTATGTGAAGTTTGGTTAAGATTGCACAAACGGTCTTCGATAAATTGGTTGGACAAGTTCATGGCCGGAAGAAGAAGAAGAGGAATAATAATAATAATAATAATAAATAATAATAATAATAATAATATAATAATAATAAGAAACGGTGCAAAAACAATAAGTCGCCAAACTTTGTTTGGGCGCCTTAATAATAATAATAATAATAATAAGAAACGGTGCAAAAACAATAAGTCGCCAAACTTTGTTTGGGCGCCTTAATAATAATAATAATAAGAAACGGTGCAAAAACAATAAGTCGCCAAACTTTGTTTGGGCGCCTTAATAACTAGAACTGTTTTTGAGAGCCAAATACCACTGCCCTAACATTTATTTTTTCCGCGACCTTTCCTTTATGACATTGATTAAAGTTAATGACACGCCTTTGGACCATGACGATTGATATTATTCATGTAAAGGTTTATGAGGGTCGAAAAGATTTTTAAGGACAACGGACCTGGCGATCCTATATACCCACTTTCAAACTAGTTTGCGGTGTATAAAATAATTTCAAAGCTACATAAATGGTGTTACTCACCCGTGCGTCACGCCAATTCATTTTCTTGGGACTGAAGAAATAACAGTTATTTTGAAATTCTCGCCATCCTTTCTCACAATTTGTAGCTGAAGTTTAATACAAATATACGATTGACTAAATAAGAAAAATTAAATATAAAATAATTATGTGTATTCCTTTGTTATTATGAATGCGAGCCAGGAATAGCATATTGAAAAAAATACCAAGCAGTTTATGTTAAATATGCTATACTAGACTCTGATTTAAAAAATGTTGCAGCTATTTTTCTACTAAGTATGAATGAATTGATTGATTAATTAAATGGCGTTTTACGTGTCGTTCGAAAATATTTCACTTATCTCGAGACGTCGCCAGTTATGAGTGAAGTGGTAGATATTTTTTGCACTTACAGTGCGCTTTGTCAGTATACAGGGAGCGTTTTTTAACATTTGAGATAGAGTCTACAAAACCAACAACAATGTTGGACCCATAAAAACGAGAGAGAGAGAGAGAGAGAGAGAGAGAGAGAGATTAGAATGATTATGAAGTTATGACTGCCGCGAAAACCGTGAGAGGCGAGATCATGAGAGAAGAAGAATGGAGGTATAATTAGAGTCTACAAAACCAAAAATAATTATTATCCCTTTAAAACGAGGGGAGAGAGAGAGAGAGAAAGAGAGAGAGAGAGCGTACCAAAAGTATGAATATGTCTTTTATTAAACATGAGAGTAGAACATAACGCAAGAGAGGAAAACGGGAGGTTCAAATAGAGCATGTTAACATACAACAGAAGTTCCCGTTTTGAGAGAGAGAGAGAGAGAGAGATTTGAAGTGCAAACCAAAAGCATGGGTGTATTAACAAAAACTATTGAAGGAAAGGGTAGTAGAGTAGAAATGCCTACCAAACGCATGACTATGAACTGTCCATTAATAACCACGAGAGTAGAAAAAATAGTTTGAGAGAGGCAGAAGGGAGGTTTAAATGGGGTCAACAAAACCGACAAAAGCTGTTCTGTAAAATCGAGAGATAGAGAGAGAGAGAGAGAGAGAGAGAGAGTACTTACCAAAAACATTGCCGCCGATATATGCAACCATCAAACACAGAAAAATTGTCTTCATTGTCGAAGTTGCTCAAAAAACGTTGTGTGAATCTCCCAAGTGTCACAGTTTTATATATATCCTAGTCCTTGCAACAAGTCTCCAGCTGTCACAATTCTTACGGATTCATACATTTTTGATTATTTGAAACTAAAACTTTATCGATATTTGCCGTTGCATAATGTTTCTCAATTAATAAAAATATCCAGGAGATATTTTTGAGAAAATTGTTATAAATAAACATATCATATAGATCTGTCAAAAGTTAAGTTAACACGGATGAGTGAACGAACAAATAGGTGGCAACGCTTGGCTAGCGAGTGGCTTGAATATGAAAAAGTTAGTGACCGGAAAGCTACCAAATGTAGGTTGGACCTGCCTAAAAGCTGTTGGGATATTATAGTTGACCAGGGACCGAGATTATTTTGTGAATCAACATTTATTCGTTAGCTGAGGGTTAAACTTTCGACAGCAGGGTGTTATAATCAACGTAAAGTTACCTGTCAACAAATAACTACATCAACTGTAATAATCTTATGAAGAGACTGAAGGTTGAGTTTCAGGAGACTTCCATGCCAAAATCAGTCGATCTAAAAATGGCATAAAAGGTCACATGACCTTGGGGAAAAAGGTCAAACATAATCAAAACTAAAATCACCGTCTTGTTACTTATTTGTCATGTATTACATCAATGAGTAAAAACAAGACCAGGAGACTTGTAGATAATCAACAAGAACAAGTTTTAAAGAATTTCTAATGTTATTATCATAACATAACACAATTACCATGGTAATCAAAGGTCAAAAGTCAAAACATCTTAAATTGAATATCAAGTGGACAATTTGAATACTAGTAATCAATTAATTACGTTGTTATACACCTGTATCAAACGTACGGTATCATTGTGTTGTTTTAGAGGTAAGGGGGTTATGATCTAATACTGCGATTTTATAAATTCTATAGACCACATGGATTACCTTTTCCCTGTAACTTTCAGTAATACAACTCGATAGTTCAAATATGTAACCACACCCGTTTGCCGTTTGTTCAAAGCTAGTTGTAGCAGTTTTTTTTTTATCGAAAAGTGAAAATGTTTAAATGACTGTTTGTAGTTTTTTCCGATATTTTGTATTAGTAGTCGTCTTCGGATTTAATTGGATTAAGGTGAAATTAAACTCAGCCCCCCCCTCTCTCTCTCTCTCTCTCTCTCTCTCTCTCTCTCTCTCTCTTAATATATTCACGATTTCGAAAACACAAAGTCTCGCGTCTACCGAAGTCTCGTTTAAGTCTCGTGGGGGGGCAAGTCCAACAGGTTGCTGAAGAAAGACTACATGAGATGCGGTTACGCTGTTGAAAATGGTGAATTAGTAGTTCTTCGTTATCGTTTTCACCAACAATTATGACGAATAAAAGAAATAAAATAATACAGAAAGTGAAACAGTGTGTATTTATCATTTATTTGTAGAAATTATTTAAATTACAGCAACCAAAAAGGAAACCGAAAGTTGCGTTATGAACTTATCGTTCGGTAAATCAAGGGACTTAACTCGTACTTTATAGGTAAGATCGTGTCTTAAAGGTCACCGGTCACCAAATTTATCAATTTTGTATTTTGCATTCCTATGGGTAGAATAGTCAATATTGATGTGTCTGACGGTTTCCCACGCCTTATATTTACCTGTAATACACTAAAACCTTACCTAAACGAACTGCTAATACTCGGTAGTTTCCGACACCGCTCGTAACTTTCCGGCGACCTAATTGATGACGTACATGGTGTTAAGCTGCTGAGAAAAGACACATTACCTATATATGTATCCATATATTACATGTGGGTTTGTGTGGTGTTTTGAAGGGTTTTAAAGTTTGATATCAAGTCAAAATGATATATTTTGTAAAGTTTGGATATAATAAAATCACAATGACCGATGAACATGTTTTTTTTCCACAAAATTCAGAACACATTAAAGTCAGATTTACAGCCAGATAAAGTCCTTCATGCAGCTTTTTAATTGTTTTGAATGTATTCAGATTAAACATTACGAGATAAGTCAGGGAAATAAGAGCGGTATAATCATTGAAGACAATTTAAATTATTATGAATGAATTCAGTCAAATATATACATTTTAAACAATTTTAATTTTCAAAATTAATTTAATTCCGTTATTCAATCAGCGTTCAAACAGACACGTATGTCTTGTTCAAATTATCTAATCTAATTTAACTTTAATGTGTTCGATTTTCAGAATCCAGCAAAAATTGACAAATAACATTTACCGGGTATATCATATAGATATACGCACGTGTCAATTAATGTTGCATATTGTAAGGTAAACTCTGTTAATTACAGGTGGTAAATGTCTACTTCTAAACAGGATGTTTCCCAATGTAGCATATTGATAATCTCTTAATTACTAGTATGTGAGGAGGTGTAAATCAAACTTTGAACGATATTAATTTATTGTGAATAAATGAAAGAAAGTTTCACTCGAGTTTTGAGGTCTTAGTTAGTCGAGCATAATCCCACTGGTATCACATTTGGATGACGTTCTTTTCATCCCATTTAAATCAAGTGTAATAAAGTTATTATATGAAAATTTTTATTTATTTTTTATTTTATGATGATGATGATGATGATGATGATGATGATGATGATGATTATTAAACTTACTGCAAATAAGCATAGGAAGCTATTGAATTGAAATTGTTTTCATATTTAAGTAATACTGGGATGAAATATTTTATTTGAAAGACACTAAGAAGTTATTTTTTAAACCTTTATTTTGATATTTTCGTAGAACAAAAAACTACAGGTCTTGGACTCAGATTCTACCCGAAAACGTGTTTTTTATTCATTACATGGGTAAATAATAATAATAACAATAACAATGATAATAATAATAATAAATCTTTGATTTTAATCTAAAAAGGAATTAAAAATGGGACAATTTCTAAATCAAATATGAATTAAAATCAATTTGAGGTAATAATATAGCTGTACTAGAGAGAAGAAAAGATTGTTTTTAAAATAAAAAACAAAAAAAATGGGTCCTTTTTTATTCCTTATGATAGATAGATAAAAATAAATAAATAAATGAATAAACAAATAAATAAATAAATAACTTAATTAATTAGTTAATTAATAAGAGATATGTAAAGATAATTAAAATGATATTAAATAATAATAAAAATCAATGTGAACAATATTTTAAATAAAAAACGGAAATTTGGATTCTTTTATTTTGTTGTGATGAATAAATAAATAAATGAATAAATTTAAAAGAGATATAAGGATATTTAGAAAGATATTAAATATTAATGAAAATAAATATGAATAATATTTTAAATAAAAAACAAAAATGTGTGTTCTTTTTATTAATTCGTTGCGATAAATAGATAAAAATAAATAAATAAATAATGTAAAATTATGTTTTGTAAAAGTATTAGTAAATAGTATTTCATACTTAGAGCAAACACACATATGAAATATCGTTTTTTTATTTATTTCTTAACATTATGTTTATTTTTTATTTATTTTTTCTGCTGAAGAAACTGAAATACCCTATGCTAAAAAATAAATATATATATAAAAAATACTAGAAGTTATTTCCGATAAATCTGGGTAATAAATGCAGTTCAGTATCCAAGCTTCATTTACTAAATAGCTGGTATAACACCTTCTGCGTCACTTCCGGTTTTGTGTCCTTTTACTACCAAAGGGAGATAATACCGTTTTTCAACAGTTTCAGGACTTTAATTTACGCTGTAGAAAAGACCAGAAATGATTAAAAAATGTTATTTGTGGCTAAATCGACTTTTTATGATGTAATCTTTCGGAAAATAGTACTACAAAAAATTCGGTTTTTGGTGACCGGTGACCTTTAATCGAGAGGATAGATATTCACTAGAGCTGTTCACAAGATAACTTTCCTAAACATTATATGTACATGTAAAACTTTTATTTTAACTTATATTAAAATATTTCCGATTTTATTTGATTATTTTTTAACTGTTAATTTTTTTTAAATTAAATATGGTTTCATAATTATCAAATATTTCCGATTTTATTTGATTATTTTTTTTTTCTGTTTGTTATTTTTTTAAATTAAATATTGTTTCATAATTATCAAAAGTTCAACCATAACTGATAAAAATTTACCAACTTGAGTCATACATGCATATGTGTCAGATTAATAAAAAATAGCTTTCACTTTATGAACAGTTCTGTATTAAACACACACGCGCGAGTGATATATACCTATATTTATATCGTATGAATAGTATTTTTCTCCGCTTTCAATAAATTGAATTAATCAGATAATATATATTCATTCCAATAAGTTAGTTTTATTCTGTATGTTTCGCGTACATTTTGCGGCAAGGATTACTCAGCTGTCAATCGTTGGTTTTGCCGTTCAGTTAAATTGATGAATGAATTCCTTCATATTGAATCCGGGACTTGATTCAACTTGGACCTAGAAAAATATCCTGATAGCTTATTTGTCGACCCGATAGAAGTGATTGCTCACCATTCCGACTGGAATCAATCAATCAACCGATCAATCGACCGATCAATCAATCAATCAATCAATCAATCAATCAATCAATCAATCAATCAATCAATCAATCAATCAATCAATCAATCAATCACCCCCAACAGACACTTGCACACAAGACACGTGAAGGCAAAACTTCATTCACATGGTTTATTGATCATCAAACATCCATAAATAAATAAATAAATAAATGAATAAATAAATCGTATGACATGGGCTTATTAGTTCCTCACTCATTATACATATTTCATTATCTAAAATTTTCTTAAAATATGTGCACACAGTTACCAGTCACCGCAAAATGTTACTACCATATAGAGTATTTACAGTTGCAAAAATTTATTCATTATTCAGTACTTCTCAACGCATCTCTTAATACTTCAACTAGTTTGTCCTTTTCCTCGCTCTTGTTTTTATTCCCAATTGCGATAGTTTTTCTTTTATTGCACATTCATTCAAGTTTTCTATTTCCTCATTTATAGGTTTACTATTTTCCAAATAATTTTCGTTGGTCTGTTTGATTTCTCTTAGAATTCTTTGTTTTTTACTAACTCCTTTTTTTTTACATGCAGTTATCACATTAGCTTAATAGTCTGCTGTAGAACAAATAAATGTGGGGGAAGTCAGAGAAATTAAATTATTATTTATTTATTTATTTATTTATTTATTTTTTGTACTTTTATGTGATAATGAGATGTTAAAACTATGAGAGAGAGAGAGAGAGAGAGAGAGAGGAGAGAGGAGAGAGACTGCATCTGTGATATTATGTATTATGACTGACACAAATTTTAATCTGTAGTACACAATAATGAAGCTGTTTTTCAGATAGAGTACTGGACAGCTACATTTAATGGGTAGAGTTAATTAGCGATATCCGGTTTATAGGTGATTAATTGACATAGATAAGATGCACAAAATCTATCCTCTTGAGACAGGATCGGTAGCGGGATACACTTCGAATATGCAAAGGGATTAGTATGAAGGTGATTTTCCATTAATGGGGAATGTCCCGCATCTGAATATACAAGCGAGGCATTAGTTAAATTCAGAAATATCACCTGGTTAACGATAAATCCGTAACTGGTCCTTTTCTAACAAAAATTACTAAAAAAAACAATGACAGTCCGCGTGGGAAAAAGGAAAAATAAATAGTCTCGCAGTCACCAGAGATGCAGACAAAAAGACCTTTCGAAACATTTATTTATTTATTTATTTTTATTTATTATTTATTTATTTATTTATTTAATAGTTGACATTAAACTGAGGTATGAAACAAATATATACCGCTTTAATAATTTTCAAAAGAATGTGGAAGTAATTTGCCATTGTCGGAAAATTATTTAAAAAAATCTTAATATGAGAAAAATGTAAAATATATGAAACGATGTGAAAGTGATACATTTTCTATATTAAAAAATGTATTTGAAGATTAAAACAAGCATCCCTGTGCAAATTTTCACATATTTACCATGTAAATCTATGCGAAAAATATCGTTATCCGTAAAATCATACAAATTTTTAAAGTAATTTTGAAGTAATTTGCCATTACCGTACATTTTCAAAAAACATGTCTTAAGATGCAGAAACAATTGTAGAATGTGGAACGATTTAAAAGTGTTAGACTTTTCCTTAAATTTTTAGAGTTTTTGTCACTCAAAGTAAACCTATTTATGTAAAATATCACCTTTTTACTATATCACTCTATATAAGACCATACGAATGTATGGGTTATTTTCAAAGTAATTTTGAAGTAATTTTCCATTATCATAAAATTATGAAAAAAATATAGTAAGATGCAGAAAAAAAATGTAGAATATGAAATAATTTGAAAGTTTTAAGAAATATCCACATTAAAGTTAAAATAAGTAAATTATTAAACCAGGTGCATGTTTTCCCTATATAAACCATTATACATCACCTGTATATATACGGTGACGGGTTAAGATGACTGCTATAGTTGGTCAAAAATAGTGCCTATTTTTATATTAAAGTTAAAAAAGCCCCAATTGTTTATTTATTTATTTTCTTGTGTTATACACCATTGGAATCGTCAAAATGTCTTCTTTTTAGCTATAACAGGAACTTTTTCGAAAATGAAAGTAAAATTATTGATATGACTGTTTTAAGCAACCACGTCAACATATTTCCTTCTTTATCTATATTGTACAGTTCTTAAATTTCAAACTAAAAAAGCCCCAAAAATTTCTCAAAATATTTCAGATTAAAAAATACCATAAAATTCCTCTCATTTTCTATTTTTTAATGATAACAGGAATAATTTGATATCTTTGATCTTTCAATATTTTATTTAAGAAATAAGTTTCAATCCTTCATAATTCTTTGTTAGCTTCAGGTCGAAAGTAACCGGAAAAATTAGCGCATGCGCAACTACTGATCAAACGCAAAGTCGATAATGGACACGGCTGTTATAAAAAAGATGTCTACGTTTGTAAATTTATCTGTAGTTGATATATCTTTCCTATGTGTCAAATAAAGTGGTATATAAATAAGTAAAAACCGTTATTAGTTAAGAGTAAAAACTAGTAATTGTTTCTATTTAAAAAAAATAAATAAACCACTCACTTGCCATAGTACTATCGATAGGCCCCGCCGAGTAGCTGTCCGATTTACAGTAATTAAATTATGAAGGAACGTGAATAAAATAGTTGAAAAAGTATTTTTTACCATTAAACCACCAAGTTTGTTATCATAAGTTATAAAAGATCGAAATAATCCCGTGCCTATGGTGTAAAAATTATTTTTATATCTGATGTCTTTCCTTCTATTTTTGTTTAAAAAATTGCCTTTATTTCACCCTTTTTCCCTTTTAGAATCCAAAATCTTGATTATCATTTTTCGACATTTGTTGTTTCTCAGGATATTTTTACATTTTTTATAAACGACTTTTTTTCCAATTTCGTTAAAGATGACAAAATTCTAGGCCGGATTTTTACCGGTATTTCAAAAGTAACCGGCATATCGTTACAGAATTTACACCCAAAGTTTTCCGTTTTAGAAATTAAAGAATTTTATTTCATTACAAAGTCTTTTTTTCACAAAAAATAATAATAGTAATAAAAATTAAAATTGAAATCATTTTGAGAATACAGTTCAAACATCTATAATTGTAGCTGGTTCAACGTCACAGAATTTTATTTCATGTGCTGTTCAACAGTAAGTTTAGAATGAATGAATGAATGAATGAATGAATGAATGAATGAATGTATTTATTTATTTATTTATTTATTTATTTATTTATTTATTTATTTATTTTTTATTTATTTATTTTATTTCTTTCTTTTTTCTTTTTTTTTTTCTTTCTTTCTTTCTTTCTTCTATTTATTTGAATACACAGTCATTAACTATACGAAGTCATGAAATTAGAAGAGTTTCAGAACTGGTGTGGGTACTAGTAATTCAGAATCACAATATTCATCATAAATCAAGGTAATTAATTAATTAATCCGTTAATGAGATTAACACCATGTAGGTACATTTTCCACGTATAATATACTATCATCTGATCCAATGGGAATTTGGAATTTGCTTCCGTTATCAATAAGTTACCGCGTCTGTTGATAGGGTATGCAGATTATCAGCTTTACCTGTGGGTAAAAATATGTAATATACACTTTCGTACAAGTCAAAATATCACTTTTGAAATAAATAAATGAAATGACTGAATGATGTCGATTCTCGGTTCCAGAAATTTTCTATTACAGAAGTTCTGACTTCGAGAAATATTTACAGAATGGAATTATGATAATAAAAAAAATCAAAATATAATATTTTCAAAATGAAAAGTTAAAAATGTTTGTGCGGTTTAAATTTGTTAAATATATTGAGAACCTCTTGAAATGAAAAAAAGTTAAATAAGGAAGACGAAATGCGATATATATAATTAGCGACGTTGAACACAGAATACTTTAAAGACTCTATTAAATGTCACGGGCGTTGATCAAATTAAATATGAAGATTTTTAGAGTAAAGTTTCAATCTTTCGAAATTTTTTGTTTATTTTACCTTAAAAAAGACTGACAAACTGATTTTAATACATTATAAAATAATAAATTTTACATTGGCCATACACAGATATAAGGAAAACAAAACTGATTATTTATAACCAATTAAGAATTACATCACAGATTAAAAATTGAAATTGGACGTTATTCAAAAATAGAAAAAAGATAAATTATGCACTAAATGTAATAGTAATTCTATAGAAGATGAAATTCATTTCTTGATATCTACTGTCCAGTAATTTTGACAGATGATAGAAATAAACTATTTTCGGCTGTAATAAATACATCAAATAAATGCTTTAATAATCAAAACTCTTTGACAAATATTTTTGGATTATAAATTGTGAAGGTTGTGATATACTTAAGACTTTTGTACAACCTGGGGTACAACAAAAGTCTTTTTCCCCGTTTCATTCCCCGTTTCAATCGTCATATTCTACGCGCTGCAACTATACTGGACGGATGTAGCTTGCCCCCCCCCCAAGCCTCGTTTTCGTTCATAGGTGTTATCTCCCCTGTCGTGTTTTCGAAATGGTCAATACATTTTGCTGGATACATTATGTGATGAGACTGCGATTTTATTTTAAACCTTTTTAATACAAAATACGGTATGCATAGCAATGCGTTGAGAAGAGACAATGCCCAACATTTAGCTGTATTTGTGAGACACGTTGATTTGTAAAACTGTCGAAAGTTCAACTCCAAGCGAATGAATTACCGTTCATATCGACCCGCGTTAGCGATTGCTTGACAAATCGTATCCAAGACAACTTGTAAGCATGACAACTCGAACCCATATCAAGGCCACTAGAATGTCAGAAATCTTAAACCCAAACCAAAATAAGACGTACCCAGGAAAACAATTAAGAAAATTAACATCCGATTTGTTATAGTCTTACTAATAATTAGAGTTAACAGATTTTTTTTTAAAAAGTTTTCCAGCAAAGCCTAATTATTTGAACTTAAAGCATCAAATTAATTTTAAAGTATCAAAATATCTAAGTTTTAGATAAAAAATGTTTCTTGTTTCTTGGGTACGAGTTGTCTAGGGTTGGATTCGGGTTGTCATGATGTGGAAAACGCATGGGCACGAGTTGTCTTGATACTCGATAGCTATGTACATCTCGACAGCTTTTCGACACGGCTGTCCTCCAGCTTTCTATATTATCCCTACAACTCGGTACCCAGACGTCGACTGTTTTTTAGTTAGTTCAGTGTTTAACAGGTATATACTGCACTTTTATATCTGAATTAATTTAACTGATGGAGATTTTGACTGATATTTTATTGTCGTGAATAGTGTTCAAACAGCGGTTTAATATTTGACCCCTATTTTTATGTCACTGAGAAAGTTGAAGACATGCGATCTACTCATTTATTAATACTTTGAGCGTATGGTGACTGTATGCATTGTTTTTCGAATAATATCATTAAATCAAAATTATTCTTGTATTTAGTTAAGAGTATATTATTTCATTGTTATTGGATTGTATTTATTTTTGTTTCCACCCCATGTACACACGACTAGGATCCATTTCTTAGACTGAAATATTGTTGTGTACCGAGGAAGTTCTTTATTGACAATGGTTCATTTTATTTTCAATGGACTGTCTACAAAGCGATCGAAGACATAACATGATAAAATAATAATTTTGTTTATATTGGTACGAATTTTTCCAAGATTTCTACGGAATATTGTTGAATTGAAGGAATCTTAAAATACGCGATAAGCAGCATATATATATATATACACAAAAAATTGCGTAAAATAAATGGGTAATCTTTTCCCATATTTCTATGAATATATTGCGTCAGGGATGCAACTTCACAAGATGATTCAAATGTGATGAAGGCGATAAAACCTATTTATAATTATATCAAATGAAGTGGAAAATCGATGATTTTTTGGTAACTGGATTTTCCTTTCCTTGTATGAGGTTACATTTATGAGAAAAAAATTTCCCATTTTTCGACTATGTAACCTAAAATTTCAACCGTGAATTTCAATTTGTGACCGTTCTACAATTTGGGATGTTATGACCCGGCTGTTGAATTTTTGATATGAAAATTATATGGTTAAAACCCATAAATTCTTGTGCATATCTTAATATACAAGTTTTTTATTATCTGTCCTTTATTTTTGGTATAATAACGAAGTGAATAATCTCTTTTAAATCTATGTTAAACAACGATTCTCTCATAAAAAGTGAAAACAATTGTCTTTATCGGCGTTTTGAACTGAAGATATTTTATTGTATTTTTTCTTTTAGAAAATTATACCAATGTTTTCTGTTTGATATGCCGTTTCAAATGAGAAATCCCGCGAGAAAATCGCTTTAAAAATATTCCGATTTTTGCAGTATTTCATGACGCATCGGCTCAAATACATTTGTACCGGTAGGAACGTGAAGATATTAACAAATCCCTCAAGATTAAATACTGAAAACAAATTGTCTTCATGTAGATGAAAATCACCAATGTTTCGCTTTTAAAATGATGATAAAATAATCCATGTTGCAGTCCTATTAAGACCTAAATTTAGGTCCTCATAGTTAGATAAAGAAAATTAACATCACCGACGACATGCAATGACTTTTTCGATTGTCCTAAAAGAACATTTTGAAATTACTATTACATGAAACCAGGTTAAGAGAGAGCGAGAGAGAGAGAGAGAGAGAGAGAGAGTACTACCAAAATAACCATTAAAAGACATGAGAGAAGGAGATATCATGAGTGAGGAAGAAAACAGATAAGATAGAGTCTGCAAAACCAACAACATATTGTCCCATAAAACAGAGAGAGAGAGAGAGAGAGAGAGAGAGAGAGAGAGAGAGAGAGAGAGAAAATACCAAAAGTTGAACCATGAAGAATGATTGTCCAGATGCATTGATTAAAAGTATGTAACGTCCAAGTCAAGAAAGGGATGTATAAATAGGTTCTACAATATCAATGAGTTGTCCCATAAAACGAGAGAGAGAGAGAGAGTTCCAACCAAAATCTAAAACCAACAACAATGGTTGTCCAAGTCAAGAAAAGGAGGTTAAGAAAACGTAAAAGTATTTAACGTCCACGTTACGAAAAGGAGATTCAAATAGGCTGTATATTATGTCCAATAAGACGAGAGAGAGAGAGAGAGAGAGAGAGAGAGAGAGAGAGAGAGAGAGTTTAGTAAAAGTATTAAATATCCAAGTCAAGGTATGAATAGGGTCTACAATATGAATGAGTTGTCTTTTAAAAACGAGTGAAAGAAATATACATATTTTTGAAATGCATACCACAAGTAAGAGTATTACTGTCTTTTTAAAAAAGTAGGGGAATCAAAGAGCGCAGAAAAGAGAGAGCATGAGAGACAAAAAAATAGTGGTTAAGTTAGGGTCTACTTAACTGACACAATAGTTGTTTCTTAAGAGAGAGAGAGAGAGAGAGAGAGAGAGAGAGAGAGAGAGAGAGAGAGAGGGGGGGTACTTACCAAAAACATTGCCGGCTATATATACAACCAATAAACACTGAAAAATCCCCTTCATTATCAAAGTTGTTCAAAGAACGGTGTGTGAATTCTCCAAGTTTCATAGTTTAATATATATTTTATGACTACCTACACATCTTCAGCTGTTACCGTTCTTGCGGATACATTTTATATTATTTGAAACTTTATCGATACTTGTCGGATAATATTTCTCAATTGATAAAAGTATCCGGGAAATATTCCAGAAAAGTGTCATAAATGAACTTATAGTGCAGAGGTTGATATCTCGAAGCTCTCGTAGGTAGGGAAGCGACCAAATAACTTTTGCCTGCTCTGTTTATCATTCAACAAAGAAAAAAAAAATGTCTTATTATTATTATTATTAATCATTTAATTAACTAATTCATTCATTCATTAATATTCTCCAACTTATACATGTACATAATTTCACAATTTTCTCTCCAAAATATGGCGATGTACAAATGCACGTATGACTGCAGTTAACAGGGAGCAGTTAACAGGGAATCGAGTTGCCAAAAAGGCGCCGAGGAGCCGAGCGGCCGAAAAGTTGCCGAACTGTGGACAGCAGCTTGCGAAAAGGTGTCGAGTATAGACAACAAGGTGCCGAGATGTAACTGCCGAGTAGCCGAGATGAGCTTCCGATTCGGCACTAGTTCGGCACTAAAGTGTTAAACTTTCGGCAGGCCTGTACTGTATCTGGCTTTTTTAAAATAAGAATTTGGTCAATCTCGTAAATCATATACTTAAAGTTTGTTATAGTAAGTTTGTGTATTACGATAGATTTACAAGGGTATTACTATCTTGAAACACACTCAAACTAGCTACAATAACTTTACGCCCAGAACATCAAGTTACACGCTTCGTTTGTAAAACCCTAAAATCTGTAATATTGCGGCCGACTTGTAAGTGAAAAATATTCTACCCTGCCCCTAGTTTTTTGTAGCATATGTGTGCGTATGTAGGCTCCAATATTTGAGTATTTGGTAGCAATCGGTAGCAGAATTGAATATACTTCATCATGATTTTCATGAATATTGAATATCTAAGAAATAAATACCCAGTTACTCGTCTTAAATTTGAACATTGATAGAAATTGTACCTGAACCACTCCCCACACCACCCAACACACAACGTTTGTATCAGGGCATATGTACGCATAGGGTCTTAAATGTTTGAGTATTTAGTATCCATGAACGCAGAATGGAATATACTTAAACGAGATATATTTGAATATTGATTATCGTTAATAAACTGTCAGCTGTTAGTTTTCAATGTCAAAAATAATAGAAATAATACCTGAACTGTTCCCAGTTTGTGTGAGTGTATGTGTGCGCATAGATGTTTGAATGTTTGAATATTTGGTATCAATGAATGCAGATTTAAATACACTTTAACCCGATATATTTTGATATTGAATATCTTATAAATTAATACCCAGCTACTTTGAGAAAAATTTAAAAAAAATGTACTTAAACCTACCCTACCCCACCATCTGTTTGTGTGTGCATATGTGTGCGTAAATATTTGAATATTTGGTATGAATTGGTCACAGAATTGAATATGCTTTATCATATGATATACATCATTGCGTGTCTATAAGTTTAACTAGGGAATTGTGTAATTTCAATACATTATGGATAAATTGTAAAATACTATTTGCTTCAGCTATTTTTTTTACTAAATATGACTGAATTGATTAAATGGCGTTTTACGTCCAAGTCAAAAATATTTTACGTATATCGAGACGTCACTAGCTATAGGTGAAGTGGCAGATTTTTTACATTTTCATTGCGATCGAAAGAGAGAGAGAGAGAGAGAGAGAGAGAGAGAGAGAGAGAGGGAGAGAGTTAATTATAATTCAAAAGCACAATCCAATCAATGACAAAATATCGATAGGTCGATTTTTATTTGTATCTAAGAGTTACAATACTTATGATGTCAAATACATGCATATTGTCTTTAATGACTCTATCAGCAGTGAACTTGGCATGTACAGCACTTTGTTGTGGTTGGTTGACAAGCATTTCCTCCCTGTAAAAATAACATATTAATTATTTTAATAAAAAACAAACATATTATTGTTCGTCTTTTTAATTAGAGACAGTCCTTAACTAAAATGACTATATTATCATTTGATTTCTTATAAAATAATTACAACATTTGTTTTAAAAACAAAAATACTAACAAGAAAAAATACTTGAAAAATAAAAATCATTACATTTATACCTGTAGATAGATAAACATCAGCAAATTTACAATAATCGTGATTAAACAAAGAACAAAAACACCCTTTTTGGACCCTGTGTTCTAAATCATTGATATTCACGCCTGAATCACGCCTGTGTCATAAACTTAATCAGTTTGTCCACTTTCACAAAATGTGATTCAGATGCTTTTTTTACAAAATAAAACTTGAAAAATACATACTTCTTGTCATCTGTAATGGATATTTTTTTTCTCCATAAATGCGTCTAAACCGATGCCAATAACAAGTGTCATATAAGTAATTGTTGACCTTATTTGAATCTTTTAATATATGCATATGAGGTCACCAAGGGAACATACTACGACTGATTTTAAGTAAACAATGTAAACTTTTCTTTATGTAAGAGATTATCGAAAAAGTAAAAATAAAACAAAAAATATGTTTAAAAGCGTTTTTTGTTTTCAAAACAAAATATGATTGTTAGGTTTCAAAAGCTGAAAAGGTATGAAAGTTATTTATGAAAATGGCTGTATCTAACATTAAAGATGAACAATAACTCATGTCCAAATTAAGTTATATACAAGTATGCAGTAACAGTACAGACCTGTCGAAAGTTTAACACTAAACTAACGAATTAGTACAGAATCAGCAGCTCGTCTCGATAGCCTTTTTGGCCAAAAGCTATCCACTTGTTGGCCATTCGATAGGCGAATTCGACTCCGTTTTGTGTTAGCTCAATGTTAAACTTTCGTCAGGTCTGTACTGTAAGACGTTTATTCTTTTTCGGACCACTCGGGTTGGCTTTCCTAGTAGATGTAGATTAAAGATTTAAAAACACTGCAGTAGCTCAGTTGGTAAAGCACTCGCTCCTTAAGTGGGAGGTCGTGGGTTCAATCCCCGTCCGGGTCTGACCCAAGAATTAAAAGTGGGTAGTGACTGTTCTTTCACCAAGCACTCGGCATTACAATATAAAATGCACGGTTCTTTCGGACGGGAACTTAAAATGAACGAGGTCCCCATTTCACGGTTGGCTTTGCACGATAAAGAACCCTGCTGTTTAATGCTATCAGCCCAAAATCTCTGAACCTTCGCCTACAACTGGCGACGTCTAGATATAAGTGAAATATTCCTGACTGGAATGTTAAACACCATTACTCACTCAGCTCTGTTAAAATGTACTGTCCAACATGACCTAAAGGGCACTTTATATAAGGACCATCTGCTTATTAATTCCAGTAAAAGTGTATCCCAATTGTTCTTTATCAATATTATTTGAACTAGTTTTACTGGTCCCCTTGGGTGACAGGTTTGACTGTATTTAAATATTACCTGTGTGCTCGGTTTTTCACAGACAGAGGAATACTTGTTCACACATTGGTAATCATCCCAGTCATATTTAATTCCGGCATTCATAAGCAGACAATGTTGCTCTTTCTTGTCATTGCTTGGTTGTCCTGGATGCCATTTTGTAAACTTAAAAAGCTCCCCAGTGTGTTCCCATGACCATACCCCAACTCTTCCGATATCGTTTCCACCAATCCAGTTATGACTTGTACCTAAGACATCCAAAATTAAATATCGTTTTAATAATAAACAAAAAACAAACATACTAATCCATTTCCGAATCACAATCCAGAAGCAAAGTAAAAACTTTGGAACTGACAAGTTAGGTTAGACACGTGAACTTCCACCAGGAAAGTCAGGCCGGATGCTCCGGAAGGGTAAGCACCTCCTGTTTAGCTAGCTACACCCGCCACGTGTGTAATCAAAATTGTGTGAAAGGAACATGGAACTATGAGACGTCAAATATATCCAATGCAATCCTGGACACAGAGACATCAAACTTATCAACAATACTGTGATGACGGCCATACAACTTTTTGAGGGCCCTGATAAGCCTAGGCTTGCAATATCCCCGAGTCAACAATTTATTTGCAAGCAGCCTACTTCGTTGTACAAAGTCCCCGCAGTGGGAACAAGCTCTACCATAGCGTATTAATTGGGAAACAAATACACCATAAGCAGGTGAAGCAGGTATATTGCTGCATAAAAAAGGAAAGTTGACAATAGAAAAATTGAAGTCATCACGTTTGTCATAAAGTTTCAAATGTAGCCTTTCCTGTGAAAATGTGTTAAAGAAAGTTAGAAAATTAAAAGAAAGCTAAATAAAAGCACAATCCAGTTTCAACAAAAATATCAAATGAGAGAGAGAAAGAGAGAGAGAGAGAAAGAGAGAGAGAGAGAGAGAGAGATGTGTACCTAAATCAAAATTCAGTCAATGAAAAAATAAAAGGAAACTATTAAACATATATTTCATTTATCAAAATGATTAAGAGTGGAAGAAGGAAATTAAATCCCACAATCCACTTCTAACAAAGACATGATGGAGAGTACTTCTTGTACCCGAGTCCACACTCAGGTTAGAGAGAGGGACGGAGGAAGAACAATCCATAGTCAATCAAAAACACACACACACGCACACACATATACAGAGAGAGAGAGAGAGAGAGAGAGAGAGAGAGAGAGAGAGAGATAACTAAAAACCACAATTCTTAAAAAAACCAACGAGAGCTCATAATTTAAATTTTATCCGGACTTTGACAAGTGTTGGCCAACTTCTGTTGGTTTAACATCTCTTGCCGTTGTCGTCGGTTTACATATTTAAAATTTAAACATTAATTACGAAAACTCGTGAAATGAAATATGCATGTATCTGTTTACCTTCAAGGATAATTTGCTGCACTATAAAATTATGTTCATCCTGAGAGGTCACTGATGCCAAGCTTCCCTGTTTTCCTTCGCAAAATTTCTAAATAAATAAAATAAATAAATAATATGAAAAAATAATTAAATATTTATTATCATTAAACTCATTAATAATAATGACAATAATAATAATAATATTTATGATAATAATAATAATAATAAGAAAAATGGTAATAATTTAGAAATGACTATTCACTTACCCGAGCGTCACGCCAGCTTGATGTTGCCGAATTAAAGAAATAGCAATTATTTTTGAACTCTCTCCATCCAGGCTCGCAGGATGCCGCTGGAATATAAAAAAGAAAACAATATATATTTTATAATTACATCGAACATTTTGTACTTTCAAATTAATTATTTTATGAAATTTTTGGTAAATCAGTTTGTACGTTTGCCACTTTTTTTCTAAATTTTCAATTCGTGTTTGTCTATATATTACGATTTGTAAATGAGCCAGTATGTTTGTGTTTAATTTGTAAATTTATTTACATGTATACAACAAATATGTATACATCAATTAAAAATCAAGTCATATATAAACAAATATAGACAAATACATCGAGTGTTTACGAGAGAGAGAGAGAGAGAGAGAGAGATCATCATACATTACCATTATTTTTACCAGAGAGAGAGAGAGAGAGAGAGAGAGAGAGAGAGAAGTCGTTAACAGTCCACACTGAGGAGAGAAAAAAGGACGGAATAAAGATAATAAAAAAGAACATTCCATATCCAATCGATACACACACACACACACAGAGAGAGAGAGAGAGATAATGATCATACATGATCATACATTACCATTTTTTTAACAGAAGAGATAGAGAGAGAGAGAGAGATATTTTTAACAGTCCACACTGAGGAGAGAGAGAGAGAGATGGGCGGATAAAGATAATTAAGAAGAACAACCAATATCCAATCAAAATACAGAGAGAGAGAGAGAGAGAGTATGCCTACCAATAAGCAATCATTTCCTATCAAACATGCAATTACGACACATAGAACAGATCCAATCATCTTGAAAACTTTTACCCAAACTAATATGATGAATAGTATTAAACGTCAGTTATACCACTATGTGTAGGAATGTTACTGTTTTGAACATGACGAACGTTCTATTTTCAGCTGTTACTTGGCCACGTTACATTTTTATATTGTGGAATTTTATTTTGTTAGCAACATATGTGAATTTTTTAGAAAAAATTCCGATATTATTCATCAATATCCGGGAATTATTTACAATAATTTTCAAAAAAATTTCAGTGACGTTTCAAGCAAAAACAGTAAAGTTGCATGATTTGAATTGGTATATAGATTTTTAAACAAATAAAACAAAAAGATCAGCAACACTGCGAGAAAAATATTTGACTGTAACTGCAAAGCTGCTGCAACAAAATTTTCCTAGAAATATTGCTGAGAACTTTGCATATTTAAGGATTGACGTTTGTTTTTAATCGTTCATCAAGGTATGAACTCTTAAAGCAGGCAGGGACAACTCACCTCAATCGTGAAGCGGTTTATGGATGATTTGACTCAGCCTGCAATGTTATATATTTACATATATGTGCCGCCATATAACTTTATATTCATTGTAAAATCCCCTAAGTGTATGCGTATAAAACAAAATTAATTGAATTGGACCCATAACAATATTGTTGATTGTTTCAAGTTAATTCATTTTCAATTCCCAAATAGTTTATGTAACACCTTTACGGCACACCCCGTCGCAGCTCCGTGTTGAAAATAATATCTTTAACCTAATATTGTCCTTTTCTCAAAGTTCGTACTTTCCTCTTGACATTTTTGGTTTGAACATCATCGACAAACGTGCCTAACATCAGCACTAAGCATACTCTTCGGAAAAACACTCCAGCAACATTTGAACTATTTAATAATTTGTAAACTTTCCCCAGATGCCTTCAGATGCAGTTCCATCAAATACAGGCATGTATTACATATAATACAATGTTAATTTTACAACACTAGATTGCCGCTTCAGAACAAATCTCTTATCGGTAAACCTTGCATCAAAATTGTGAAACCAATTTTTAAGGGGTTGAAAAATATCCGATATTCCAAAATATATTAAACCAGATTTAAGTAAGAAAATAATTTGCATAAGGGGATATACCTTAGTTTTTTTTAAATAAAGGCTTTTAATAAGCAACAAATTTGGGAGTATATTTCTGACAACACATTGCCTAATGAGTTTATTTTATACTCGGATTTGCTTAGTCCACTAGCAGAGATATTAGCCCAATGGTTTAAAATACATATTATGATTTAGATTTATTGATTTGGAAATGGATTATTATGTATATTGTTATTATACTAATGTGCATTTTACAATACCTCTTTGAAGTGCTCGGATCAAAATTGTGATTCATAATGTTGTACAAGGAGTTGAACATCCGGCCGCAATTCCCTGGAAAAAGTTAATATGTTTTTTGTTTTAATCTTTGGATGTTTTGTTTAGACATCATCACCGAACCAGCCTCATCGCAACAGCAATAAACAGCGTCTTCGGAAAAACACACCAACAACTTTTTAAGATTTTTATCTTAACATGAACTGATGATGAGTTTGAGTTAGATCACCATCACTACCAAACTCACCCTAACACCTCAACGGACGACCACATCGAATTAAGACCCCTCTCTGCTATCAACCTCTCAAACATCTAATATTTTGTAAACTTTCCGTACATGTAGGTAATTTATCGTAGCACAGGTCAATCATCAGAATATGATTAGGTTAAAAAAATTGACTTGTCAACTTAATCTTTAATTCTAATTTTAAGACTACAGACAAGTACATTTGTATATAGTGAAATGGGAAGACAAGTACATTTGTATATAGTGTAATGGGAAGACAAGTACATTTGTATATAGTGTAATGGGAAGACAAGTACATGTATATAGTGTAATGGGAAACACTGGTTACTACTTGAAGCCTACCCAATGACGAACACCATCCATTAGACAGACAAGGGGGCACAGCAGCATCAGATTTATCCCAATCAGCTGCAACACCGACACCTACAAGTATAGCTTTTTCCCTCGCACCATCCCAGAGTGGAACACGCTACTAGAGAAGGTTGTCACACAGGCAACTGTGGAGTCATTTAAGATCATGCTCCACAGTTCCAGTGCAGAGTAGAGGGAAGTGGCAATTAGTGTAAATAGTTTTAACCCGTTGAAAAGTCCTTGTGAGAAGCCACGTCACACAAGTACTCCTGTGAGTTGATGCTGATAAGCCCTTCACAGTATTCCAGTAAATGTAAATGTAAATGTAAAGCGTAAATACCTGTATTGTGTAAACATTTACATGTTTCATAACACTACTATTACTAAGGTTTTAGGTGGATTCCTAGATAAATATTCCTAATAAAATTCAATATATTAAATATTGTACTAGTGTTAATTTTTACAGCCGTCGTGTCGTAATATAATCCTCACCAGTAGAGCGTGGGACAAAATTGTGAAGCAATTTTTTGCGATGGGTTTGAAAAAATATCCTAAGGATCAAAATACATTTAACCAAATTTTGGAACAAAAATACTTTGAAAAACATTTCGCAGTTTTTGATTACATATTATACCAGTGTTATATTTACAACACTAGACGGCCGTTTCGGAATACAATTCCTCATCAGTATATTCATATTCTATGCTGGAACCAAAATTATAAAACCAAAATTATTTTGAAGATGTTGAAAAGCTACCCAAACGACCAAAATATATTTTACCAAATTAAGCGAAGGAAATACTTTGCATGAGGAAGTATACCTTAGTTATTGAGAAATTTAAAAATCTAACTTGCAGGAAATTTAAACAATTATAGTATATTTCTGACAATAATACGAAATTATTGTCTACTGAGTTTTCAGATTTTTATTAGCAGCGTAGTTAGAAGATAATATATTTATATTATACTATATAATAACTTGTAAGGTCTGCAGCTGACACAACATCCTGTTATGTTTTCCTGACATTTGAATATTTGGTAACATTATCACTCTCATCAACATGATAAAAATGTATGATATAGTTGTTTTGTTCGATATTAATCATCTAGAAAATATTCACAAAAACAAGTACAGACAAATAAAAATTAACCTGCCTACTTAACATTTCATTTGGTACAAGTAAACATCTTTAACCTGTCTGCTTGACCTTTTATTAGGAATATTCATTTAAGAAGGATCCACCCAATACATGGGTAGTATTAAGATTTAAGTTAATGTATACAGGTGTACTGCATGGGGTCAGTATATCTCATGATGTATACAAAATAAACACCTGTGCCCCCTATACACAGATGTACTTTGTCCGTGATATTTAAATGAAAGGTCAAGCGGACAGGTCAAAGTCATTTGCCTATATATTCATGTGTTATGCTACACACAATAAATGGGTCGTGTTAAGATTCACAGTTAATACACACACACACACACACACACACACACACACACACACACAGATATATATGAAAACAGGAAAACAACATTGACCTCATTGACCTGACCATTTAACCTTTCATTATGAATATATATTATATAGACAAGTCCATCGTATACAAAGGTAGTAGGATTCGCACTTCAATAATGTGTACACAAGATAAGTGATAAGTGTTCTCAATATGTATACAAAATAAACCCGTGTGATTCCTATATAAAGCTTAACAATATTGACCTGTCCGTTTGACCTTTCATTAGAATATTCATGTAGGAGGGTTCATCCTATACATAGGTAGTATTAGTTTTGCAGTTAATACATTTACACATTTTCCATGATTAGTGTTCACATCAGGTAAACGAGATATACACTCATGATCCCAATTACTTAAATTTACTCGTCCATAATAATATTTAAATCAAAAGGCAAGCGGACAGGTCAATGTTATTTACTTTTACAATGAATGTTACTCATAATGTTTACAAAATAAACACCTGTGTTCCCTATATATACAAAATTTATCCGTTAATAACAAATGTTTAAAGTAAAAGTTAAGAATTGATTGTGTTTCTATATACAGGTAGGCATAGTTTATCAATTAAATATAAATTATTATATTATAATTTTGAAAAAATAAATTTGTTGTTGCCATCATAATATTGTTTATAAACGTGAAATCTCCTTGTCCACAATATTCCTGGATATATTTGACATCCATAGTTCCATGTTCTTTTTGTTTTCAATTATGAATTATATGTGGCGGCTGTGCAACTAAACAGGAAGTGCTTAACCTTTCTGAGCACCCACCCTCGTTTCCATGGTGGAAGTTCACGCCTTTTACTTCATTTACCAGTTTAAAGTTTTTACTTTGCATTTTGGTAGTGGTTTAGACATACACTTGTATGTTTCTGATTTCTTATGAGGAATGCTATCGACGCTTTAGAGAAGAAATTCTTCAACAAAAGACATTACTAACAACTTTTTCCATTTCAGATTAATTTTTCACATTTATTAAATTTAAACAATTTCATGATAACTCAATAATCTGATTGACTATTTTACAATTGACATATCTTTTAATTAAGCAATCCAAATCCTATACGTTTGAGATTGATAAAATGAGAGGCAATGTATTACCTCATCTGTTTTACAGGAAATCTGTTAGAATATGTTGATATTTATAAATATTTTAAATAAGTTAAAATGTGAACATTGCAAACCTATTTATTTTTTCTGCAATGATTTAATGAATGATTGCAAATTTTTGTCGGTTATACAATGTTTTAACAAGGAGCTTAATAGCACTTCCTGGCATGTACTCTCTCCCTGAAACATAAAAAAATATTTAAGACAATATGACGAATTTATCAAAATTAATTTGAAAATACACAACTATTCATATCTAGAAAAAACATACACATTGTTTATCAAAAATAAACGTTTCAATCCATGTCCAAATCACAATCCCAAAGCAAATAATAAAAACTTTGAAGACTGACAAATGGAGTTAAACACGCGAATTCCTACATAAAAATGAGGCCGGATAGTCCAATAGCACCACGATTTAGTTACCTACTATCGACAAGTCAAGGGCGTAGCTGAGCATACGCACATACGACCGTGCGTAAGTTAAATTTGTCAAATATCATATTTAAAACTGTTAAAAATAATTATATGACAGCTATATTTTAAAACTTGAAAGCAATACAAAATATAACCCTCGAAACTGAAACTACCATAATGAAAAAGACGATTTATTCATATAAATCAATGTACAATTCAGTGGTCGTTTGAATTTCGTTTTGAAGTTTAGTCAAAAATTTGCAGATAAGAGTCTAAATTCATGGAAAACGCACCATTTTGCTGTATCTTTTCAAAAGTTTCTAGGGAAACATACCCCATTCCCCTTAGAAAAAATGGCGCATTTTTCTCGTTTACACTGCGTAATTTACCAACATGCTCAGCCACGCCCCTGCAAGTGTGTGTTATTAAAACCGAGAATGTAAGGCGACATCATAGTTATCAACAAAAGTGTGATCACGGACATAAAACGTTTTGACGGCCTCAATAAGCTTGTAATATTCCCGCGTAAACAATATATTGATACGAAGCCTGTTTGGTTTTATAAAATTTAGCTTGAGTTTGTGCTGTTACTTCTGTAAAGATTACTTTTCTGTTAATTCCTGGTGACATTTAACCAATCATATTTAATTATCAGATTTATTCTGTGAGCATAAGATATATATATATAGTTTTTCGATGTTTTTAATTGTCTGTTCGGCATGCAAATCAGCAAAATAAAGTTAATGTAAACGTAAATCAGAGTTAATCGAAATATCTTATACGAATATTTTTTACCGTTTTGCTTGGTTTTTCACAGACAAATGAATAGCTGTTCACACACGTTATATCATTCCAGGCAAAGCCCAATCCTGCATCCATAAGCAGGCAATGTGCATTGTTTTTGTCATTGTCTGGTTGCCCCGTATGCCATTTTGTAAAATTGAAATGCTCGCCGGTGCGTTCCCATACCCATAGTCCTTCTCTCCCGATATCATTTCCTCCAATCCAGGTATGACTAGTATCTATGTAGTGAAAAAGGATAATGTTCATTATTAATGATACTACATATATATAGATCCAACCGAAAACTGTGGAGACTATTGTTTATGCTATTTTAATGTGATAATTTAAGAGAAGCGACAACTTTGTCATCTAGTTATAGATTTTGTATAAACTAAAATTAAGTCATTCTTTCTGATAGTCAAGGTTATTCAATTCTAAGCCGTTAAATAACAAAGTTAGATTTCACAAACATGGCATTGATGTCTATGTAAATCATATTTGCAGCACTAGACGGCCGTATCTGAATAAAATTCCTTATAAGTAGAACTAGAATAAAATATTGTGGAATTTAAGATACTTGTTGAAATTAAAACCAATTTTTTTTACCAACTTCACCTAAGCCAGTAATAAATAATGTCATTTTTAATTTTAATCCACCAGTCAATCAGATAGAGAGAGAGAGAGAGAGAGAGAGAGAGAGAGAGAGAGAGAGAGAGATTTGTTTACCAAATTACCGCCCTAATTTTTCCTCTCGTCTATAAAGTTTCTGACATATGCAATCAGTAGATTTGTTTGTTGCAGTTGCACACAGCAGGTAATTATACAAAATAAACTAGAAAAACTGTGAGCCACAAGCTCACAAAAAACCCCCAGCTCCCCTCACATAAAAAATCCATCAGATCAAATTTTTAAATAGAAGTTGCGCATCTACATTATATCACAAAGATTGTGTGACAGTTTCATGAAAATCCATTGAAGGGTTTAGGAGGAGTTGCGGATAAGAGATAGGTACCCTAAGGTGTAACGGAAGGGCGGAAGGACGAACGGACACCCCTATTACTATATACCCCCAATTTTTAAACTTTTCAATTTTCTACAAAGATAATCAAAACAGATGCAATAAAATTTAATGGATAAACCTTCCAAGATGATTTGTTCCGCTATGTAGTTATGTTTGTCCATAGAAGTCACTGTTGCCAAACTAGCTTGTTTTCCTTCACAAAATTTCAAAAAGAAAATGAAATAATGTTTTCAATTCCGTTGACTGAAAGCATTTAGAATGTTTAAGCAATTGTCTTAATACCACTTTGTTCTAGTATGTCCAGCATGTAGCCAAATAAGGTTAACATTTTTACCATCTTATTATAATCACTGGCCAAATATTCACAAATTCTGTAATATTATTAGCAATCAATCTAAAACTTTATTATTGAAACTTGCCAAATATTTATATATGTATTCTTGATATCAGCTAATACTTTGATTATGATATTATTATTAATATTAATTATTATTTTCAATATAGATACTGTATTTCCTGCCAGCCATCAAGTGTTATTATATAATATTGTTATGTGGCTACAAGCCTGTATAGTTAGCTTAATGCGAGTAAAGATTATTATAATATACGCAATTGTTGAACATGTTTGGGTGTTTCGTAATGTTTTTTTTTTTCGTGTTCTTTTTTATTTCCACTTGTTATTGAATTCATTATTTTGAACCAGTTTCTTAAATATTTGTTTGTCTTGTTTGAGTGTTTCTTTCGTAAGTTGGGAGGTCGTGGGTTCGATCCCTGGCCGGGTCTGACCCAAGACTTTAAAGTGGGTAGTGACTGTTCTTTCGCCAAGCACTCGGCATTACGAAATGAAAGTCACGGTTCTTTTGGATGGAAACTTAAAAAAAACGAGGTTCCATGTCACGGTGGGCTTGGCACGCTAAAGAACTCTGCTGTATAATGCCATCAGCGCAACGCACAGACAAATTTTCTGCACCTTTGCCTATAGCCGGCGACGTCTCGATATAAGTAAAATATTCTTGACTGGGACGTTAAACACCATTACTCACTCACTCATTCTTTCGTAAGTTTGTTGGTTGACTTTGTGGTATCCAAATTATACCACTACACTTTGCAATCTTCCTCTATGATAATTATAAGTTAACGACAGCATAGACATAACTACTCACCTGAGCATCACGCCAATTTGTTTTGGACTTATTGAAAAGATAACAATTATTTTTAAACTCTCTCCATCCAGGTTCACAGTTTGCAGCTGAAATACGAATCTAATATTCACATACCATTCCATAATTGTAGGTCTATTCCAGTAGGATAGCCAACCCGGCCAGCGCATTGATTCATCAAACAAAATTTCACGCGCAGACAAAGTGAAAAAATTGTCAAAAATTTGAATTCACTCGAGGCGGTAAAATTACATAATATTTATTTCACTGCGAGTTTTTAATACTATTTGTAGTATTTTATCGTCTTTTGGGACAAAAGTAAGTCATTAAAGACGATTTTTATCAAAGTCGGTGAGAATTTAACAATTTAAATCGTAATTGAATGTTAGGCACCGGCGAAAAATTGAAAATTGAAACTTTAAAAAATATCATTCGTGTACGCAGTTCCTCATGCACCAAAGATGTTTTTACATGAACGGAAAGAACTTTTTTCACGGTTATTTTGATGTATAATTTGTCAAATAATTTTCTTTACACAAAAAACGTACCAGTTTCAAATGTCGAAAAAATCGATGACATTGCCGGATTCTCGATCATGGGCCGCCCCCTTTCCGGCTAATTTGACACAGAAAAAATGCTAAGACAGCTTCCTTATTGTATGTAATGTATAAATTTGATAATCGAAGACGCTGTGGAGATATTTTTGTTAAATAAAGTAAGTTTTTCCTTAAAAATATTGTATTTTCACTCCATTTCTCGTCTAATCTGCCGATTTTTTGGAACTACTTCCAGTCGGACATATTTGATTAGCATTCGTCCCGCTTCGATCACAATTTTAGCATGCAGAAAATGTCATCGTGTATTTTGGACAAAATAGTCAAGCTTTTTTGCCTTATTTGTCATGTATGATCGATCTGCATGGCTGTCGAACACATTAGATACGCATGTGTTCTAATTTTACCCATATGGACTCGGATCTGTACCAATACAGTGTACAGTGCAACCTGCTTATGTAGGGCTAGTTAGGGACTCAAATTACTGAAAATTACCAACTGATTTTGCTTTGCTGGCAAAATATAAACAGGACCTGTCTGTCATATCAGTACATATCATTGGATAAATAAGCTAACATCATTAAAGAGGGTTAGACTGGATTTTTCTTTATGAAATATTTCCCAAAATGAGGAAACATCTCCCATGTTAGTTTAGCCAGAGTCAAAAACATTGGTCTTTATTATTTAAATTTTTGTTTCTGTTCTGATGCCAATAACCCCGGCATTATTATTTTAGTACAATTTAGACATGAAAAGTTGATTATTTTGCTTCATTAAAAGTTTTAAGTCAACTTGACATAGCACAAATAACATTTAAAATAGACTATGTGGAAGTAGGAAATAGAAAAATGAATACCAATCATGTGGATTTCATTTGACTTGGTTAAAAATTTAACTCCATATTATAATGATTAAATACAGATCTGTAAAATATTTAGGAATTTCAGTAATTTCTGTAAAATTGTAAAATTCTTATAAATAAATATCACCTTCTTTCAGGAAAATTCATGGAACTGGTTTGATAATAACATTAGAAATAAGTTTATGCAAATGCAGTGAAATTCATGACACAGTGTATCCAAATGGGCATTATTAGTTTGAAAGAATTCAAAATAATTGTAACACACTAGGCCTATTCCAGATTTATTGATTTATCAGTTAAATTTAGAATTGATTGGTTGGTATACACACTCCATTCAAGATTATTTCAATTATAATCAGGTAAATGAGATAAGGGGGAAACTAGGTACAGGGATGAAGATTTGCAGGGGCCCAGTAGCCAATGCAATGGCTTCTAAAACGAGTGTGGGTCACTTAATGTTTACACATTTAAGCCATTATTACTGTTACAAATTCTTTTATGAAGTGAGCTGGCCCCAAACTCAAAATAGTTAGGCTTCATCCCTGAGGTAAAACACACCCCTCAACAAGAGAACTGGCAAACTTTCTGACATAGTAAGATTTTAACCTATGCTGTTACCTGTATGCTACACTTCAGACAAGGGTGCATGAAAAGCATTTCATGTGGTGAAAAAGAGGTATTCAGTATCAAGAGAAGCATTCAATTCATAAATGTGTAATGGTATATAATTCCCAGTATGTTAAGGATATTGATATGTGTTGATTTTTTAATTCTATATAAAATGAAACATTCATAAATGTCTGATGATATCTAATTCCTAGTGTATTAAAGATATTGTTATGTTTTAATTTTACATGAAATGAGACATTCAACATTATTACAATTTACAAAGTTGGTTTAGTCACACATAATGCATTTTTCTTTGAAAAATGTTCCATTATGTGTAAACAGTAATCACCATGAGTGTTCATTCTAGGATTTTTTTCAGATGGGTTCATTTCTAATAAAATTCCTCTATAACAAGTTGAAAACATAATATTTTGCATACATCTAATGTTTGATGTGACTTGTAGTCTTTTAGGTGATGTAAAAGCTTTTGTAATGAAGTATTTAAAAGTTTCATATAATGTAGCTTTTATATATGACAATGCTATCAAATATTTTGAACTTGCATTTGAAATCTAATTTCAAATGTGGCCCACTATGGCCTTTACAATGGTGCCATTTGGCAAAATAAAGGATCAACAGCCCCTTTCTAGAATGAACACTGCCATATGATCCCATAGTTTTGATTTATTTGTAAATGATTTATCTATTTATCACAGCCAGAACAACTAGAAAGTACCTGTCCCCCATAAAATCACCTGTTTGTGTAGTTTCTAAATTAAATTTGATAATTTAGACAATTTTAGTCCTTTTAAATGCTATTATGGCCCACTTGTCATTCATTTAACAAACAACAGTATGACAAAATTTCTAACTATCTGCCTGTTCATAATTTTTTTAACTTTTTAGTAATTCAATATCTTTTATTTTTTAAATGTTAATTTTGTTCATATAAAAATATTTGTTTTATTTTTCCAAAAAATATCTGAGGTTACTTTCCATGGTACCCATGCCACATTTCATGTTAGTACCTTGAGGAAAGACAAAATGCACTTATTTGGATCTCTTTTTATGTATTTACCCTATTTATCATCACTAACCTGCTCAACATACTGTGTCCCAGCTCTAACTTATTTCTCTGTAGAATGTCTGATTTATTTATTTATTTATTTATTTATTTATTTATTTATTTTTATTTATTATCATCTCTAACCTGCTAGACACCTGCTCAACATACTGTGTCCCAGCTCTTAACTTATTTCTCTGTAGAATTTCTGATTTATTTATTTATTTATTTATTAACTGCTGACATATTGTATCCCAGCTCTAACTTATTTCTCTGAAATTTCTTATTTATTTATTTATTTATATCTATTTATTTATTTATTTTTATTTATTTATTTATTTATTTATTTATTTATTATCATCTCTAACCTGCTAGACATTTTGTAACCTGCTCAACATACTGTGTCCCAGCTCTAACTTATTTCTCTGTAGAATTTCGTATTTATTTATTTATTTATTTATCATTTATTATTATTTTTTTAATGTAGGCCCTATTTATTTATTCCTGTTGGGGTCCTAAAGTATCTCCATCAACAAACACACGTCATATGATGTGTGCCAGATGAGGATGCCTGTTGCAAAAAAAATCGATAAATACAGTACAGACCTGTACAAAGTTTAGCATCCAGCTAACGAATTAGTGCTGACAGCCCATATTGGTCCCTCGTTTGGTGTTTATAAATATCGACAGCAGTTGCCATCTATCTCTCAGCAGCTTTTCGACCGCTACCTTTCCATACATTAGGCACTCGGCAGTTGAGCTTTGACTTCTTTTGGTTAGCTTAGTGTTAAACTTTCGACAGGTCTGTACTGTACATTGCGTACTGTGTATACAGTAGACAGTTGACCTATATATTTGACACGGGGAACGTTGTTTACGTCATTACGTTGGAACAATGTTATCAAGGTCGCGGCCATATTTGTTTTCATTGACAACAAGACGTACTGAAATCATGCTGTTGGATTTTTGCGATTTTCGCATATTTAACCCTCATGCACCAGGTACGATAATTTACTGGCGTAAACTATAATAATTTTCTGGCATTGTATTAAAATTTCTAGGAAAAGTATTCTTTACACAAAAAACGTACCAGTTTCAAAAATGGAGAAGAAATTTCTGTTGATTTTCAAGAGAAATCGGTTATCGTCGGGATATCAGTAATTTAAAGTAAATGTGCGTTTTATCTCGGACTTTTTGATACATGTAGAAAGTTTAGTTAATTCCTCACACGCTTGCATCATATTCGTAGCTAGAAATGTTAATTTTATGGTATAAAAACGATTCTGAAAATGGCGAATTTTTTTCGGGTTCAGACACTTGCCAAAAAGTAATCCCTTTTTATTTACCGCGGAAGGTCTCAAATTTTAAAACCAACGCACAATTTGGACTTGGCTATCCTACTGTTCTACATAAAGACATTACAGTATCTCACAGTTTTCTCATTATAGCGAAGATGAATGGAATATTATTCAAATCTTTCCTAGTTATTGGTATGAATAGATTGTTTTCATCATGGCTCCCTACGTCTATTTTTTTTAAATATATATAAATATTATATGACCTAAATGCCTTTGAATCTCGATTTTCTTTTCATCCATGACATTGTAGCTCGCTAACACAATTACAATTTCTAAATACTTGGTAATGCATACTAGTATTAGTAAAAATCATTATATTGGCGGTAAAGTACACGTGTACTTCTCATTGTGACGTCATTTGGGAATCTCCGATTTGTCAAATGTAAACAATGACGTCATTACCACAAAACACGCATAACATAGTTCAGTGGTTTTCTTTGGTAAAATGTATTTTTTTCACATAAAGTATTGGTTATTTTATTTTTTTAATGACCTAATAGGAAATATGCGACTGGTAGTGATACGACTACGAAAAAAGGATTCGACCTGATACTGAGGGTTGTACATACACACTGTGTGTATAATATGTATGTATTTAGATGAATCTAGTCAATGTATAATGTTAAGTAGTATCTACTTACTGACAATTAGGGTTTTATCTAAGAGAGAGATTATTTGAATCAAACATTATTTTGTTAAAACCAAATATGATATTTTCGAACATACAGGAGAGAGAGAGAGAGAGAGAGAGAGAGAGAGAGAGATTTACCAAGAACACCACTGCTTATCATATATGCAACCATTAAAAACAAGAATGTTCCATATACGTTGTACATTTTGTAAGAAGAATCGCTATGGCATAGCCCGAAACTATAAAGTAACTCTATTTATATAGAAATAAAAGAAATTTTTTCTTGATGCTAACACAAATTATTCTTTTTTCAGCTGTCACTACATCCTGGTACATTGCAATGCATTTTGATACATAATTGGTAAAATTTGTCACTCAAAAACAAGAAAAATAAATGATTAATATTATATTTTTATTTGAAAACAATATCCATGAATTCTTTATAACATTTATCAACAATACGCCATGATACAAAAATGTATATAAAATGTGAAAATGTTTTTTGAGATTTTATTTAACATGTAAATTGTGAACAGATATAACGTGTTGTTGTCCTCGATTATATAATAGTTTGGAGTTGAGTTCAGTAATGGTATTTTACGTCCCAGTCAAGAATTTTTCACTTATATCGAGACGTCGCAAGTTATAGACGAAAGTGCAGAAATTTTGCCTGTACCGTTGCACCAATTGCATACAGCAGGGTTCTTTAGCGTGCCAAGCCCGCCGTGACACTGGGCCTCGTTTGTTTTAAGTTCCCATCCAAAAGAACCATGGCTTTTCATTTCGTAATGCCGAGTGCTTGGCGAAAGAACAGTTACTACAAACTTTTAAGTCTTGGGTCCGATCCATCCGGAGTTCAAACCCACAACCTTCCACTTATGAAGTGAACACTCTAACAACTGAGCTACCGCAGTGGTTTATACCAGTTGGGACAAATTAGACATAATTAAACACAAAAAACTGTCTATGGTGCATATCACAATCGCAAAAGCAATGTAAAAGCTTTGAAATTAAAATCACGTTAACTTTCACCACGAAAATGATACCGGGTGTTCCATTCTAGCCAAATATATCACCACATAAAATCTGTATCAAACAAAAATTTGAAAGAACATTTTGCATCTGTATTGAAAAAATGGGTATTTTCTCTCGTGAACGTGATTTTTTTATGCTTTAAAATTGCTGAAGTTGCAAATTTTTCAAAGTTTTTATCTTTGCTTTAGGAATTGTGATTTTAACATAGACTGGCTAATTAAGTTTAACATTCATCACAGAAGCGAGTCCACACCCTCCAAAAGTGAAAGCTCTGGCCTAGCTAGCGACAACCACGCCGTTTGTAGAAAATGAGAACAAATTACACATAGAACTGAGAAATGTCATATATATCCAGATCATATTCATTTTAAATCATTTTTTTTATAAACGTTCTGTAATCAGGGTGATGATTTTCGATGGATGAATTGTCCTAAACGGTTAGTTAACAATTTTTCATTACAAGATATTATTTATCAGTCGGTAGGTTCCAGGATGGTGAAAGGAACCGGAATACACAGAAAAACGGCAATAAGATTGATTAACGTCCTTGTATTGGGATCTTTCTTCGATCATGGTGTTAACCTAAGATGTAGGCGCCTCTGTAAAACGGTTTTAGTTAAGTACACAATATTTCTGAGTTATTGCGCATTCTGGAATGTTGACACACCATAGTATGATATAGTATATTGCCGTCTCGCAGAACGAAGACAAGAACACATACTGTGCGACACTAAATCGAATATTCCTTGTACTAATATAGTAATAATGCAGACACAACAATAAAATCAATCTGTTTAATTGATAAATTAAAATATGTTCAGTATAAATAAGGACAACATATTGCTTGTTAATTGTTACAAAATAAATAGTGCGCACAGATATAGTAGTTTCTTAAAACTTACGTTTCAACATGTAGCTATGTTTATTTTCATATTCCTTATGATGATGATGATTCACATGTAAAATTACAGTTCAATATCTAAAAGATTTTATAAAAGAAGATCAAGAAGACGGGAAATAGGTTTACAGACTTTTCTTTCAACATCCAGTGAGGAGCGAACTCAAATTCGATATGTAACTTTTGATTTGGGACTCGGGTACCGAATACGGATTCATTACCTGCTGGCGTTTAGACAAAAAGTCTGAAAATGTTTTTGAAGATATTGTCTACATCCAATGCCTAATATTTCGTTCAAAATCAACAAAACTGAACAAACTCAAACTTGATATGTAAATTACGTTGCTAGACCAAATATTTGTCCAATATCTGCAAACGTAAAGAAAAAGTCAGAAAATTTCTATTTGAAAGACATTTTCCAATTCCACGTCCCATAACGTCATCAAAATTAGTGAACCAGAACTAAACTCCAAATTGATATGTAACCCATGCTGTTCGACTTACAAAACACTTATCAGTCAAATATCTGCATGCGTTTGGAAAAAAGTCCGAAAAAATTGTTTGTTCCGTCTGAAAGTAATAGTTGAATTCAACTTTTTAGCAACTCGGTTAAAACAGATTTTGTTAAAGAACAGTGATATTAACATTATAGGATTAGTGTATATCGTTAACATTATGCATTATAATAATTACGGAATAACATTGAAGACAGAAACAAAGTAACAAAGTAATCTCATCAAAAGTTCCTTTCAACAACAAATATTTTGAAAAAAAAACTAAATACAAAAACAACATTAAAACAGAAAACTCAGTATCAACTCCCGACAGTAGTTTAAAGGACATTTTATCAAAACCAGTTTTTGTTAATTTATCAAATGCATTCGACGTTGGGATTTTAGTTTAGTTGACTAAAAAATTAAGTTCGAGTTAATATTTTATTCTGGGTAAATAAAAGAGTAACTGGTTCCGAAAAAAGACTTATCCGGAAATTAAAGATATCCGACTTGGAGATATAGAGATTTAACTGTATAAAACACAAAAGTACCATGTATATAAATATTAAACATATAAAAAGGTTGATTAATTCCTTGTATAATGTTAAGTTAAATTATATAGATATATATACACATATAAATGGTACAGTCAAACCTGCCTTAAAGGCCACCTCTATATAAGGGTCACCTGCTTATAAATGCCAGTAGATTTATATCCCATTTCTTCTTTATTCACATTATTCGAACATGCCTATCAAGGTCACTTTTACTGTTTCCCTTGGGTGGCCTTTATAGACAGGTTTGACTGTAATCGAGATTTAACTGTAAAAAACAAAAAAGTATCATGTATTAAATATTACACATAAAAAATGTTGTTAAATTACTTGTATAGTGTTGAGTTAAATTATATAAATATTTACACATATATAAAGAATAACAGTTTTTAAATATATTACGTAAAGCATGGTCTTACACTCATTGACATCTCTATCACAATAGTTTGAAAGTCCATCACAATTCACGTACTTTTCTTACACCAATTTGTTTCAGAAAACAAAAAGTCCAAAACTTAATTTTTTAATGATACCAAAAACGCTCAACAATCGTCATATATATCAACTACTAACATAACGCCCTAGTGATATTTTCGCCAATATTTTCTTTGACGTATTTAAAATTTTCATTTCAATTTCCCTGCATGTTTTCTCTCTGCTGTAATCGCATCTTTTGAACTAACTTCTGATACAAAAATGCTTTGTTATTGCCAATTGTTAATCATTAAACACAAAGGCATCTTTGTTAGTATATAACATATTAAACAGATTAATCATATATAATCTTAACATTTATCTGCATACGTGTAAACAACATTGATCTATCCGCTTGACCTTTGATTAAAATATTCATTATGGACTTGCAAATGTAAGTAATAGGGATTACTATATGATTCGCCTATATGATGTGAACACTAATTATGGAAAATGTGTATATGTATTAACAACGACCTATGTATTGGATGGACAATCCTATATGAATATTCATAACGAAAGGTCAAACGGATAGGTCAAAGTTGTTTGCCTTTATCAATACTATCGGTCACGCTTGCCATTTTTAAATTTTTACTCGTCAAAAATATAAAATGTAACATTAAGCCACTGGTCATGGTCACTAAGAAATGCATTAGGTATTAAATATATTAAATATAAGTATTCTGTCTATACATGTATAAGAATTAGCTGTTTTTCACATTCGTGTCACATTTTGATGAAATCACTTTTTATCGGTTTTGTCATCGGAGAGCATCTTTCGTGTCTCTATGGTAACGAAAATTAAAGTTATGACATTCAAAGCAAATGAAATTATGTTTAAAACAACATCTGCAGAAATCAGTTTCATTCTCATGTCAGCTATGTTATACAGTGAGCATGCGCCGCGTACTCCACATGTTATGTTCCATATCCGGCAGGTGGAATCTATTAACATCCCAAATAAAATTGGTCCTGGGATAAAAGCTGAAAATAAAAAAAATCACGCATCATAAATAAACCGGTTTGTAAGACTATTGTTTATGTTAGGATTTTTTGTAAGTAGGTTAAAAAATTGTTTAATAGACCACGTCAATATCTAAAATTTTGGTTTCATAATTTTGGTCCAAGCACTACTGATGAGGAATTGTTTTCCGAAACGGCCGTCTAGTGCTGTAAAATTAAAACTGGTATAATATGTAATTTAAACCCCTGGGCCGATATATCTGCTGGTGGTTGGTGCCCCGAGGATATTACAAACTCAGTAGGCAATAATTTCGTAGTATTGTCAGAAATATACTATAATTGTCTAAATTTCCTGCAAGTTAAAATTTGAAATTTCTCAAAAACTAAGGTATACTCCCTCATGCAAAGTATTTCCTTAGCTTAATTTGGTAAAATATATTTTGGTCCTTTGGGTAGCTTTTCAACATCTTCAAAATAATTTTGGTTTCATAATTTTGGTCCAAGCACTACTGATGAGGAATTGTATTCCGAAACGGTCGTCTGGTGTTGTAAAAATAAAACGGGTATAATATGTAATTTAAGGCTAAATAGGCTACTTTTGAAATGCAAAAAATTTTCAAAAGACATGTTACAAAGTTCGAAAGAGGTAAAACATTTTCGTATTCCATGTATAAAAGGGGTGAGATATTTTTTAAACTAAAGAAAGAGTTATTTCAAATATCAAACAGATTGTTCATATTCCTGTCTAGGACACCACTGGACTTTGATTTCATTCACTTGCCCGGCCCTCGTTCGGGGAGTTCGGAGTTCTGTTTTTACTGAACTAAGTGTGTTAATTGTCTTTAAAAAAAATAAAGTCTTTGTTATAATATTGTGCCTGAAGCATAAAAACAAACATATCAATCCATATCCAAATCACAATTCAAAGCAGAACAAAAACTAGGCAATTGCGTTAAACACATGAACTTCTACCATGGTATCTTTAAAACCAGTTCCTGATATTTTTTCAGGAAAATGAAAAAAATCTTTTGCATGTGAAATAGATCTAGACGGGTGCCATTCGGTACATTGGTGATCCTAGTTAACTGTCATTCATATTACAAAAAGTTGAACTAAGACGATGCTCAAAGCCTGGGAAAATTAAAATAAAAAATCATTTGAATCGGTTGTCATTTTATGAACATTGATATTCAATGTTCCAAGAATTATTTGCCTTACCGAATAGAGTCATTGCAATAACATGAATAATGCCCAAAAACCAAGGGAAATAAATCCAACAATTACTGTTGTAATTGCAACAGACGGCACAATGGTAATCCTCGTTCATTGTCAGTTATGTTACGAAAAATTATTTGACTTACCAAAAAGAGACATTGCAAATGAGACGATGCCCATAGCCATAGCTCTGTCGTCTTCCTGTACTGTCCTAATTACAAAGAAGAATTGCAATTTGTTTATTTAGTTTTGCATGAATCAAACACAACCTGGCACCGGTTTCACAATTATTCCTTAGCTAATGTTTCCCTTAAATTAAGCAAATGTTGGTACTCTCTTTTTTGAACTGCTGATAAATATTTTTGTCAAAACTAAATGCAAATGTTTTAATCTAGAAGTGATCTTAAAAATTACACTTGAATTCCCCTAATATCGTGACAATTAACAAACTATAAAGATTACAAATTTTGAAAGATTTAAGTTGAGAAATATTCTAGCTAAGAAATAATTGTAAAACCGGGAATTTGCCCTTGTTTGAATTAAAACTCAAACACAAAGTGTAAATTTAATAACAGACAAATCAAGTAAAATAGGTGAACATCAGCAGGAGGTTGAGGGGTCGAATATCTGTCCATGCAAGTTACAATCATCCAATGTAAGAAATAGTCAATCAATCAAAAACAAACATACTAATCCATGTCCGAATCACCATCCAAAGGCAAAGTAAAATTTTTAGAACTGACAAGTTAGGTTAGACACGTGAACTTCCAATAGGAAAGTGAGGCCGAGTGCTCCGGGAGGGTAAGTACCTACTGTTTAGCTAGATACATCCGCCACGTGTGTAATCAAAATTATGTGAAAGGAACATTGAACTATGTGACGTCAAAAATGACAAGAGTAATCTAATGATATTTTAATGTTCAGTAAAAGTTATATGTACGAATTTATGATTCACTCAAGTTAAGAATATTTGTCAACCACATTTTAATCTTTTTGTGCTTCTAATTATGAATAAATAAAGAAAAAATAAAAACAAACATTTGTGTATACTAGATGTATTGATTTTTGTTTTACAAAAAAAGTCATTGCTCTAGATGGGAAAGGTAATGTTATACATGTACATGAATGAATAAGAATATTCCAAGAAATAACTCGATTTTGACTGCTAACAGCTGGAAACATTTGTGTATAGTAAAACCTGGATTTATTTGCGCCATTTCGGCGTTATACGGGGATTTGTGTCATGACATAAAGAACAACAAAGAAGATGTGTTTTTTACTGTCCAGTTTCTCAATGAACGTGTCTGTGATGTCGTCAGCAAAACGTACACGAATGCAGACGATCAGGGGCGACTCCTGATACATTCTGACAGCACTACAAGCAAGGGGCATTACCGGTTTGCTAAGACACACCAGATCATAGTGACCCTTCGGAGGTATAGTACCTGGACCCGGTTTCACAATCATTCCTTAGCTAGGATTTTCCTTAACTTAAATTTAACAAATTTTGTTAATCTCTTTTTGGAACTACTTGTGATTTTTTTTGTCAAAACTATATGCAAATGTTTTAATCTAGAAGTGATCTTAAAAATGACACCTTAAATTCCCGATATGTTGAAAATTTACAAAATTATAAAGATTTAAAATTTTGCCAGATTGAAGTTAAGGAAAAGTTAACTTAGGAATGATTGTGAAACCGGGGCCTGTCTGGAAAAACAATAGTACAGTGTTGTCAAAGGGAGGTGCATGTTACTAAGGAAACTTAAAACAAACTACACATGTATACAACTAATAGTCTTTGTAGATACCCTGCATTTTATCATATGATGTACGTAATAATAATAATAATAATAATATTAATGAAACCCCAAAGTCCTAATAAAATAATACCTTAAAATCACTAAAGTTAATGGTGTAAGTGCCATGGTTCCAGCGAGCGTATATATGATTGATATCACAATAAATGGAATGAAGTTGTTGCATCCACCTTGACAAATACCAGTAGTGGCTTGACCTCCTTTAAGTACACTGCAACCACCGTATGTCTTAATTAAAATGGTGTCAAAAAATTAATTTAAATATATGTTGTTTTTTTTCTGAAATTAAATATACAGTCATACCTGCCTATAAAGGCCACCCTAGGAAATTAGTAAAAGTAGCCTTTATATATAGGTTCAAATAATATTAAATACGTTTAAATAATACCAATAAAGAACAATTGGGATACAATTTTACCGGCCTTTATAAGCAGATGGTCCTTATATGGAGGTGGCTTTTAAGGCATGCTAGACTGTATTTTCTTCAAGATTGATTGATTAAATGAGGTCTAAACACCAAGTAAAGAATATTTCATTAATATTGCAACATCACCATCTGGATGTGAATTGGCATACATTTTGCCTTTTGCAGTACACTCAGTGAAATGTGCATTGCGGGTTCTGTAATATGTCACTTGTTCAGTAAAATGGGACATACATGTACTAGCAGCTTTTTAAGGTCGCTTCCAAAGGTGAGTAGGAATTTTACAAGATTATATTACTTTTGTTATGAAATATTTTAATATGCTGATGCAAACAAATATTTTACACGATTCTAAAATAGCTCACGTTAGAGTGGGATGTTTAATTTGCATAGTGTCAGGTAAATTGTTTCGATTTTTAAAAATAATTGCGTACTTTTTTTATTTAAATTAATCATATCTCTAGATATTTCACGAACTGTATATGTTTTTATATTGTGAATTATATAGTATTTGAAGACCGAATACGCACACACACACATACACACACACATACACACATACACACACTCTCTCTCTCTCTCTCTCTCTCTCCTCTCTCTCTCTCTCTCTCTCTCTCTCTCTCTCTTCAACATCTACTAACAGTCATGGTAACATTGGTACATCCGGCAAAACATGGTGAGTAGTAGGTTTTTCCATCACTTCCGCAAACTGCAAGGTACGGCGCAGAATCACATGAGCAAGGCAAAGATGATGGAATATTGTCTGGCCTACAAAACGAAACCAATAACATTGTTCATGATTTAAGTTGAGTAATGGTGTTCAACCTTCCAGCAAAATTAATTCATTTTTATCGAGACGTCGTAAGCTTTAGACGAAGGTGCAATGCCAAGGACTTGGCGAAAGAACAGTCACTACACTCTTTCAAATCTTGGGGTGAGACCCGGTCGGGGTTCGAATCTATGGCCTTCTTCTTACGGAGCAAGCACTCTACCAACAATATTGTACATGAATGCATTTGATACATTTTTGAAACATTCTGTGAAATATCATCATTATCATTGATAACCAAAAGCACCCTCTTGACATTTAAATTTTTTGCCACTAAAATTGATTGGCTTTGCATGATATAATTTAGATTTTCTAGTGGTTTACTTACTTTTCTCCGTAAATAATTTCATTTTCACATCCAAATACAAATTGCAGGCTGTGGAATATGCACTCTACCAGATGTAATACAACTATCATTTTCAGACAACCTTTTCTGTCCAACTTAAGCTTTCTCGTAATGACACCTCCAAGAAATGTTCCTATTGCTGCTGTGATGATCCGTTGTATTCCTAAAATGTTCAAGATAGAGTTGGTCATGTTTTTATTGTTATATGTTACAGTCCAACCTGCCTTAACGGTCACCTCTATATAAGTGCCACATGATTTAAATGCGTTTAAACCCCATTCAATCAATCTATCTTGAAGAAAATACAATCTAACATGCCTAAAATGCCTTTTTCTATATAATTGCCACCTGAATGTAAAGGCCAGTAAAATTGTATCCCAATTGCTCTTTATTTATATTATTTGAACCTGTATATAAAGACCACTTTTACTGGGTTCTTTTGGTGGCTTTTATAGACAGATTTGACTTTAGTTTGTTTTAATACATCATTTGATGATGCCATCTATATTACCGACCATCATGGTACCAAAACAACGACGGTAATTGTGTAATTTAAGGTAAATATAACTGTTCTGCTTTACTTTGAGAAGTTGAGCTGAGATGAGTAATGGTGTTTAACGTTCCAGTCAAGAGTATTTCACTTATATCGAGACGTCGCTAGCTATAGGTGAAGGTGCAGAAATTTTGCCTGTATGCTGCGCTGATGGCATTATACAACAGGATTCTTTAGCGTGCCAAGCCCACCGTGACACAGAATCTCGTTTATTTTAAGTTCCCATCGTGACTTTCATTTGTTACAACGAGTGCTTGACCAAAAACATCAGTCACTGCCCAATTTCAAGTCTTGGGTCAGACCCGGCCGGTGATCAAATGCACGACTTCCTGTTTAAGGAGCAAGCACTCTACCAACTGAGTTACCGCAATGATCTTTTACCTTGAGGAGTACAACAATTGAACTGAAAATTTACCATAGTTTGCTGGGTAGTAAATGCACGGTTTGTGGATTTATTTTTCGGTGACGTTGTAATAATACATGTATATACTTTTTCGATGACATAATTTCGTGTGTTAGAGTGTCCGAAAAAGAAATGACACTTCGAAAATTGATGATTTCACATGATGATGATGATGCTTTTGATGATGATGATGATGATGATGATGATGATGCTTTTGATGATGATGATGATGATGATGCTGTTGATGTTGATGATGATGATGATGATGATGATGATGATGATGATGATGATGATGGTGATGCTGTTGATGATGATAATGATGGTGGTGATGATGATGATGATGATGATGATGATGATGATGATGATGATGATGCTTTTGATGATGATGATACTGCTATTGTTGCTGCTGCTAATTATGATGATGATACAGGTACCCATATCCAATGCACATTACAGGTCCAACAAGAATGTTTGGACACCCCTTCTATAACCTTTGTAACAAAGCAATGTTTATAGTCCTAGTACTAGGTGTTTTGTTAACTTATATTCGTTAAAAGACTATTTTTATATACTACCTAGAATGTTATTTAAATGGCATAATTGATAAAAGTTTCAATTTTAGTTTTTAGTGAACAGTGAGTGATAAAAAAAAAGAAAACATTTGGGAAAAATCCTATTTCTTCAAATATGGACTTAATAAATAGAAATACCGGAAACGATTTTAAACGCTTAGTTCAAAGTGATTATTAAGCACTTTCTTAGTAAAATATGTCATTTTATCTGTTTAAATTCCTTTTGTATTGAAAATACTAAAATAATTAAAAATAAGGTAAAATTGGATTTTTGGTTAGTGTATTTAACGATTATTCTTTTTTGTATAACGTCCATTGCCTACTGCAAAAAGATGTTTTATAGTATTTTTGACTTAGAAAAAACATTGTTACTTATGTTTGTGGAACAGATGCTTTGTTCTCATTGTTTAAAATCATTTTTGCCAAAGGACATCCGTTTTTGTGTCTGGAATATATAAAGGGAGATAACAGAGTCATTTGCAATTGTATTGTGTCCAAGTTACGTCGATTAGATCTAGTGGTATGTCACATGTAACAAACTATTAAACAAATTATTGATAAAGCATGTCAAAAATTGTTATAACGAACAAATTTGTGGCTAGCTATGAATCACTTTCATGGGGTGCCCAAACTTTCTTGTTGGACCTGTATATCGTATATTTATAAGTATATACTTACCAAGAGTGATATTGGCTTCATAAACGGGTCTATTGAACTGTGTTTCTATGTACTTCGGTCCAAATCCGTTCACTGCCACGATTGACAACATGATACAAATGACACTTAACAGTGTTAATGAATATACAGGCTTACGAATTATACGAAGCATGGACTTAGGAAGATCTAAAATAATATAAAAAACATGTTTGTGATAATCAAAAAAAACATACTTATTCATGTCCGATTCACAATCCAAAAAGAAAATTAAAAATTTTGGAACTGACAAGTTGGGTTAGACAAATGGACTTCCACCAGGGAAGTGAAGCCGGGTGCTACGGAAGGGTAAGAACCTCCTGTTTAGCTATTTGAGAATGGTAGGATAATGGAACGTTGAGATGTCAAATAAACTCACAGTATTTTTGAACAGTGAAACATCATTTTGTATTTTTAGTTAAGAGCAACTGACGGATCGCCGGCCACGCCCACAATGTTCCGACAGAGGTCCAGCATGCTTGAATTACACACAAAAAGAATGAAAACTCGGCCTGAATTGAGTTATTTAATGACGTCACTGACACAAGTGCGTCACTAGTTGCCGTGACGCTGCTTTGGTATCGTGAATTGCACACAAAAAGAATGAAAACTCGGCCTGAATTGAGTTATTTAATGACGTCACTGACAAAAGTACGCCACTAGTTGCCGTGACGCTGCTTTGGTACCGGGATGGTGGCCTGTGTCGGAACATTGAGGGCGTGACCGGCGATCCGTCAATTGTGAAACGGAGACCTGGCGTGAGTTTTACTAAGAATCGTAAGTTACGAAAAAAATTTATACTTACGAATTTCGTAAGTTCAAACTTAAGATACGAATAACCCGTTTTACTAATGAGTTCGTAAGTTTGTTTTCGTAAACCTAACTTACGAAAAATTCTTAAGTTACGATACGACACTCTTTTGTAAAGAAGGCGAGTTTCTTCTTGGTTACAAAAGCTACGCATGCGCATAGTATACTTTCGCTTTACCTTTCGCGGCTTATTTAACGTCAAGATAAAGTGTTTGTATTTGCGTACATCCAAAATAATATTTTAATTAATATCTTCAACAACTTCTGTATCAAAAGACGTGAAAATGTGTGATACACTGTGTTACTATACTTTTTCAATACCAATGAGTATTGCCGGGGTATTAATTTATTTCCCCTTTTTATAATCGATATTTACCGTTTATGACATTGAAGCACACACGATTTGTATAATATACGACATTTTAATGTCTAAATATATCCGTTTTATTAATTTATTTAATCATAAAATAATTCCCAAAAAACGAAGATCGAGTGCAAAAAATTTAAAGTAAAATGTTACATTCGCCATAGAGTTTTCAAGTTTAAGTTGACCAGTAAAACGGAGTTTATTCTTAACTTACGTTTACGATAGAAATCTTAACTTACGAAGCTTAGTAAAACTCGCCCCTGTTCTTTATTTTTTCAAATCTCTTACCTTTAAATTCTCCACAAGCAGACTTTTTCTCTTGAGACGCCTCATCCATCTTGGATCCGTTCTCCTCTTCTTTATCTCGTTGTATATATTTTGGGAAACAGAAGACTGGAATTGAGCAGATTAATGACAATCCACCTATTACAAGAAATCCAATCCACCATGCTCCGATCCACCGTGGATCATAAGGTGTCAAAAATGTTTCTAGAAAATTATATCAGAAATATGCCATATTAAACACAGAATGAAAAAACATACATACTAATCCATGTCCGAATCACAATCCAGAAGCAAAGTAAAAACTTTGGAACTGACAAGCCACGTTAGACACGTAAACTTTCATCAGGGAAGTGAGGCCGGATCTTCTTGCAGGGTAAGCACCCCCTGTTTAGCTAGCTACACCCGCCACGTTTGTAATCAAAAGTATGTGAAAGGAACATGGAACTATGGGGCGTCAAATAAATCCAGGGCAATCTTGGTCACAGACACATCAAACTTATCAACACATATTTATATAATGATAATGTACTCATTGTGTATTATATGTTGTAATAAAAAATAAACATACAAATTCATGTCAAAATCAAACTCCCAAAAGCAAAGAAAACGTTGAAACTAGCAAATTAGGTTAAACACATAACTTCAACCAAGGAAGTAAGGTCGGGTGGCGCGGATTGGTAAGCACAACCTGTTTAGCTAGCTGTAGCCATGCGTGTAATGGAAATTGCGAATTAAACATGTTAAAGGAACATTGAACTATGGACGTCAAATATATTCAGGACATGAATTACAGTTGAATCTGCCTTAAAGGTCACATCTATATAAGGGCCCTTGCTTATAAAGGCCAGTCAAATTGTATACCAATTGTTCTTTATTCATATTATTTGAACCTGTATATAAAGGTCACCTGTCCATGATAAAGGTCACTTTTACTGGTTCCATTGGGTGGCTTTTCTAAACAGGTTTGACTGTATTTAAAACATGGTCTGTATAAGGAAATCATAAGAACAATAAAATTATTAAAATTATGATGGAATTTGATTATATGTCTTTAACTCATTCACATTCATGATTAATAAAACCTTGATTATCAGAAATTGTAGTCTTGTGTCTTGGATTTTTCATTGCATTGTGTTTTCTCGTGTTTTCTTGCAGTTGCAATGACCACAGTTACAATGGTTTGTAGTCGAGTTGAGTTGACAAACATATTCTTTCACTCAATAGAGCCGTTCAGTTAAGAGAAATGGTGAAGAATAACAGAAGTAGGGAAATGTACAGTACAGGCCTGTCTAAAGTTTAACACTGAGCTAACGAAAAGAAGGCGAACCTCGGCTGTCGAATGGTCGAGATATGGATAGCTAGTGACCTAATAGCTGTCAGATGAGATATAAATAGCAAATATTGAAATATAACTAACGACGGGCTGAGATGAGCTGTTGATTCGGCATTATTAATAGAATCTTACACCGGTAACAGGGTAAGACGGAGATATCTCAAACGAGGATGAATATTTTCTTGAAAATTGAAAATATTCATCCGAGTTTGAGATATCTCTGTCTTACCCTGTTACTGGTGTAAGATTCTTTTCCTCACACATTTGCAACATAAAACATGATTAATAAACATAAAATTGCATAAAATGTTAAGTTTTCATGTCGCCATCCGTGCCTGCTGAAAATGACATAATCAATTTTGGTTGACGTTCACACGTAAAATGATTGTGACGTCATCAATTAAGCGTGTGTAAGTGATTGTGACGTTGAGAAATTGTTGGTTGACTTCGGAATTTTTCTCAGCTTATCAAGTCCTTTCAACGATAAATCCAGAGCAGGTATAACTACACGGGAATTTCAGCGTGTCTTAACCGTAGGGTGAGACAAGGAAATCCCACATGGGTAAAAACGCGGGATTTTCCTGTCACAGGTGTGAGAAATTGTGTTCTTACCTTTAAGATCTACTGGCATTGTAGCGAAAACACCTCCGAGAATAAGTCCAAGAAAGGGTCCAAATAGACCAATTGTACTTATTATACCTGAAATAAAAATCGATTGATTGTTTGATTGATTGATTTATTTATTGATTGATTGATGATTGATTGGTTGATTGATTGGTTGATTTGATTGATAGGTTGATTTGATTGATAGGTTGATTTGATTGATAGGTTGATTGAATATTGGATTGATTGGTTGATTGGTTGATTGATTGATTGGTTGATTGATTGATATGTTGGCTGATTGATTGGTTGAGGTTTTACGTTTGAGTGCAGAATATCTCGTTTATATCGAAACGTCATCAGCCATAGATTACTTGCCATTATTTTTTCCTTTGCAGATTAATTCACTCGGTTTTAGTATGAAAATTATGATTTTGGGAGTGGTATACTTGTGTGCGGTATAATGATTTGCGATCGATGAGCTAGCACTTTAAAAGCCGCCCTCAGGGCATATAAGTCTGACCATAAAACACATTCCCATGCCCCGCATGACTTTTTTTTCCGAGATTATGCCTTAGAGGTAAATAAACCTTGCTCTCGTCCCAAATATCCGAAAGATGTTTTTCAAGATTACTCGATGCTAAAACAAGAAGTGCAAACTAAGCGCAAGCAGTTTAGAATTACTCTACACCATGTGGATAAGCATACTTACCTATATAAAATCCAGTCTTAGTTTTTTCCACATTGCTATCCACATAAAGAGTTCCAAGAGGATTCCTGGGCGACTTGGCAACTCCTTGAACAGCAAAACATATCCCGAACAGGATAACAACCCATTTGACCTCTTGTTCTGACTTCGCCATAGCCGCACAGTTACCGGATTGGTTCGTTGTGTTATCCGTTGCCAGGTTACAAAGATTCCTATCTATGGTCGCATTCGCACTTCCCGTACTTGAGCTACCGATGTCAATGGTTTTCCAAGAAATGAGCTGGGGAAGACTCGACAATATTCCAGCAATACCATATATAATCACACTTATGCCCAGTATTCGAGGTATATGGTGTCTACAAAAGCAAAAGATAGGTTCCAAAAGCATGATAACAGTGTACTGTAAATCACCTTTTTTTCGCGAGCACTGCATTTTCGCGATCTGTTAAAGAAGTGCGATAAAGTGCGCGAAAATAAAAATTCATAAATCGGGTAAAGGCCAAGTAACTAGATGAACATCATAGTTGCTATAAGAAAAATATTCTTTAACTTTAGGGTTCCGCATGGGAAATCACGAAATTGTTTTCATCACGGGATCTCGAAAAAAAGGTGCCGCGAAATTAAAGTGATTTACAGTATTCAAAAGATAGCTCAAAGACCTTAAAAACCGTGCCGTCTGTTATGAGATAAATAACCCTGTCCCAAAAAATGTCCAAATGTTGTTTTTTCAAGAGTCCAGCTTCTAATGTTGAACCTTGACCCTTGCGCAATGCACCTAAATCTGGTATACGACACATTGTCTCATGCTGGTTGACTATTGTGCCAATTTTGATCAAAAATGTACATGAAAGATATAAAACGGACGCGATTTTGCGATGAACGGCCAGACTGACAGATGAACATACATATATAGACCCAAAACTTCAAAAACTTCATTAGCAGGGCTATACAATGATCCCATAGAATTATTAAAGGGTATTCGAGACATAGTAAAGACCATTGACTGAAAAGGTTCTAAAATGCACAGCTGAACTCAGACTATCAGTAAAGTTGAATTATTATACCCCAATAGGTTTTATCATTAAGTCTTCAGAATCTCATAAGTCTGAAAATCACATTAAAATTAAAATTAAAAATAGCTACAAGTGTATAGTTTCTTTTAAAGGGAACTAAATAAACTTCCGGACGAGAAAGAGAGAGAGAGAAAGAAAGAAAGAAAGAGAGAGAGAGAGAGAGAGAGAGAGAGAGAGAGAGAGAGAGAGAGAGAGAGAGAAGGGGGGGGCTACCTTTTTCCAAAGTGGCTCACCAGTAACACAGTCACAACAAAGCCAATATCATTGCAGCTCAAAATAATACCACTGGTTGCACTGTTAAGGTTGTAAGCTTTTTCTATGGTCGTAATCTGAGATGCAATATACAAAGCGACCGCCTGTGTTAACAGAAGTGTTACTCCATGAAGCAGAGAAAATGACAGAATGTTTGCGCAACATTGAACACCTTCCGGGTGACAACTTCCGATTCCACATCTTGTTTCCGGATCCGCCGCCTTATTCGATGTTCCTCTGTCTGTTTCAACCTCGGCATTATTGATGTATGTGAAACTTGTGTCGTTTAAAGTTGACTTTCCGCTTTTTTCTAAACCGCCGCTGTTTTCAATATTATATACACCTGATCTATAAAAGTATAATAAAAGTATAATTTAATCTAAACTGTTAAATAAAAAGTACCTGCCGATCCAAACTGCGTACCTTCCATGCTTTTGCCAAAGTGCAATTCCATACAACCGGAACAGTGAGGAATTGATTGATTGATTGATTGATTGATTGATTGATTGATTGATTGATTGATTAATTGATTCGATTTATGTCACAGTCAAGAATATTTCGCTTATTACGAGACATCACCAGCTACAAGTAAAGTGAGAGAAATTTCGTTCTTTGCAGTGCGCAAAGGTCATGTGCAACGAGGGTTCTTTTAGGTGCCACGTCTGCCGGGACCCCGGTTTATATGGTCTTTCCCGAAAGACCCCGTGACGTTCATTTCAAAATGTCCAGTGCTTGGCAAAAGAAAAGTCACTATCTATTTTCAACTAATGTGTAGACCCACGGCCTACAACATATACGAGTGTGGAAATGAGGAGGAATTTAACTGAATAATTATTAAGATAAATACAGCAATGTTGCATTCGAGGCCATATATTTAAAGCCACAGTCTGTGTGTGCATGGTTTAGATTACTTTTGCAAATTCTTTACCGTAAATTCAATACATACCTGTCGAAAGTTTAAAACTGAGTTATCGAAAAAAAGAGTCGAAGCTCGGCCATCGAGTTGTCGAGATATGGATAGCTAATATTTAAAAAGCTGCCGAGGGATATTGCAAACCAAGGACCGTATCGAATTGTCGATTTGGTACTAATTGGTTAGCCTAGTGTGATAACCTGTTAGACAGGCCTGTACTGTAGCCATATGCTCCTCTGTAGGCAGGTGCAATGTACCGTACCTCCATATAAATGAGACACTTGTCCATCCAAATATTAACCGCAATCAATTATTTCCAGAACCTTTCCATTGTATTTTAACCGCTGGGACCGGAGCAACACAAAAAAAAAGGAATAGTTTGTTCAACATATATAGTCATACTATAAAGACCACCCAAAGTAACCAGTAAAAATTCCTTTATAAACAGGTGGCCGTTAAGGTAGGTTTGATTGTACATAATGGTTCTATTAGGACTGTAACCGAAAAATACCCTTGAGTCCACAAGCTTAATCAATCTCGACGACACATCTGTAGATAAAAGCTTACATTTATCGCATGCAATGTAGACCTGTCGAATGTTTTAAACTCAGCTAACGAAACTGGGATTACAAGCGACGAATATATGGTAAGCTATTGACAGAAAGATTGGAGAGAGAGAGAGAGAGAGAGAGAGAGAGAGAGAGAGAGAGAGAGAGAGAGAGGTCAGCTGCTGAGAAATATGTAACGAGGGACCGAAATTAGCCGTCGTTTCTTTTGTAAAAAAAACTGAATCATCAGCCAACAAGCGTTACTGCTCGCTTTTCGTTGCAGACGAAAGCAAAGCTTGTTGCTACAGATTTGCCGTACAATGAGCTAAAGAGAGAGTGGAAGCTTGCTTTCCAAGCGGCCTATATATGGATAGCTAGAAACCGGAAAATCTACTGTAATATATCTTGTATAGAATCTTCTGAAATACTGTAGAAATATGGCTGAGAAGGGGTCGAGATAAGTTGTCGAATTTTGTACTAATTCGTAAGCCTGGTGCTAAAGCGTTCGACAGGTCTGAACTAAATAACAACTGCCAAAAAGGTACCAAGATATAGTTAACAAGGGATCGAGATGATCTGTCGAATTTTGCACTAATTCGTAAGCCTAAGAGTTCGACAGGTTTGTACTTTATAGCAACCACCAAAAAATTACTGAGATACAGTCCTGCCAAACAGTTAACGGGGTATACGGGATGAGCTGCCGATTTGGTGTTATGCATTCAACAGGGTTGTATACTGTACACTTGGACTTACCTTTTCATGGCGAAGTCTGTTTGTCGGTGCAGCAATACAATGATGTCAGGTTATTGACTCGCCAGACGTTTCGGCCTGTTAAATTCCATATAATGTATAAATATTTATATACGCAGAAAAATCAAATCTAACCGAGTTAGGTAATTCGGTTATTTTTGTGAAATAAAATACAATGTTTATCGTTAAACTGAAGAAAACACAACAATGTGATCCCTTTAAAGTTATATTTTACATAAAGTTAGAGCCTACTTTTACAAGGTCAGGTCATTCAACTTTACAGTTCATTGATTTCAATGTCAATATAGGAAACCATTGCAAGTATACATGTAGGTATTTAAATTTCTTTTAATTTATAAAAATAGTTTATAGAAATATATGTCCTTTTAATTGAAAGAAAATATAATAATTAATGCCATAAACTGCTTTAGGATTTTGACGTTAGCATTTGTTTTTTACAGTAGCCCATCTGTCGTAATTCTACGAAGGCCCATTACCGCATGTATCAAATGTGTCAATAACCAAACTAATTTTTGTGGCTTTTAACTTTCGCGTTTGTTATCACAAAAACTCTATTATCACAAGCCCGTTACTATGTCTGTCATATGTACATGGATTCATATCCAACTAGTTTTATAAACTGGTTTGGCGTTTGTGTTGTGTTTTGAATAAAAACAGTTACCCAAGTGGTTTATTCTGTATTTATGCTATGGAAGCCCGTATCTGCTTTTTCCGGTTTTTTTTATATCACGCCTATGTATCAAGAAATTATCTTTTCACGGAAACCTATCTGACAGAGTCATACATCAAGGAACTTACTTCAAACGCTGTTTTTGTCTTCTTATGTCGTATTTTGAGTGAATCAATTGCTTAAAGTCACTTAAAATTTTTGCAACTTTCGCAAAACGATTACGGATGACTGCATCTGACTGTTCTTTCTAAAAAACATTGTATATCCAGATACTCAGTTGGACCTATTTTGTATAGTTAGTTATACGTTCTATTTTGATTGAAGCACTGTGTACAATATCAAAATCGTTATATTTTTTTCATCCCTTTTATGGAAGCCCACTGCCGTCTTTCATGGAATCACGCTGATGCCGTTTATGGAAGTTCCGATGTTGCCGTTTATGAAGCCCATTGCCGTTTATGGAACTACGATGTTGCCATTTATGGAACCTCTATAGTTGTTTATGGAAGCCCAATGTTGCCGTTTATGGAAGGCCGTTGATGCCGTTTATGGAAGCTCGCTATTGCCGTTTTTCAAAAGCCCGCTGTTGCCGTTTATCCCATTTCTCTGAAATTAAACGAAATAAATAAAACTAATCGAGAACCTTCTGATGTTGTTAACAGTTAAAAAAATATTTAAAAAATATTTTGAAAGAAAATGACGGAAAATATTTATCAGTGAGCGTTTTTAAATTTGTCCATGGAAACACATTTTCTTCGTCTTAAACTATTTTATATTAAAACATTTTCCCATTCAAACAAAAACGATGTTTACGGAGACAAAACCCGCATTAAAATGACGCAATTACGATTTTCTGAAAAATACGACAACGTCACATATGCTGCACTGTGAATGAGGTTCATCTCATACTGTTCCATTTACATTAGGATTAAATCTCCTTACAAACATCTCAGATGGTAGAGTGTTCGCTCCGTAAGTGGGAGGTCGTGGGTTCGAACCCCGACTGGGTTTGACACAAGACTTGAAGTTCCTTCGGCAAGGACTCGGCATTACGAAATGAAAGTCACGGTTCTTTTGGATTGGAACTTCAATAAATGAGGTGCTGTGTCACGGTAGGTTTGGTATGATATAGATGGTACGATAAAGAACCCTGCTGTATAATGCCATAAGCGTAACGTACAGGCAAACTTTTTGCACCTTCGCCTATAGCTGACGACGTCTAGATATAAGTGAAGTATTCTTGACTGGGACGTAAAACACCATTACTCAACTCTCAACTCCTAACAAACATGAAGGGCGATTATGCAGTTTGATCGTGAAAGCATTTTAGGATACCGTATGATTTAAAAGACACGTCTAACTAATTGTCATACGGGCTATACGGTAAGTATATTAACTGCCAAAATATGAAATTTTCGAAAAACTAAGGCAATTTATCATATACAAAATGCGTATATATATGCATTCACTATTACTTTACGCATCAAAAAATAAATTAATTCTCCAGCCCGGTATTTGGGGACTTGTGATATTTATTAATTCATGTATAAATAGCCTTTACAGTAATAAAAACTTTCTTTTATAAAGCAAACTTTAAAACAAACAAATCAATGAAATAGCACATGACTAAAGTGGTAAAGTGTACATGGAAAAAGATAAAAAAAAATAAAAAAAAATAATAAATCGAGCTAATTTTTTACGCTTTAAGTTTTTTTTTAAAGACAGTGTCGAAAGCTAAGTAAATGGCGTCGTCATGGCGTCATGATGATGAAAACTGACATTAAAATTGACAAATCCTGTTAAAAATAAATTTTAATGCAACTGGTTTTCAACCGTCATATTTTATGTCAAATCAGCTTTAGAAAGAATAATAATATAGAAGATTGTGCAAGTTTTATCCCGCCCCTTTGTATATGATCTTGCTTCTGTAATAAAAAATACATTTCTTATTGTTAATATTATATGTTTTTATTTATTATTTTTATTATTATTTATTATTATTATTTCACGTGTTCGATACAAGTTTCTATGTATGTTTAAAAAAGATCTTGCATCAGAAAAAACCTGTATGTCAATTGAACTCATTTTTGCATCAATCACGAAGACCCTTAGGCTGAATGATCGAAGATTTTTCGGATTTTTTCCTTCTATCTTTTTCATCCGGCACGATTTATAATATAAACATACATGTCTCTTACTTTATTCGCGCAAGGAATAATCGCGCTACTGCGAACTCATTTATTTTCGGTGTGTAAAATTTTCGTGGTTCTAAAGAAAAATCATCATTTTTGTGTGATGGTTAATTCATGGTTTGTAGATTCCATTTGAAGTAAGGTGAGTTGAGTTGAGTTGATAAACTGTTTAGATTTATGTTATGCGGAGTTAGAAACTGAACTTCAACATCCTTGCTTGACAGGACTGATCTGTACCAGCACAATGTCCATGCACAGAAGCCCCTGTGATCCGGCATGTTTCAAAACATGGTGGCGTCATCAATGCGGGACCAGTAAAACACTCGGAAAACTAAAAGCGTGTATACTTCTGTCTACTATGAATGTGTCCCTTTATGTGTTTAACGTCCCGATCAAGAATATTTTACTTATATTGAGACGTCGCCAGCTATAGGCCAAGGTACAGAAATTTTGCCTGTGCGTTGCGCTGATGGCATTAAACAACAGGGTTCTTTAGCGTGCAAAGCTCTAAGTGACACGGTACCTCGTTTATTTTAAGTTTCCATCCAAAAGAACCGTGACTTTCATTTTGTAATGCCGAGTGCTTGGCGAAAGAACAGTCACTATCCACTTTCAAGTCTTAGGTCAGACCCGGTCGGGGTTCGAACCTACGACCTCCTACTTACAGAGCGAACACTCTACCAACTGAGCTACCGCAGTGTTCGTTTGAAGTTTGCACTATACATGTTTTGTACATGTAGTATTTCGTTAGCATGTAAATTCGTTGTTAATGGTAAAAAATAATAAAAAATCGAAACACCGCGAAAAGTAGCGCGCGCGCGCGCGGTGTGTGTGTGTGTGTGTGTGTGTGTGAGAGAGAGAGACAGAGATGGCGTGTATGTCGGTAAATGAAAACAAATCAAAATTATTGAAATAAACAAAATCAAATAGTTTTATCATATGTGCGATTGCATGCATTGTTTTCGTTTGAGAGAGAGAGAGAGAGAGAGAGAGAGAGAGAGAGAGAGAGAGAGAGAGAGAGAGAGAGAGAGAGAGAGAGGGTTTCAGCTTCGGAATAGAGATAGAGAGAGCGTTATTGTTTCAGCTTCGGAAAAGAGAGAGAGAGAGAGAGAGAGAGAGAGCATAAGAGTACTACTGTACCTTTTCAGCCTCGGAAGTTATATATAATAAAGGCGTACCCCCAGACAGACAAAAATAACTCAAAATCAAAATAACGTATGTTCAACAATAAATTAAATAAAAACAAAATTTTCTCACCTGGCATACCTGTGATCATGCATAACCCTTCAAAATTGTTTACCGTCCAACAAGTAACTTATTTAAAGTATATACGATATTTTTACCTGACGTGACCTTTTGCTGTCTACCAGGTCACTTAAGGTCAGTCCCGATCTGATGTGTGGTTCTGGCATAAATTGTTTTGTTGATGTCCCGGTGTGTTATAAACATGTAATACGGGCCTTTCGAAAGTTTAACACAAAACTCGCGAAATCAGTGCCAAATCGGCAGCTCAACATAACTCCAAGTTATCTATATCTCGGCAGCTTTTTGGCAGCTACTGTCTATCTCTCGGCAGCCACAAGCTATCAATATCTCGGGCCCTTGGTAGCTAAGCCCGGACCCTTTTTCGTCAAGTCAGTGTTAAAACTTTTGGCATGTCTATAATATACTCGTTACTCGTAAATTATAGTATAAATATCGAAGAATAATGAACTCGGATTGACTTTAAATTTTTTTTATTAAAATTGTAAGAAAATAATAACTATATACAGTTACTATGAAAACTAATATCAGTTCATTCAGTCAAAAGGTTAGATCAGGTTAGGTAACTTATGTGTAAACAGTAAGGACATTCCCGTTGATGATCTGGGTGGTGGGTAATAGTGGGAATGATGTATTACTCCAGGCTACACGGCGAATATTGACAGGAATGGTGTTTTAATCCAGACGTCTTGGGGTATCCCATTGATGTTTTGGGTGGTGGGCAGGGGCGTAGCCAGGCGTACGTTTGTACGCAAAAACGTCCACATCGTTTTCGCAAAAAAAGAAAAAAAAAAAAAAAAGAGAGAGACAGAGACAGAGAGAATATAATATATTTCTTATACCAAACCGTTGGTCTTCACCGGAAATGTTATATACGAATTCGGTTTATACCAGACTTCTACTAGCCATTCGTCACGTTTCATTATGTATTAACGCAATATATTTCCTCTCCTCCGTTTAACCTCACCACTATATTAATTGAACTCCCATTTTTACTTGACTTTCTCAATTATTGAGTGTGTTGTTTTCGTAGTGCTTATGCCATACAACATCAGATCCCCTTGTACCTCGTCTTCAGGTTTAGGAATAAACCAGTCCTCAAAAGAACGACAAAAACTACCACAGCATAGCATAAAATTATAAGAAAAATTCTGATAAATAGCGCCCTGGAGGGCCGAAAATTCGCATCAGGGCGGTCCCCAAACCCCCTGCCCTCTTTAGGCGTCCACATCATAAACACCCCTGCTACGCCCCTGGTGGGTAATGGTGGGAATGTTTTTTTACGCCAGGTTACGTGGGAAAGTATCGGCTGGATTGGTGTTTTGAGCCGAGCTGTTTAAATAGCTAGGGTATTCCATTGATGCTTTGGGTGCACGTGGTGGGTAATTGTGGGAATGGTGTTTTACTCAAGGCTGCACGGCGGGTATTAACAGAATTGGTGTTTTGGGCCAAGCTGTCTAAATAGTAAGGGTATTCGGATGGTGGGTAATGGTGAGAATGATGATGTTTTATTCCAGGCTGCACGGCGGGTATTAACAGGATTAGTGTTTTGGGCCAAGCTGTTTAAATAGTAAGGGTATCCCATTGATGCTGTGGGTGGTGGGGAATGGTGGGAATTGTGTTTTACGCCAGGTTGCGAGGTAAGTTATTGACTGGACTGGTGTTTTACACCAGATTACTCGGGGAAATAGCTGGTTAACTGGTAGTTAACAATTGCAATGTTGTTTTTCGTTAGGCTTCCCGGCAAGTATCGATGAAAATCGTATTTTTTACGTCGGACTTATGGGTAACGGTTTCAATGACGTATTACGCCAACCTGTATGGTGGGTAGTGGTAGGGATGCGGTTTTACGCTAGGCTACCTAGTGGTTATTGGTCGAAATGTTGCTGTTCGCCAGGCTTATCGGAAAATGGTTTTATTACTCAATAGGTACATGTAACAGTCGCAATTGACGGATCGCCGGCCACGCCCATAATATTCCGACAAATGCCCGGTATTTCTGAAATTACACACAAAAAGAATGAAAACTCGATCTGAATTGGGCCATTGAATGACACTAGAATGCATTAGTTGCCGTGACGCTGCTTTGGTACCGTGATAGCGACCAGTGTCGGAACATAAAAATCATGACCGGCGATACGTCGATTCTTATTAACGTCAGACTACTTGGTAAATGATGACAAGAGTGGTGTTTGACGCCATGATATTCTGTGGGTAATGTCGCGCTATAACAAACCATCTTAACCCATTGGGTTCTAGCCATAGAAGTGGTTGGTTGGTTTGTTGGCTGGTTGGTATCAATTGTTATCATTCGTGACAAGATGTTTCAACTAATCTTATTGAAAAATCTAAACAAAACCTCATGTGGTGTGTTAGTGTGCAATTGTCTTTGTTTGATCTGTACCGTTTTATTAGTATTTCATTATAGGCTATAATATGATACTATATCATGGACGTCATCACAGTATTGTTGATAGGTTTAATGCCTATGTGTCCAGGATTGCCCTAGAAATATTTGACGTCCCATAATTCCATGTTCCTTTTATATAGTTTTGATTACACACGTGACAGGTGTAGACAGCTAAACAGGAGGTGCTCACCCTTCCGAAGTACCCGGCCTCACTTCCCTGGTAGAAGTTCACGTGTCTTACCTAACTCCAAACTTTTTACTTTGCTTCTGGATTGTGATTCGGACATGGATTAGTATGTTTGTTTTTGATATCTCGAGAGTCGGGATGAAAGCTGACTGTAGCCATGGTCATTTAAAATGGCGGCATTAGATTCAGGTGAGTATAGCTTTCTTTAGTCTCTAAGTTTAGCTTTTGCACAGTTCATTAAATTGCCGCAATATTCATAGAAATAGAATTTGAAGCGAAACAGACTGCAGGTTGTAAAAATTTCATTCTATTAAGGCTTTTGATATATTCGCTTCTTCGTTGTGTCATTCTTAACCATTGCTCTGGTTACTATATGGAAACTAAATGTCATTTAGTTATATATGTTGCAATTAAAGGGAAATAACTGCATCTTCTTTTGTCGATCAATAAAAACTAAAATTAATTCGTCTGGCTGTTTGTACCACACACACACACACACCACACACCACACACACGTGCAAAGTTTGGTGTTCTTGGTTGCTTTACATGTTTCTCAGAGGATGTATTTCAGTTACAGTTAGTTCTCTTTCTTCTGTCATATTCTCACAGGATTTATTTTTAAAACCCCAATTTTCATACATTCGTTAGACGATTGAAGATGAATTCATGTCATATTTTGTTGTAACTCCTTATGTAACAAAATCTTGACTTTATTTAGCGTTGACAATTTTCACGCCTAATGAAGTACATAGATAAAGGTTCCAGGTGTGGTCTTCTAGATATTACCAAAAAGTGTTTCCAAGGGGACAGGCCAAATGTTGTTTGACACCAGTTGTTTTTTTTACAATGCCCAGAATTGTCCGTGGTGTTTCAAAGCCAATGTATATTCTTTTTTTTCAGGAATATCTTTAACTGATATCATGGTGTATCAAATTGAAATTCTGAATTCATAAATCTTTAAATACCCATTAAATTACCTTCTCTGGTGGTCATTGGTTAGCGTCCGCTTAGAGAGCCTGAGGCCGTGGGTTCGAACTCCTATCGACTCATGAAAGACCCGTCCAATACAGAACTTTTTCATAGGATTATTATATACCATTTTTAAAATTTAATCATAAAATACATTCAAAATGTAGTCATATACTATTTTTTAAAATGTAGTTTATGATTAAATTAAAAAAAAATAGTGTATGACAGAATTACGAAAGCTTGTTAGTGCCACTTAGTAATCTGATTTTTTTTTAAATCGTACCTACGAATAAAAAAATCGTACCTACGAATTTTAAAATTGTATATACGATTTTAAAAGTCGTACGTACGAGTTGAGAAAAAAAAATCAGATAACAAAGTGGCACGAACAAGCTTTCGTACAGAATAGTCCTTGGACCTTAATAAATTTTCTCTTGTCGCGAGTACCTTAAATACTGATGCGACATTAAACAACATTACAGCAAACCAACTAGTTTTACTATATTCAGAATGATCTCGTTTTTATTCGCCGTAAAGCGGAATAACCACAGCAAACATAACATACTTTTGACGAATCGATTATAAGTTTTTAAAGGTTATCCTTCTTGACTATGTAACCATTGCGGTAGGTCATCAGTTGGTAGAGTGTTCGCTCCCAAAGTAGGAGGTCGTGGGTTCGATCCCCGGCCGGGTCTGACCCAAGACTTGAAAGTGGGTAGTAACTGTTTTCGCCAAGCACTCGGCATTACGAAATGAAAGTCGCGATTCTCTCGGGTGAGAACTTAAAATAAACGGGGTATCGTGTCACGGTGGGCTTGGCACGCTAAAGAACCCTGCTATATAATGCCATCAGCACAACGCACAGGCAAAATTTCTGCACCTTTGTTTATAGCTGGCGACGTCTCGATATAAGTGAAATATTCTTGACTGGTGCGTTAAACGCCATTACTCAACTCTTCTCTATGAACATGTACTGTCAATGGATTTTCTGTCGTTGGCAACTACTACGGTAGCTCAGTTGGTGAAGTGCTCGTTTCGTATGTGGGTTCGAATCTTGGTCGGGGTCTAACTATGCCTTGAAAACAGTGACTGTTTTTAAATAAAGTACTCGGAATATAGAAATAAAAGTCACTAGGTTCTGGAAAACCTTAAACGCCGATTGCCTGTGTCACGTTTGGGATGGAACGATAAATACACAAATGGTTCTTCTTCTGTTACTTCACTTTTAACTGGTGACGTCTCGATATGATTGCAATACTCTTGACGCGGAGGTAAAACCCTATTCAATCACCAATTAGTCAGTCAGTTGATGCATGATAATGAACATGTAGTATCATTACATGTGTCATATACCATTTTTTTTAATTTAATCATAAAATAAATTCAAAAAATGGTATATGACAATAATGACAATACCATTTTTTGAATGTATTTTATGATTAAATTAAAAAAATGGTATATGACACATGGATTGGATAACATGCTCCGTTATTGTATGCGCAATGTTTGTGATAGGAGTTGGATAATAGTCACTGTGTTTAAAGCCACTTGTATTAAGATGATAAGTTAAACGATGTTGGAACAAACCGGAGTGCCCGCAAAATCACCGACCTTCGGCAAACGAGCGCTTCACACTATAGCTAGTGTCTGCCCGAGTTGAGCTCTAACTTAGTTGCTAATTAGTTACGTTGAACTCGAACTTAGTTGCTTAGATACGTTGAACTCGAACTTAGTTGCTTAGATGAGCTGTAAACCGTAAGCTCGCGTTTAGACCACTTAACTAACGAGGTCCCGTTTTGTGGTTTGAGTCGAATTGAAAGGAGTAATAGTGTTAAATCCCCAGAGTGTTTCACCAATACCGAACCGATCAGTTCAAGAATAGAGGAGCAAATACATGTACCGAAAGCCACTAACGTTCGGCAAACGGACTAAAAACACTTCCTCACACTAGGATCTGTCTGAATGAGTATCTAGCCGCTTTAGACCCATCCACCATCAAGGTCCTGTTTACAGTCCAACCTGCCTTAAATGCCACCTCTATATAAGGGCCACCTGCTTAAAAAGGCAAGTAGAATTGTATCCCAATTGTTTTTTATTCATATTATTTGAACCTGTATATAAAGGCCACCTGCTCATAAAGGCCATCTTTACTGGTTCCCTTGGGTGGCCTTTATAGAAAGGTTTGACTGTAGTTGAAAAAAAAACGTATAAGAATTTTCAGCTAAAAAAATGTTTTAGCGTATACCATAGACTTACAATTTACTTAAAAGCTCATTGCTGGATAAAGACCACTGCGGTAGCTCAGTTGGTAGATTGCTCGCTCCGTAAGTAGGAGGTCGTGTTATCAAACCCCGGCCAGGTCTGATTCAAGACTAAAAAATGGGTAATGACTGTTCTTTCACCAAGCACTCGGTATTAGGAAATGAAAGCCATGGTTCTTTCGGATAGGAACTTAAAAAAAGAGGTCTCGTGTTACGGTAGGCGTGGCACGATAAAGAACCCTGCTGTATATAATGCCAACAGCGCAACGCACAGGCAAAATTTCTGCATCTTCACATATAGCTGGCGAAGTTTTGATGTAAGTGAAATATATATATGACTGGGACGTTAAACACCATTTTTTAACTAAACTCAACAACTGGTTTTTTTTTATTAAAATGTTAAACTTTCGACAGGTCTATACTGTATTTATCTGACGTAAATGATAACAAATTGTTCTAATGGACACAAAGATCTATAATATATCCTCTGTTTAACATGCAATACTGACATAAAACATCCAGAAATCGTGATGTATAAAAGACATTTATAAACCTCTAATATTTCTAATTAACAAAAATAGTGATTTTATAGATTTTTTTTCTTCATTTGTTTGGCTTAAATTAAAAACGAGTTATAAAACACAATATATATTAATATTGGAAAACAACATTGACCTGTCCGCTTGACCTTCGATTAAATAAAAGGGATTTCATATGATGTGACCACTAGTCGTTGGCAACGTGTATATGTATTAACTGGGAATCCTAACCCATGTACCGGTATTCGGTGGAACCTCCTATTGAATATTCTCAATGAAAGGTCAAACGGACATGTCAATGTTGTTTGCCTATAACTAAACTGGGTTGAAAGGTATTTTATTTCTTCGCTTAATTTGCTGAAGGAACTAAGATAAAATAAAATAAAATAAAATAAAATAAAATAAAATAAAATAAAATAAACAAGAGAAAGCCCCTGGGTGGGATTCGGCAAATAACGTCCTAGTCAAGAATATTTCACTTATATCGAAACGTTGCCAGCTATAGGTTGAGGTACAGAAATTTTACCTTTGCGTTGAGCTGATGACAATATACAGCAGGGTTCTTTATCGTGCTGTCATGTGCTACTTTTGAATTTTTATGAAATAATACAATTCAAAAGTAGCACTATTTTGAATGTATTATTTCATAAATATTCAAAAGTAGCACATGACAGTGCTATGCCTTCCGTGACACGATATCTCGTTTATTTTAAGTTCCAATCCAAAAGAACCGTGACTTTCATTACGTAATGTCGGATTTTTAAATTTGGCGAAACAAAAGTCACTACCCACCTTCAGGCCTTTGGTCACACCGCGATGGGGGTTCGAACCTACCTTCCTCTAAAGGATCGAGCATTCTATCAACTGAGCTTCTGCAGTGGTTTTGGCAAATGAGAGACACGATTTCAGGTCAGAAGCGTCGTACATATGATCTCGGATGGCGTGGGTTGGATATGAATGAGTCCCAGTGATTTTGTTACATCTTTCCTAATTACTATCTTCTGGATTTTAAGATTGAAAATTTAGATTAAGAATTGCACTCTCCAAAACTTGATAAATCCTTATAAATAAATAAATAAATAAATAAATAAATAAATAAATAAATAAACAAAGCTCTTATAAAATAATAAATATAAATAAATAAATAAAGAAAGAAATAAAATAAATAAATCAAGCTCTTATAAAATAAATAAATGAATGAATAAATGAATAAATAAATAAATAAATAAATAAATACATCAGGTCAGTTATTAATTAACACCTCGGTTAAGGTGTTCTGGGTTTACCACAATTTGCTCCAATAATTAGCAACCAAGATTAACACGTGTTGAACAGTTTGATCTAATAAAAGATTCTCTAAACCACATTTTACTCCAATAACTTGGCACAATTTCCATGATACCACGAGATATATACAGTACAGACCTGTCGAAAGTTTTACTTACGGCTAACGAACAGTGCCGTATCGTCAGCTCTTGATATCTCGATCCCTTTGCTAGCTAGCTATATATAAGGACAGATGTTATCTATCTTTTGGGCAGCTTTTCCGTCACTTCCTTTATTTGTATCTTGGCCATTCGACAGCTGAGCTAAATATAAGAATCCTTTTGTGTCAGCTCATTGTTAAACTTTTGACAGGTCTGTACTGTATATCTAGAAAATTACTGTCTTTAGGGAACGAGGGATGTTCTCTCCTAACCAACTGAATACTGTCCAATCTGCGAGTAATCAGAGTTAATTAGACAAAGCGAAGGAGATCAGTTTTGAATCAATCATAAGATATCTGCTATTGGCATGTGTGTGCGAGCCAGGTCAAAATAAACAATATTGTGTATATTATCCCTATAGCAAGTTATAGACAGGCAACAGAACGTTTTAGATATGGATCTTTGAAGGACGAACCTTCTTCAGCACGCGCTGAAATCTCGGGATTCTTCGTCATTGCGCGTGTGAGAGTTTATAAAAAACCAACATGGCGGATTCAGATGATGATTCCGACAGCCGTTTTGATGATGTTGATTTGGAAAGTATACTAGCTAGGGTGGAAAGGAGAGGACCTTTAACTTTTACCCGGAAACGGTGTCTTTATCGAGGTGAGTAAACATCCTTCAAATAATCAATATTCACTTCTGTAGAATATGTATGCAATTTGTTAGACTGTTTAAAAACTTTTTTATGTAAAAAATATACAGGGTTTACGTCACTGGCTGTGAATTTGATTTTCATAGCCTTGTACCTTGTACAAGTTTTATTTTCAAACACTCGGTGATTTTGTAAATATCAACAGGCGGTTAGTTGCCAAGTAGATCATTACGGTTGTGATATAAGAACCATATGTGTTAGACGTATATATATATATATATATATATATATATATATATATTCAGTCCAGACCCGTCAAAAGTTTAACAATGAGCTAGCCAAAAAGAGTCAAAGTGACCAAGATATAGATAGCTAGCTACAGAAAAGGTGACAGGAGATAGATAACAGCTGCCAAATATAGCTATAAAGATAAAGACCCTAGCTAACGTTGGTCCGATATGAGCTGCTGGTTCGGTCTTTATTCGTCTGCTTAGTGTTAAACTTTCGACCGATCTGTACTGTTACTGCTAACTATTTTAAGTTTCTTGGGATCACATAGAAGTTATAGTAATAACTCGTACAGATGCGAGAAGGCGGTGTTATTTACACCTAACGGTACAGACCCGTCGAAAGTAACACTGAAATTACGAAAAGGAGTACAAGCTCGACTTACGAGTGGTCGAAATATGGATAGCGAGTGGTCGAAAAGCTTGCGAAATTAGATAGCTGCTTCATAAAGGCTGTTAAGATCTCGCTAATGAGGAGCTGAAATGAGCTCTCCCGATCGGTACTGATGTTAAAATTTCGACAGGTTCGTACTTTACCGGCACCGCTACCTACCTGTTTAGTTTGTTGGTGCTTGTAGTTCATGATAGAGTGTGGGAGTCAAATTCTGTTTTCTAGCTTCTTATCTCTTTTATCAGTTTAAGAAAAAGCTTTCAAAATGTAATGAAATGTTATATAAATAAATAAATAAATAAATAAATAAATAACATGCATAAGATGACTGACTGGCTACCTACCTGTTTAGTTAGTTGGTGCTTGCAGTTCATGATAGAGTGTGGGAGTCAAAATTCTGTTTTCTAGCTTCTCATCTCTTTTTATCAGTTTAAGAAAAAGCTATCAAAAAGTATTTAAATGTTATATAAATAAATAAATAAATAACATGCATAAGATGACTGACTGGCTACCTACCTGTTTAGTTAGTTGGTGCTTGCAGTTCATGATAGAGTGTGGGAGTCAAAATTCTGTTTTCTAGCTTCTCATCTCTTTTTATCAGTTTAAGAAAAAGCTATCAAAATATAATGAAATGTTATATAAATAAATAAATAACATGCATAAGATGACTGACTGGCTACCTACCTGTTTAGTTAGTTGGTGCTTGTAGTTCATGATAGAGTGTGGGAGTCAAAATTCTGTTTTCTAGCTTCTCGTCTCTTTTATCAATTTAAGAAAAAGCTATCAAAATGTAATGAAATGTCATATAAATAAATAAATAAATAAATAAATAACATGCATAATTATAAGATGACTGACTGACTATACCGGCACCGCTACCTACCTGTTTAGTTGTTGGTGCTTGTAGTTCATGATAGAGTGTGGGAGTCAAACTTCTCATCTCTTTTTATCAGTTTAAGAAAAATCTTTCAAAAAGTATTTAAATGTTATATAAATAATATGAATAAAAATAAATAAATAAATAAATAAATAAATAAATAACATGAATACGATGACTGACTGACTAAAGAATATCGCTAAATGCTCTCTTAAAGCACTGTAAGTTGTTTAAGGTTAAATGAAAAATTGTGTTCTTCATTAGCTATTCTAATAATTTATTTATATACATAGACCTAATTCAGAATTACGAAAATCATCAATTCCATATTCAGGTTTAATAATTTGGAATTCATTGCCAACACAATTTAAACTGAATGCGACATCTTTGAAAAATTTCAAAAAGTTATACCAAATAATTCTTTTTCTTATTAATTTTATAACATTATGATTTTAACATTTGGTTGTTTAATATATATATTTATACTTTGCGTATGTTTTATATTTTGCTTTTAGAAATGTTTTTTGTATTAATAGTATGCAATCAATCATGTTGAAAGGCCTTATGTAAGATTGGCTCAGTCAAAATAAGCAACTCTCGAAAAATAAAGTCATGAGATGAAAATCTCTCTCTCTCTCTCTCTCTCTCTCTCTCTCTCTCTCGTATATATATATAATATATGAATGAATTAATGCTGTTAAATCATGTTAATGCTTTCTTCAAGTATTAAGACGTTAAAAGTTGTATGTGTTCTTCGAAATGAAATTCCCCCCTCTCTCTCGGCGGAATGATTAGATCCCTGAAGGATAACATGACATCAATTTACTGGTTACTACATACAATTTTGTAATTTTATATACCGCCGTCAGGAGTCAGAACTTTTACACTCAGTCAGCGATTGATTTGATTCGAATATTTTTGTTTTGGGCATTAAACAACATGACTCCACTCCAATCGAGTCCCTCTCGGGGAAAATCCTAGTATGAAAATGTTTGTCAGTTTACTTCCAGAAGGTGTTTTTTTCTGCGGGCACTCCTGTTTTCTCTTGGTCGAAAAATTCAATAACTCCATCCGCCCTCCTAGAACTTATAACCACCGCGTTCTAAATTGAATAATCGACTAGGGCATAATGTACATATTCAATAAATCGACGCCACCATCTAGAACATAACTGGGAAGTAAATTCCAACAACTCCACTCCACCATCCCAGAACTGACCACCGCGATCTAAAAGTTGCTCTCAAAAAGTTTTATGGCCGTCATAACAATATTGTTGATAAGTTTGTTGTCTCTGTGTCCAGGATTGCCCTGGATATATTGACGTCCCATAGTACCATGTTCTTTTCACACAATTTTGATTACACACGTGGCGGGAGTGTTTACCCTTCCGGAGCACCCAGTCTCACTTCCCTGGTGGAAGTTCACGTGTCTAACCTAACATGTCATTTCCAAAGATTTTACTTTGCTTCTGGATTGTGATTCGGACATGGATTATCATATGTTTGTTTTTGATTGAATAATCTTGATTAAAAGGTTATCAATTCAAATAATGCACGTTACCTTCAAGAACATGCCTGGCGAGTAAAATTCAAATACTCCAACCCACTCTTCCAGAACTGACCACCGCGATCTTGAGTAGGGCATATAATTAAATTAATCGACGCCACCATCCCAGAACGTGACCTGGGGAATAAATTTCAATTACTCCAACCAACCCTCCCAGAACCTTGACTAGGGCATACAACTCATAAATCCACGTAACCAACGTGACTTGTGAGTGAAATTCAATTACTCCTCTCCATTCTCAACTCCGCTCAAACAACAGAAGACGGAAAAGTGTATGATGTACAATGTACAATTTATGTAAATGGTACGTCGGCCGATACCAGCCATGACACTCTACACTAACTTTACTGTATCGCGTCATCGATGTACACATGAAGTTTGACAGTCTACAGTTAAATTTTCACCATGAACACCTGCACAAGATCAAACCGAGAATATGTTAATTAGATTTACTGTATAGAGTGTCGTCATCAGATCAGTGGCGGATTTAGGGGGGGGGGGGTTGCGGGGTTGCAATCCCCCCCCCCTTTGAAAAAATAAAAGAGAGAGAGAGAGAGAGAGAGAGAGATTGACTGATTAAAAATTATTTTCTTGGTCCCCATCGGGGCTCTGCCCTAGACCCCTAGTCTCTGGAGCTCGCACCTAGCATTGATAAAATGCTTACCCTCCCTTTAAAAAAAACCTGGATAATTCTCAACACCCCCCCCCCCTTAAAAAAACTGGACAATCCTCAACCCCCCTTTAAAAAATCCTGGATCCGCCCCTGCATCATGTATTTCTTTGACGCGCTACAGTTAAACTTTACTGTAGACTGTACATTAACGACGCGTTACAGTAAAATTACTTCAGAGTGCATGGCTGCTATCGGTCATCGTAAAATGAAGACAAAAATGATCGAAGTCATATAATATCCGTCCTGTGGAGCAGAATAATAAAGACGGAGAGAATAATCAATCGGTATATATAAAATCGATTTGGCATCACAATTTTTATAGAGATATTACCATTTATGATAGTACAGAACTGTTTATAAATGTGTAGTAAATGATTGATTTGTTGGAAGTCTTACATATTGAGATTGCCAATCTACTGCCAGCGAAAGTATTCTTTATGTGTTCACCCATCCTTTCATTACGAGGGGCTTCCATACACACATTTATTAGTAGTCATTATGAGGGAATTGTTGGCCGAGTTGTCTAAAGTGCGTGTTTACGGATGGATCGCCACGCCTTGTAACAACTCCCAATGAAGTCCAACGCCTAATGAAGTCCGGACTTTATTAGGCGTCGGGACTTCATTAGGCGTCGGACTTCATTAGGCGTCGGGACTTCATTAGGCGTCGGACTTCATTAGGAGTTGTTACAACGCCTCTCAGTGCCTATATAGGTTAAATTCTCACTTGAGACAGAATGTTTTTCAGTTCGGTTGCAGATGATCAGGAGTTTTCTCCGAGCATTTCGGTTTCCTTCACCATTTGTTGGAAGATTAACAATCTACTGCTAGCGAAAGTATTCTTTATGTGAAGAATATCTTTTGTGCATCCATTCATTCATTTTGAGGGCCTAAAGTACACGCTTATGGACCACAGCGGCTATCAATGTCTATATTCGATCGGAATACTCGTACATCTCACGCTCGGTAAAGTTTAATACACTTGATCTCGTCGCAAACTGTTGAAAATTTCCTAATCAACGTTAGATAGTTTATTCCACCACCCTTTACTATAAGAACAGTATTTAAATGTATTCTAGAAAGGTTGACGTGGACAGTGACTCCTGATTTTGGCAAAATGAATATCAGATCTATTTGACATTACATGGATGCAACAATATTGATGATCTGACGTTTTCGACGAAAGTTTTTTTTTTAAAAATCCCACTCTTCATTCATTCTTATTCCCATATGTTGGCATCTGCTGGTCGACTTGGTCGTGGGTTATCCTCCAGTGACAATTAAGCTGAACATTTTACCGTTGTTAATAAGACACCCATCGCCAGACATTCGCAAAAAAATATTCTCTGGCACTTATGATCCTCCATTTTAAGGATTTTAAGAATCAAAAACTCAAGATTTTAATTTGTATTATTGAACTGATGTTCAGTAACTTGGCTTGTAATGCCTCTGATCTCCACTATGTTATAAAGAATGTATGTCTTATAAAAGTTAAGTTGTTCTAAAAGCCTAGGCTTACCAAGGCTCTCAAGATTTATGGTCGTCATCACAGTATTGTTGATAAGTTTGATGTCTCTGTGTCCAGGATTGCCCTGGATATATTTGACGTCTCATAGTTCCATGTTCCTTTCACACAATTTTGATTACACACGTGGCGGGTGTAGCTAGCTAAACAGGAGGTGCTTATCCTTCCGGAGCACCCGGCCTCACTTCCCTGGTGGAAGTTCACGTGTGTAACCTAACTTGTCAGTTCCAAAGTTTTTGCTTTGCTTCTGGATTACGATTCGGACATGGATTAGAATGTTTGTTTTTGATTTTTCTTACTAAACGCTTAGTGTTTGTGCGAAGGCACATTCGCTACCTACACATTGTTTTTCGAGTTTTAGAGTTGGACGGGGTTCGAATCCTTACCTACTGTTTCACATATACGAAGCAAGCTCTCTACCAACTGACCAAATCTAGATGCACTTAACCGAACGAGAGAAAAAAACGTTTCAGACACACTTTTAAATTAGCAGTAATCCAATTATACGAGAAGTTCTTAAATAACAAAACAGAACAGTGGTAGCGAGGATTAAGATGTTCTTAAATAACAGAATAGAACAGTGTTGTCGAGGATTAAGTAGTCGCATACCGGATAATAATTATGTTTGTTCAATCAATGAGATAATTTGTTAAGTAAATCCAATTATCTTAACTAATCAGAAATAATAATTTCGTATAATCTTTGTTAGAATATTTACGTTATGTAAGGCAATAACTGTAGACGATCGATCGGCGTAACCAAACAGACAGATAATTTACTACAGACCTGCCGAAAGTTTAACAGTAAGCTAAAAAAATAGGACCGAATCGGCAGCTCATCTCGGACTCTTGTTTGCTATATATATAATAATAATAATAATAATAATAATACTGTCTTGCAATGCAAAATACAATGCTATAGCATTACAGAATAGAAAAAAATATGTAACATCATGACAAAAATTAACAGAGTACAGTCAGGTGTTGAGTAGTTGTCATCTGAGTAGCCAGGCTTTGGAGTTTCCTTATCAGAGATTCAAAGTCCGCTTTTAATAATGTTCGAAATTTATGGATATTTGGCCAGACACAGTAATATTTCGGTAAGTGTTGACAACGTATGGAACGGAATGTAGGACATATTTATAATCTATACAGTTCAAAGAACAACATGAACAAATTCTCCTTTCCCTTGGAACCTTATTACAAGGGTCAGATTCAATATTTAATCGCAATGTACCACTGCGTAATTTGGTAAAAAGTGATACATTGAAATAAAATGCTAAATAAATGTATCTCTACGCCTATCTCACCCTCTTTTAGCTAGAGCCCGACAGCTATTTTCGAAAATCTCTACAGCTTTCACTAGCTACATGCATGCATATCTTCAAGGGCGTAGCTGAGCATACGCACATACGACCGTGCGTAAGTTAAATTTGTCAAATATCATTTTTAAAAATGTTAAAAAATAATTATATGACAGCTATATTAAAAACTTGAAAGCAATACAAACTTAACCTTCGAAACTGAAACTATCATAATGAACAAGACGATTTATGCATATAAATCAATGTACAATTCAGTGGTCGTTTGAATTTCGTTTTGAAGTTTAGTCAAAAATGTTTGCAGATAAGGGTCGAATTCATGGAAAACGCACCATTTTTGTTATATTTTTTCAAAATTTCCTGGAGGAGCATGCCCCTTACCCCACAGAAAAACGGCGGATTTTTCACGTTACAGTGTGTAATTTACCAACATGCTCAGCTACGCCCCTGATCTTGGCCACTTGACAGCCAAGATTATAGCCCAGAGTTAAATTTTCGACAGGTCTGTATTGTATACTGTATATATATGACGTAAATAATATTATCTTCGATTATTACTTGATATTAAGCAAAACAGTTGGATGCATCTTATCACAGATTTATAGAAAAACGAAAATACAGTACAGACCTGTCCAAAGTTTAACACTTTGCCAACGAAAAGAAGCCAAAGCTCGGCTACCAAGCACCTGAGATATCGAGAGCTACGTACATGTGGTTGCCGAAAATTAAAACTGCCGAGATATCGATAGCAACTGCAAAAAGCTGTCAGATATAAAGCTAACGAAGAGATAATATGGGTTGACAATGCTTTACTAATTCGTTAGCCTAGTGTTAAACTTTCGACAGGTCTGTAAGTATTTTTGTGTCGGGTCTGTTCTCTGCACAATCTCTTAGCAGCAAATTAACTGATTAATTGGCATATTTTATCAATTCTGAGCAATTTTAAACGATTTTTATAATTATAAAGATTGACTGTGGTCGGTTTATATTTGAATTCGTCCTATATATATACTAGCACAGTTGACACATATGACGTCACAAACGTAATTTTAAACACCCTATGATCTCGCAATCTATCGTTACATTTCAACACCAGTGTATTGGTGTTAAGGGGTTCAAATACAAAACGAATCTTACAATTAAAATGTTTTATATATAGATACATGTATGTATATACAACATATAAATTAAGATCTATGATTTATCGAAAGTATACGAACATTTTCGGTGGTTTCAATACATGGTACACACCATTGGTCCTTAGAGTTTAGTAAAATAAGCAATTTAAACAGCGTTATAGTTGTAGCAAGTGTGATACTGTCTCTAACGGCATGACATTCATGCAAAAATAACATATAAAAATCTGACAAATCATAATGCTTGAAACAAAGAGTAATTGAACTATATTTTTATAAACAGTAATTGTAATGTTTACAAACAGAATTGTTTTGTCTGTCGAGTTGTATAAATCATTTTTTCATCATGTTTCTTTTGAACTAGGGGCGACATGTTGTAAAATCTTGATATCACCCTTTTGCTGGGTTTTGTTATCTTCCCAATTCACTTAACCAAAATATAAATAAATATGAAATATACGATTTTAATTTAGCTTTAAAGTTTTGGCTTTTGTCTTTTTTCATAATTTTTAATACGCGTTTTAATACGCCTGAGTCAATGTCAAGGCGGGCAAGTTCAGGAATTGTACATGTGGTGGAAACCGCAATGTCCGGAAAAAAACACCAAACTTCGACAAACGAACTGACATACTTTTTCACACTATAAAATGTTTTTGTATAATATGTTATTTATTTATCGTTGTATTTTATGTTTGTGCTATAAACTTTATGTAGCTTGGTGTAAATAAAGTAATTATTATTATATGATCTGTCCTCGAACCTAGGTTGTTCGAGGCGCTGTGATCCGTAAACGCCCTTATGACCATTCGACCACCGACCCCATAGAATTTATATTTGTGTATCTAGATTATAATACAACAGCAATTTATTCGAAATTGGATACTTTTCACGCATTAATGTTAGTTAAAATTGGAAAAACTTGTATTTTAAATAAATAAATAATTGTAAATAAATAAATAAATTAATTAATTAATTAATTAAAAATAGACGAATAAACAAATAAATAAATAAATAATGAAAAACATGTACTACATTGTACTTTTTCATAAAAATAAATATTTTACATTGTAATCAAAAATATAAATGAAATATCGAAAATAAATATTGATTAAAAGTCAGAAATAACGGAAACCCTCGAAGGACCTTTAACAATAACGAAGGAGCTGATCGATGCGGTTTTAAACAGACCACAACATCTTTATTGTACAAGATGCCAGAAAAACGCATAAATGTAACCACAGTAGCAATGATATCATGATAATAATAATATTACCAGACAGCTGTTTGCTGTCAGAACTAACCACATGCTACATAGAGTTTATTATAAATGGGTAAAGAAAGAGAAAAAGTGGCATATAGGAATGCCACTAGGTCAAGGTCATTTATATTATACTTGGACGAGGTGGGGGGTGAGGGGCGGTGGCTTGTGACCCAGTGATCTAAATCTGGTGCTTAAAATTCACAGCGCCTAGGTTTGAATCGCACATGGAACAGACCATGTGTGATCTCGAAACTTTTTCGCCGGTCGTTTTTTATTTTCGGATTTCTTTTTTTTTCTTTTTTTTTTGGGGGGGGGGGGGGGCGGGGAGGGGGTTGTGGGGGAGGGTCCATGGTTTCCCACCACCTTCCAGGAAATAACATCCTCGATATTTAAGCAAAAAAGTCTTGACTGGTATGTAAAATACCATTTCTGACCGGCTCAACTTTGGAGAGCAAAATTTACTTTTTGTAACTCATGATTGCAAATATTTCGGGAGAAAAACTCAATTTCCTGCGAACTCTGGACTGACTGGTTTCTATATAGTGTGATAAACTAAAGTGATATTATAATCATTATTCTGATGTCATAAACAGTTTCTTCTTTGACGTCACTTACATCTGTGTAAAATGCTTACAATGCATTAGTATGCCCCATTTCTTAATTATAATGTTTACAAATGACTTTTTATATTCTCGTCAACCTAGTTACGGCAGATGTCACACACTAATCTCGCCAAAATGATTGTGCAAGAGTTACAGACAGACCCGTCAACCTAAATGTAGTTTTGGTAGATGTAACCCACTTATCAGTGAATGAGTTGCAGTACAGACCTGTCGAAAGTTTAACACTGAGCTTACGTTAATGAAAAGTAGTCGAAATGCAGGTCTGTCGAGTTTCTTAAATATTTCTACGAGCAGGGTGAGTGGATGGGGCTTGCAACTGCCGAGATGAGATGACATACACTTACAGCTTACAGATCCCGCCGCTAGACTTACGGTGCAGACCTGTCGAAAGTTTAACACTGAGCTAACGAAAAATAGTCGAAGCTCAGCTGCGGGTTTATGAGATATTGCTTATAAGGGGCCCGAGATGAGATGTAATTTATTTGTTATAGCTTAGTGTTAACGTTCAACAGCCTTGTACTGTGGATTTTAAAAGAAGTCATTTAATGTGACGTCAAAGTTGTTTTGTTGACGTCACCTACATCAGTAAAAATACTTACAATGCACATACATGTATAACCCATTTGTTAATTGATATATAAATGACTTTTGATATTCTCGTCAACCCAGTTTCGGCAGATGTACATGTAACACACTTACCCCGCCAATATGAAAGTTACATTATTATGCAAAAGTAACAGTACATACGTGTCGAAAATTTAACATGGAGTCGAAACTGGTCTACCTATCGAGTGGATACCTAGTGACCGAAAAACTGCCAATAGATAAGACAACAGTTGCTGAAAAACTATCGAGATAAAGGCACAACTGGCGGGATGAGCTGACTATTTGTCATTAATTTGTTATCTTATATTGTATAATTTATTAAACCTTTGTCATATCTGTACTGTGTAAAGATCACAATAAAACACGACCGAGTTAATTGGAATTAACTGCAATTAATTTGTATTAACTCAGATAAATTAAGTTTAACTGAATTTATTTTAATTCATTTAATTTATGTGACTTTCGAATTTCCTAGTTATGTTGTTTAACACAGTCAAATACAGTAAAGGTTTGTCGAAAGTTAAACACCGAATTTATTTCGAATCGACATGCCATCGCGGTCCCTCATTAGCGTTATCTCGGCAGGTTTTTGCCAGTTGCTTTCTATCCCTCGCAGCACTTCGTTCACTAGCTATTCATATCTCAGCCACTCGGCAGCCAATTGCCGGCTCTATTTCGTTAGCTCGGTGTTAAACTTTTGACAGGCCTGTACTGTATCTACCTGGTATTTGTGAGTATGTGTATCAGAAAAGGGAGAAATACAGGGATTCAAATCCGGGGACGTCCCAATAATAGGGAGATATTCTTCTGACTCATCTATCCGAACAGCAATTATATATAAGCATGTGCAAGTATCAGAAGGGTTGAAAACACCCAAACATGGATTCGATCCGGGGACACGTCCCAATACTAAGTGGATCGATGTTCTACCGACTAATCTATCCGACAACCAATTGAGCCTGGTCCTATTCTCTCTGATTCGGTTACTTTTTCGGCATCTGCTTGCCTGTCAGACACTACATGTAACTAACCATATCTTAGCCACTCAACAGCTCAATTTCGACTCCTCTTCCTTAGCGCAGTGTTAAAATTTCAACAGATCTTTACTCTTTATCTCGGAATATTGACTCCTTTACGTTAGCACATTTTCAGGGGTTCAAAATTATGTTTTGTAATGGAAGGTCCAGGACCTTTTGCCTTTATTTTTGGCACATAAAGTTTTGAAAGTCCAATATCAACATTGAAAAATCCATGTGCAATTATGTAATTATATTGAAAAAGTAGAATTATTCTGGTAAAAATGGCAGGTTCAGCGGACTTTTACAATTTAAATATTAATGGTCCCAAGGTAAAATCAATAGGTCCCGGACCTCGGACCCAGGGAATTTTGAACCCCTGATTTTAAAAATTTGGACAGGTCTGTACTGTAAATACTAATATTTGCCGACTAAATCCCTTGATTCTCATTTTCACTTCTTTATAAATTGTTTTACAGTCAGGTCTTACTAAAGTGGAATATAGCGGCTCTAAACATTTATTATTTAATCTCACGCACTGTTAAAACTACAGTACATGCCTGTTAACACTAGGCTAACGAATTAATACTAATCGAATAAGCAGGTCATCTAGGCTTAATCTTACCAATGTCTCAATAGATTTCAGCAGGTGCTTTACCTCGGACCATAAACCCTCCATTTTTCGGTTACTTGGCAGCCTAGCTTTTACTCCTTTGCAGTTAGTTGTAGTTGAGTGTACATGTACATGTTAAACTTTCGACAGGTCTGAACTATATATACCAATAACCAATACATAATTCATTGGAAAGTGGTAATGGAGCCCAGATCTTACACCTAGTACGGGAACCATTAGAAGAGATCCATACATTCAAGCCATCGTTGTCAAAATGTCTGAATATTTAACAAGATTTTACGACACAATGTCTCCATCTCGCATTATAATACAGACCTCTCGGAAGTTTAACTTTAATCTGACGAATCGGTGTCGAATGGGGAGCTCAGGTTGGACCATCATTAGCTGTATCTCGAAATCCTTTTCTAGTCTTGCATACCCCCAGATAAGTGGAGTATCTGTGTAAATACCATTTAATTTTTTTGAAAATACTCTTTACATTGTAAATGTAAGGGTATCAAAACCCTTTGAAAATCCTCATTACCCTTTACAATTCTGATAACAGTAGAGTCTGCTATGGGAATTGAACTCCTGACTCAAATACTTGTGAAATGTTGTCATATACCATTTTTTGAACTTAATCATAAAATACATTCAAAAAATGGTATATGACAATATATTGCCATATATCATAAAATACATTCAAAAAATGGTATATGACAATATATTGCCATATACCATTTTTTGAATGCATTTTATGATTAAATTTAAAAAATGGTATATGACAATGTCATCGTCACAATGAAGATGTTACTGTATTATTGTTAAAAGTTATACTTACTTGAATAAATGGCTTTAAAATTGAAAATACTATTTACATTTTTATAGATCAGTGTTGACACTCTTTAGATTTTACAGGATACTCTTTAGAAAAAAAGTAGGGGGTAATGACCCTTCATGTCAAATTCTTATCTGTCCAGAGCTCTGGTCTTGGTCGGACCCCTGCCAGGGTTCGAACCCACGACTTCCCACGCACGGAGCAAGTTACCATAGTAACCATATGTAAAACATCCTGGAAAAGTAATTAAATTTTGATTGATCATGGCTGTATAATCCCCATGGAGCTTCATCATCGGTGGTCTTTGGAACTCGGCATTTATAGAGAAAGTCATTAATCCTTAAGAAAAGAAAACTTAAAAATGTACAATTTTGTGGCACTAAATTGGTTCCGTAATCAAAAACTTTTCCGAAATAAACTGAATATATAAAAACGTACAAGTTAGAATAAAAATCTCTTGCGATTTCTTTAGTTTCATTTGATTTTTCCCTAGAGATTAATTTAAAACTGATACGATTTAAAAAAACAACAATGTTTGTCAAACAAGGAAGAATGATAACTTCTGGCAACTAAAGGTGAAAACACAATATATCAGCGAATTTTACAGACGTAAACCGTTAGATTTAAAAAAAATCCAATTTAATTTATCAGCGAATCAGTGAGATTCTTTAAAACTCCCATTTAATTTAGCCCTAAAGATCAAATTTAAAATTGATTCGATTTTAACAATGTTTGTCGAACAAGATAGGAAGCTTATAAAAATCGTTAACTTGAATTAAGTTGAGTAATGGAGTTTTACGTCCGCAGTCAAGCTTTTCACTGATATCGAGGCGTTTAGCTAAACGATGGTGGAGGAAACAAGAGTGTCCCAAGAAAACCACCTACCTTCGAGAAACGAGCTCAAATTTTTCCCACACCATGAGGAGTGAGAGGCATTATGATCCGTTAGTACTCGCCTTAGACCACTTTGCAACGGACATCACGGAGGCCAACCTCGATGACAGAATCGGTATATCCGAGTATTTCGGGAATGACGGAGATAACCAGAGTGCCTGGAGAAAAATAAAACCACCAACTTTTAGCAAACATACGCAAAGCTCAAAGCATACCAAATGGTCGACTCTGCCCCTAGTCAAAAGTGGGATTCGAACATAGGTTGTGGTCTGTAAGTGTTCGATTCAGACCACTCAGACACCGATCGCGAGCCCCCCTCTCAGTGACAGAACCTGTATCTTAGATTATTTCAAAAATGATGGAGAATACCCGAGTGCCAGGAGAAAGCCATCGAGCTTGTAAGCTTTATTACACTAGCATTTGTCCAAAATGGGCTTCGCACCTAGGCACGGTTGTGATACGTAGCTGCGCGTTTTAAACCACTCCGCCGCCATTGGGGAAAGAATCAGTATCTTATATAATTTCCGCCTGTATGGAATTTAATCGCAATAACATAAACATTCTAGAGACTTTGTTAAATGTTTATATTTACACCTTTAATTACCTGTCTGTTTCTACAACTGATAAATGGAGGAGGTTATTTTTGTTGGTAACACGATCTATCTACAAGCAATTCCAAATTTGGCATAATAGAAGATCTGTACTGGACTTTGGACTTGGACTCTTGAGTTGGATTTTGTACTCTGGACAGGACTCTAGACTTAGACTTTGGACTCTGGACTTGGATTTTTGACACTGGCATCTGACTCTTAACTTGAGTTTGGACATTGGATTCTGGATTTCTGGAATTCTAAACTTGGATTCTGAAATTAGACTCTGGAATTGGACTTTGTACTCTGGACTTGGACTCTAGGCTTAGACTTTGGATTCTGAACTTGAACTTTGACTCTTGACTCTGGACTTGGGCAAGGACTGTTGACTCTGGCATCTAATTCTTAACTTAGAGTTTGGACATTGAATTCTAGACTTGGACTTTGGACACTGGACTTGGACTTGAACTTAGACTTTTGATTCTGGCCTTTCACTTTTAACTTGGATTTGGAAATTGGACTTTGGATTCTGGATTTGGACTTTGGACACTGAACTTGGACTTGGACTCTAGACTTGGAAATGTACTTTAGACTTGGAGTTTGAACTTAGACTCTTAACTTGGACTAGGACTATGACTTTGGTCACCGGACTTGGATTTTTCACTAGAACTAGGACTTTAGACTGACTTGTACTCTAGACTTGGAGTTTGGACTTGGGACTGTGGACTTGCGCTCAAGACCTGTACTTACATTACTATATTTAACATTTACATCTCTGCTTGTTAACCAATGCCCCCATATCAAAAGTAGATATAATTCAATTGCAACCAATTAACAAAGCTATGCATTATGTGACATTTGATGATTTGGACAAGTCCAGATTCCAGAACCCAAGTTCAGGGTCCAAGTCCAGTGTCAAGTCCAGGTTTTCCATTCTACCTCCCAATTCTAAACAGCATCTGTTGCTAAAGGCAACCTGTTGTACCAATATAACCGCGGTTGATTCACTGGCGAAATGTTTTGTTTTGATTAGGATTCTTAAGCGTTTAAGTGATAGCGCGCTTGTATAACTGTATAAAACGTCGATTTCCACTTGTTTAGTGGTGTCATTTGTTTCCGATATTTTTTGTGAAATTACAATTCTGCATCCTCACATATGATTGCAACACAACAAATACCATTCTCTACATATACATTTTTTGTACATTAAATCTCAATATTTAGAGTGAAGGCGGTGTTTCAGTGTGCTACTTCTCATTTTTTGGAAGTTAGAGTACATTCAAATTCTGCTTTAACTTCCCCAAGATGTACTCTCTCTTCCCCAAGATGTAATCAAACTTACCCAAGATGTACTCTAACTTCCCCAAGATGATAGCGCGCTTGTATAACTGTATTCAAATGTCGATTTCCACTTGTTTAGTCGTGTTAATCGTTTCCGGTTTTTTTTTTTTCCTTCCTATTATACCAGTTTTAATTTTACAGCACTAGACGGCCGTTTCAAAATACAATTCCCCATCAGTAGTGTTTGGACCAAAATTATGAAACCAAAACTTTTTTTTTCAAGATGTTTTAAAAAAACCCAAAGAATCAAAATATATTCTAAGTAAATACTTTGCATGAAGGAATATACCTTAATTTTTGAAATTAAGACATTAGTATATTTTGTGAATTCAAAAGTATACAATTCTGTATTTTCACATTATGTTTATAACTTGTATATTGATATGATTTTGTTTTAATTCAGTTATTGTCTTCAGTATATTTGACGTTCCATGTTCCTTTCATTCTCAATTTTGATGTCATCCTTCCGTAGCACCCAGCCTCACTTCTCTGGTTTTCAAAGTTTTTTAAGATTGTGATTTGTCCATGAATGGAGATGTTTAGTGTTTTATTTGTAAGCAAAATGAAAAGTCCATTATCGGAACAACTGGTTAAATGTGTCAAGTGACTGGTTAACTTGTGAAGGAACGTTAACGTATGTCTAGTGGAACTAGTTAGTTTCATTTTGGAAGTAAATTGGTTTGCTTTTTGATGATGTGGCAATTGGTCATTCCCGGTCATTGCAGTATATCGTGAATATATCTCGGTGCTTGTAAACATAATCTTTTAAGCGCCCGTCACTTCTTTTAGTCACGATGTGATTACTTGTACGATACATATGCCTTTTAACGATGCAACAGTTGACCTTTCCAAGCCATTGCAGTAATAGCAAGCCCGTTTAAATTAAGAGCCAACCCGGAACAATATTACACAATATCAGTTCAATAACCCTATATTATTATTCGTTTGTTTTGACGTCCTTCCAGACCATCGCAGTCAAAGCAACCAGGGACAATATTACACAATATAGGTTCAATAACCCTATATTATTATTCGTTTGTTTTTGATGTACCGACAATTTGTCCTTCCAAGCCATCGCAGACTTGAGTTATAGTTCAGTGTTTTAGTAGTGTCTGTGATGTTATATCACGATGACCCGAGACAGTTTAATACTTCCTTTATTGGTATAATAAATTGTATTATTACAAAACACATGAAAGATATATAGAATGAATGTTCAGACTTCATTCTAAATTTTGATTTCCTTATTTCACCCAGGAGACCTCGGTTATTGTGCGGTCCTTATTTTAGTTCAGTGTAAAATCGACAGGACCGTAGTGTACAACATACACAGCCCAGACCTGTTAAACGTTTAACACTGAGATAACGAATTAGTTTTGAATCGGAAGCTTATCTCGCAATCTAAGAAATTAAGCTCGTCTCAGCCCATCCTAAGCTATATCTTTTCGGCAGCTGCTATCTATCTCGCAGCAGCTTTCCAAATATTTTGTATCCATATCTTGATCATTCGGCAGCCGTGTTTCAAAATATATTCGTTAGTTTAGTGTCTTTGGACAGATGTATGGTGCAGAACTTTTGAAAGTTTAACACTAAGACAAAGAATTAGTACCGAATCGTAAGCAATATCTTTTCGGCAGATGGTAACTCTCTGTTTTTCATATCTCTACCACTTAGCAACAGCGTTCGGGTTCATTTCGTTAACGCAGTGTTAATCTTTCGACAGGCCTGTACTGTAAATAGGATTTAATGTACAAATCGTGATAAGTCTGTAATATAAATTCAAAGTAGGTTTTCTTATTGATTTTTAGATTAAGACTCTCCATCCATTTGAGAAGCCAAACACGCGTGTAATACTATATAATGGACATGGAGTACTGAACTTAAACTAGCGTGTAATACGATGTAATTTGCGTGGAGTAGTCCACTTAGACTCGCGTATTATACGATGTAATTTGCGTGGAGAAGTCCACTTAGACTTGCGTGTAATACGATATAATTTGCATGGATCGTTTTACTTAAACACGCGTGTAATACGATATTAAGCACAGACCTGTTGAAAAGTAAACGCTAAGCTTACGAATTTGTGTCAAAAGGCAGCCTATCTTGATCCTTTAAAAACTATATCAGGACAGCTTAATGACAAATACTTTATATCTCCACCCTAGCTACACGTTTCCATATCTAGCCACTGGGTATCTTGGTTCTATTTCATTGACGTTAGCTCAGTGTTAAACTTTTGACAGGTCTGTACCGTAATTTGCATGGCGTCCGCTAGTGTAGATTATTTCTTTATGTATTTTTTTGAGTCTCTAAGCAATTTCTTCCGTCTCACAGATTTGCATTTCTAACTTCTAACACTTAGATCAACAATAATCTTCTTTTCTCTGACCAGAAGATAATAAGTTTTTGTCAATGTTTTGCATATAGACTACATGCATATGTATTAGCTTTAGATAGAGGCGTTCAGAAATGCTTTGTGACCTACAGTACACACCCGTCAAAAAGTTTACACTAAGCTAACAAATGAGAGCCTAGCCAAGTATGAAAATATCTATGTTTATATACATGTACTAATCCCAGGTTAAAAGTTATACCCAACTTAAGCAAACAAATATTTCCCAAAACGTAAGTATTGACTTGACTAAGCTTATCAAGTATTGCACTAAATTTAAGTCTAACTTAGGCAAGTCAAAATTTTTCCGAAAAATATTTAACGTAAAAAAAAAAAAAAAAAACCATTTTGTAAACGTATGTTTTGACTAAACTACGTCAGGGCAAAGTTGATCATGAAAAATACTGCAGTTCAACCTAGATAAGTCCGTTTGGGCCTAACTGAGTTACATAACAAAACAATTACCACGAAAAATTAAGTTCAACTTAGTTAAGTCTAAACTTAAAATTGTATTACTTTTAAATGTAGCAAAAATAATTGTTTCACTTTTTAATTGCAGCACCAGAGTTTGTCAGAAGGTTAGCACTTGAAGAGACGGTAGATGAAGGTCAGACTGTGACCTTTGACTGCAAAGTATTTGCATTTCCGAAAGCTTCAGTGAAGTGGTTTAAAGACAACGAAGAAATCAAAGATGTTCCGAATATTAAACCGGAAGCTCTAGAAAATGGAGAATATTCCATTACAATAGAAGAAATCAAAAAGTCCGACGAGGGAGCTTACAGATGTAAAGTAGAGAATCCCGAAGGTTCGTCCACATGCACAATATATGTAGCAGTAAAAGGTATCCCTCTCTTTATAGTCATTGCTAGTTGGCGTGTGTTTTGTCGTTGTTCAGCTTAGCGATTATGGACGCATGTGCGCCATTGATGTTGTGACAAACGGAGTGGTAACATATTTCTTGCTTGTTTAACATACCTACATGTACCTTTAAGTTAGTCTGGTTTAATTTTTGTGTCACGTGTAATTTTTTTGAAATTAAATCTTAAAAGCGAATCTAAGGACCCTTAAAGTCCCTTTAAGGTCATTAATAAAACATCCAAGGAAGCTGTAAGAAGGCTTTAGAGATGCTTAAAAATGTCCTTTCTTTTTTCAATTTATTCCGAAATGGGAACGAGCTAAACATGCTCGTGGTTTCGTCATGGCGTTCCGGTTTCCTCCCCAATCCCTGAACTGATCGTCTTGGTATAAGTGAACAAATGATTTCGCCGTAATAATTGGACATTTACCGGAATAATCAGACATTTACCGGAATTTTCAAATTCTGGTAAGTTTACCGTATACTAGTCTAATTATTCCGAATTTTGACCGATTATTCCGGATTTTGTCTGAGTATTCCGAAATTGGGTATTATTTCGAATTTTAACTTATTATTCGGGATTTGGTCTTAAGATTCCAGATTTTCGCTAGGATTATGGAAAAGTCTAAATACTTCGGATTTCGCAATTATTCCGGTAAAACCCCCTTCTAGTGTAATGACAGGGCATACAACCCAATCACTCCACTTGGCTGTTTTCAAAACGCTCAATGCTGATTGAAATACTGCTTAATCTTTCGTATGCAATGCGCACACACGCAACATAATCTTATTTTCCATAACATGTTTGCATGACAAATGTTTTATTACGCTGTTATTTTAAATCAGCTTCACAGACGCTATATACATATTAAACAAATGCAGTTCTCTTTTGTGACCATATTTTTCAACCTTTGAGAATAACAAAGCTGATGCTGCTTATTAATCAACTTCCTCAAAACTCTTGTTAAGGAAACGCAGCTCTCTACTGTATTGTAAAAACGATGTCGCCGTTAGCTTTGAGAATTTTTTTTCATATAATCCTGTCTGGTTTTTTTAATCAGCTAGCTCCAAATACTTGTTAAATAAACGCATTTCTCCACTGCGTCCATATTGTTTAATGTAATAGTTCAACTATCAATCATCATCTTAACACTGGTATTTTTATTTTAATTATTTTACGCCAAATACAAATATTTGTTATTTCTCCCCTCCGTCCATACTTTTAAGGATTGTACGAAAGCTTGTTTATGCCACTCTGTAATTTGATTTTTCTCTCAAATCGTAGGTACAATTATCAATATCTTAAGCCCCATTTTTACGGCGAGAATTGCATACCTAAGTATTTTTTACTCGTATGTAAATTTACTCACATATGCAAATTGTGTCGTATGAACAACTTTGCATATACGCAAATTTTACTCATGTAAGTAAATTTGCTCCTAGTAGGGACCAAGTGCAAATTTGCTATAGTATGTGAGTATTTTATACTTAGGTATGCAAATTTTGCTACAATGTCGTATGAACGCACAGTAATATTTACTCACATAATTTTAAACACATGGATTTATTAATGCCAGGTTATTTATATCTATGGGTTAATGTTCATTCAGGTCCATGTGGTGCAGGAGTGAATATGGGTGTTTGTAATCTGCCTCGTGACCAGAAAAATTGTTTAATAGTGTTGTCCAATGATATACAATGTCGCAGATTAACATTACACACATCCCAGTGTATTGACATCGAGCTAACCAACAGGTGCCTGTTGTAAGGGAAACCCACTTACCACATATGGTGTTACAATCGGGGATCGAACTCATAGCAGTTAAAGAAGCCAACCACTATAAACAACCGTGGCCCTCATTGATTTGTGATAACTATCCAGTAAAGAATAGATCAAAAGTTGTAATTGAAATACAGATTTGACAAAAGCACAAAAACTAGTGACAAACTGTCACCAAAATTTGACGTTTTACTAGTTTCCAAAGAGAAATTGCTTGAGCAACAAAAGCCAACCACAAAATGTGAAGAAAATTTACTTTTACAAATTTGACAACGAATTGTCCATCATAAAGTGTTTTGGGAGAACAAATATTACAAACATCATCATCTTCAACATCACTGAAATGATTTTCACCTTCTAGATCAATAAAAAAATTACACCGATCACTAAAGAACTAATTAGCAGCTTCATATACAGGGATGAAGCTTAACTAATTTGAGTTAGGGGTCCAGCTCAGATGAAAAAAGAAGTTTTAATGTAATAAATAGCTAAAATGTGTAAACATTTTGGGGGCCAGACTGGGTTTTAGGAGACATGGGCTAATCTAAAAATCTTATATATGTCATGAGAAACAACGCAAGCACCTTTAACAGAACAAGCAAATACGACATGGACGTCAAGCCTTTTTTGCAAACAGCACAATGGGTATTTCAAGCAACTCAAAAGTGTCGTTCTACCCTAACTAGACGGTATATAAATGTGCTCTCCGCTGGTCTAAAATTTTGTTTGTTTGTATTAAGCTTGAAAAAAACAAGTCTTTTAAGGATATGTCATATCACATTTTTAATGCATTTTATGATTAATTCAAAAATGGTATATGACAGATATGCTGGATCACCAAGTAGAACTGCCCATTTGTCATTATAAAAGCCCAGTATCAAATCGGTGCTTAAATAGTAAGGAAACGTTCTTATCTGATAATAAAGTCTAAACTGTTCAATGTTCAGAATGAAAATTATCCAAAATTGGTTGAAAACTTCAAATTTACTTATGGTACATAAATTATGTATGAACGCAAAGCAAAATATACTTTTGCTTACGTGAGTAAATTTACATATGAGTAAAAATACTAAGGTATGCAATTCTCGCCGTATAAATGGGGCTTTAAAATTTACCTACGAATTGCAAAATCGTACATGTATACGGTTTTAAAAATCATACCTACGACTACGAATTAAATAAATCGTAGCTACGAATTACAAAACCGTACCTACGAATTAAAAAAATCGTAGCTACGAATTTAAATATCGTATCTATATGGATTAAAAAGGTCGTAGCCACGAATTAGAGAAACTCTACGGATTTAATAATCGTACCTACGAATTACAAAATTGAAAACTGTAGCTACGAATTTTAAATTTGTAGATACGATTATTTTATTCGTAGTGTCTGTAATAGTTTAATTATCAACCATCATGTTAACACTGGAATTTAAAAAAAATATTTTGCGCAAAATACTTGTTAAATAAACGCATTTATCTACTGCTGCGACCTTATTGTTTAACCTTATCACGCCTACAATAATAATATGTGTAATGTGTTTAACTGTCTGTTTTTAGGAGTAATAATCGATAGACAACATCAGACAAATGATTTTTTAATTAAGTTTAGTTTCACGCTCAAAAGTAAGAAAACTAGAACTGTCTTTTGAAAGCTAAATACCCCAGCCCCAACAATTAATGTTTTCCCGCGACCTTGACCTTTCCGATATGACCTTGGTTCAAGGTTATGACACGCCTTTGGACCACGAAGTTTCTTCATGTGCAGTTGTATGGTAGTCGTCTAAAGCATTGTGAGATATGGCCTGGACACGATTTTACAATGACAGACGGACAGGCATGGTGATTCTTACATACTTGTGGTGTATAAAAATGTTAAATATTCACATATTGACTTATTTATAATTGGAATCTATGATTTATCATTCTCTATGGTAACATTAATATTTTTTAAATGTTCCAAATGCTGAATAGCTGATAATGAAAACGAAATAGCTCCGACCATGTCTCGGATGTCTGGTTGGTCATTAAGATATATTCAATGCGCCTAAGTACTGTTCAAGTCCTTGTGATTGTGACAGTGAATTACGCTTTATCTCCATAGAAAATCAAATAATTTTGAATAATGTTCGCCTCGCTACAAGTCATGTACTCTTGACTGGGGCTTTTGTGAAAACGCTAATACTCTACATCATTTTAAATGAAGTAATAATTGACGTGAGGTTTTTCTGAAATAATGCCACAGAAAATTACTAAAGCGAAGACATTTGTTCCAACTTCATAATGCAAATTGGCAGTGTTTGGTCTTTAAACATATAATTTATTAATGTCTGGACAAGAAAATAACCAGTAATTATGAATATTTTAGCAAAAGCGGCAATTACTGTCTGCAGTTGAGTATTGAGACATTAACACTACCCTGAATATTAGATTACTTATTAAATATTGAGACGGAATGCCATATTATTGGCGTAGTAATCCCAGGCAAACGTAATAATTAATATAACGCGCTTGAGAATCTGTCACTACTTGTAGTGCCGGATAGGTAAATATAAAACGAGTTCAAATATATTTGGTCCAAAATAAGCCTTACGATTGTTGGACCAAATATGTTAGAACGGTGTCTTCCCACTTAGCCAACATTTTAAAATGTCCTATTCCCACTTAGCCAACATGGTTAAATAAACATTTAAGATTTCACCTGGAAAGATTTTCTATAGTCTTTTTCAGCAAAATTGTTTTGTGGTGCTGAATATTTTAAGTAGAATATCATAAATGTCACCAAAAATTAAATAAATAAATAAATAAATAAATAAATAAATTAATTAATTAATTAATTTATCAAGTATATAAGAATAAATAAATAAATAAATAAATCGAGTATATAAAAAAGTAAATATTTGAAATAAATAAATAAATGTTTTTTGGTGCTGAATATTTTAATTTAATGTATGTGTCTGTAGAGGTTTGGTCAATTTAGGCAATTATATTTTAAGATTTGTAATATTTTTACCGCTTTGTTTGAAAAATATTTAACAATCTTTTTTTTACTGGCTACTCCAAGTCTAAACTTCTCAACACCTGACTGTTCTCTGTTATTTATTTATTTGTCATGTTGTAACATAATTTAATACATTTTGTAATGCTGTAGCAATATATTGTTTGCTGTTTGCAACAAAGTATATATTATTATATTATTATTATTATTATTATTATTATTTACTGAACGCTGAACAAAATATCATACACGATTTATAATCTTACAGAAATATCAATAAACAAAAAACATTATACATGTATGTATTAAACCTTTAAGTCATTTCTGTGTAAATATTGCTAGTTATAAACATTTTAAATTCCTTTATTTCATTAATTGAAATAAGCATGTTTGCCTGTTTCAATAAGTTAAACAATTAAAAAGTAATACAACTGGGTTTTTTTCTAAAAAAAAGATTAATATTATAAAATTTATTATTCTTTCTTAAATATTATAATAGCTTTGTTGTGATATTTTTCTCTAAAAACTTAAATTCATGTACCTAAAGCTTCATGACTTCTTAACAAACGAGAGAGAGAGAGAGAGAGAGAGAGAGAGAGAGAGATCTAATATGGTTCTTCAGTAGACGAATTACATGTATTTGATAATCCACTTTTAAAGACCCTGATCAAATCCTTTAATGGGCTTTTGAAATATCATACAATGCAACATAAAGATTTATGCAAGTTTTCCTTTTGCCACATTATTTTTTAGGAAAATTTAGTTTTTATGGTGGAAAAATGGTAAATTTATATCATCTCCTTGTACACAAAATCAAGTTTGAATTTCTAACAAGTAATTTTATTGATATAGTTCATAATTCTGTAAATAATTCCACATCTAATTTAAAGAAATATTTTTATTCAGATTTTATAATTTTGTTATTGATTTTCTGAAACAGACTTTACCCTCACCTGTAATTAATACCTATTGTCTTTGCTAATCCTACAACGAACATCAATTCCCACTCAGCCAACATTTAAAATCTCACCTATGGGTACAAAATTTCAAAATGTTGGCTAAGTGGGAATGAACCGTTAGAACAAGGGTTTTGATTTATGACGTCATCACGTTTGTCATACAGTTTCAAATGTAGCCTTTCGTGGCTGTTATATTACAAGTATAAATCTTTTATCAAACGGTTCACAATGATAGATGGCATTCACATGATCTCCAAATGTAGGGTTATTAAGAAACAGAATGTCATCTTATTATATCATAAAATACATTAAAAAATGATAGGTGGCGCATGTGTAATGCAGAATACTCGTAACTGTTAAGGTAGATTCGAGTTACAAAGTCCAGGCTGCTGTTAATCAATGCCACGGGTAAAGGGAAATAACTGGAGACGGGTTTAAATAAGCTAGCGCTTGTTCCTGAATCCAGTTTAAAGTTTGTTGTGAATTATATTATTTGTATCTAACGATGAATAAATATTGTTTAAACTAAATAACTCCGAACTTTAGATGGGAACTGTTCGTATGTCATGGGTTATTAAGAAACAGAACGTCATCTAATTAAATCATAAAATACATTAAAAATGATAGATGACACATGTTCGTAACTTTTAAAGTAGCAGTTACCAAGTCCTAATGTTCAATGCAACGGTTAAAGGGAAATAACTCGGAACTTTTTTAACAATAATTCATTGAAACCAACAGTTAAGGTAATAAATTTTACACCTATAATATTGCTTTTAACTAATTATAATCCACGAATGACTTTTTGAGTTGTGCATTCAAATGTTGCTCATTACAATCAATAAATTGGAAATTAGAATTTCCAAAATAAGATGCATCAATATAACTTTCTTTCTCAAAATTACATGTGATATTGCACGAGATCTTTCTTTTTATGCATGTACTAATGAATGAGATTGCATGTGTGTTGTGTGTTATTCAAACACTGTAAAATAGACCAAATAAACAAATAATTTATTGACAAAAATCGTTTACTTTTGATTAATTAAACCATGTTTAATTTCGAATACATGTACAAATGTAGACTACAGACCTGTCGAACGTCTGATACTGACAGTAAAGACCTGATGAAACTTTAACACTAAGTCAACGAATAATTACCAAATCGGCAACTACAGTCCAACCTGCCTTAAAGACCACCTCTATATAGGGGTTACTTGCTTATAAAGGCCTGTAGAATTGTATCCCAGTTGTTCTTTATTTATACTATTTGAACCTGTATATAAAGGTCACCTGCCCATAAAGACAATTTTTACTGGTTCCCTTGGGTTGCTTTTTATACACAGGTTTGACTATATCTTGACTCCTCTTTACCTACAGTACACACCTGTCGAAAGATTAACAAATAAGTGTCGACCCAGTATCTAATCTCGGGAACTTATTACCTATACCCTGACAGCTTTTTGACAGCTGATCTATACCTCTCTTGTCATCTTTTTGGGGATATGGCTAACAGCTTTTTGACAGCTGATCTATACCTCTCTTGTCATCTTTTTGGGGATATGGCTAACAGCTTTTTGACAGCTGATCTATACCTCTCTTGTCATCTTTTTGGGGATATGGCTAACAGCTTTTTGACAGCTGATCTATACCTCTCTTGTCATCTTTTTGGGGATATGGCTAACAGCTTTTTGACAGCTGATCTATATCTCTCTTGTCATCTTTTCGGGCACATGTTAGGTTAGCCATATCTTTGCCACTCGGCAGCCCAGCGTCTACGTCCATTCAGTCAACTCAGTTTTAATCTTTCGACAGGTCTGTACTTTACTGTAACTCTATCAGTTTTGATGAGCGTCTTTTTTCTTCTCTCGACAGCTTTTCAGGCAATAATTAATCATATAATGACAACACGATCGGTAACCGAGTTTCTTATCAGATTCATTCCGTTAACTCAGTTGACTTTCGACGGGTCTGCACTGTATCTATATATATATTGGCAGTTTTGATGACCGTCTTTATTCAAACGGTAGGATTTTGTGTGTTTAAATATTTGGTCTATTTTGCAGTGATCACACTTGTGATTTTGTCATCTTTTTGACTGCTATGTTGTTCATTGTTATTAACATTTTGATTTGCTCTTTTTCTTTCCTTTTTATCTTTTCTTTTGATCCTGGCTGTTTATTACAGATAGGTATACTAATAAACACAACTTTAATTTGCTTTACCTTTATATCTAGCTGATATATACGTTTTGCATATTCTGAGGGTTTAATTTTAATTGTTGCTTTTTATGTTTTGGTGTCAGCATATTTTATGTTTTATATTTTTGCTGTTAAATCATACATTTTCTATTATTTTTCTATAACAGAATTTTTTTCTTTATGTCATGTTCTCACGAACGCCATATATTCAAAACAAACATTTGTATTCTTATGTCATAACTATGCTAATTTAAATTTTTACTTTGTTTTTTAAAATGACAAAAGGTATAAATGTTACATAATCGGTAAATGTATTGACGCGAACATTCTAAATTAAAATGTCGGATTCTTTTATTTTTCTAAAAAAAAAAAAAATAATAATAATAATAATAATAATAATAAATAAATAAATAAATTTTTAAATAAATAAATAATGAAATAAAATGGTGGTTTGCAGGATTTAAAACAATAGAGTACACTTAGTAATTTTGTCTATGTTTACCTCTTTGCAGCAAAAAATAAAAGTCCAAAGAAGAAGAATCCCGCATGCGCAGTGACGTTTCCGAATCCATTCCCGCCAATTACAGAGAACATTGAGGAAGAAGAGCGGGAAGGAAACGCAGTAGCTACACAAGCAGAATCACCATTAACACATTTATATAACGGTGTAAAATGGAAAAACCGTACCTGGCCAGACTTTCTAGGGGGCTGGGATTGTGTTAACGGGTATCATTTTAAAGGCAAGTATATTTATATGCTTTTATATGGAAGTTGTAAAATATCTGTATTGTTAGTGGATATGATATACACGACAGCAAATCTGTGTTACTCTTGTTTTAGAATTCAGAACACAGGTGTTGTAGAGTATCTCTGGAAACGGATAGATTATACTCGACAGCGAGATCCACGTTACTTCTGTTTTAGATTTACAGCACAGACAGGATAAAAGTTTAACACTAAGCTAACGGAAATAAGTTGAAGTTTGTCTGATGAGTGGCCGAGGTATAGATTTCGATAAAACAGTCAAGAGGTGGATAACACCTACATCTGTAGAAAATTTAAAGCCGCCTAGATAAATGGTAAATAGGGGACAAGATGGGTTGTCGATTCGACAATAATTCGTTAGCTTAGTGTTAAACTTTCGACAGGTCTGCACTGTTTACAGTCAAACATGTCTATAAAGGCCAAAGGGAAACAGTAAAAGTGGCCTTTATGGGCAGGTGGCATTTATATACAGGTCCAAATAATATGAATAAAGAACAATTGGGATACAATTATACTGACCTTTTCAAGCAGGTGGTCCTTATATAGAGGTGGCCTTTATGGCAGGTTGGACTGTATTTAGTGATAAGCGAATTTAAGCATAACAGTTTAAACATATTTTGGTATTTTAATCAAAGCACATTGAACTATCATTTGTTTATTTTAACAGGAGTTTTTTTCAGTGCGTTATAAAATTAGCATGATGTCTTTTAATACAAATAGAGATAACCATGTAGTTATTAATGTAACCCAGATGTATTTACGTTTTTATTTCAGACGAAAAAGCAAGCATTCCAGCATCAAAATAATTCCATTATTAACTAAATCCTTTACTGTAGTGGTGGTGAGAGTCAACACATGCAAATAGCTTGTAGCTTATTTTGCATGAGCTGAAACATTCGAAATAAAAAATTCCCGAACTCCATTATTTCTGATGCTAGACAACCTCCTGCATATGTAATGACATTTATTATACCTCACTAAAAATTCTTATCAAGTTGATTTCTAATCACGTGGTATGAAACGGTTCACAATGTTTTAAAGAGCGGTCAACATTGCCATGGGATTTTGCATTATTCACCGCTAGTCACGGGAATTCACAGAAACTGCCGAGTTGTCATACTTCCGTCCGTATATCACTTCTATGTTATTAGGGTCCGCGTGGTCACTAAACAGTTTTATGCAATTTAATGCATTTTCAAAGATTTTCAGACTTTTTCGGTATAATAAAGTAGAGTGACCTTGATTGAGGAAAATATCGAGGGTTGTCTCCCCTTTAGAACTTTATCTCTCTCGCCTCTCGGCTCGGGAGATAATGTTCCTTCGGGGAGACAATCCTCGATATTTCCCTCAACCAGGGGCACTATTTATATAATATTCTGTATTTAAAGTTTAACCAAACGTATTGATAATCAGGACACTAGTTTTGCTTTATCGAAAGACTTTGACATAATTTTCCACAAAGTTGTTGTTAATGTTCTTATACATGCAAATGTTAGCGGCCAAACACAACTATCTTTCTCTTTGTGCAAATCAGACAGAATGAAATTTTGCTTGAGTAAAAAATAAATCTCAGAGACTGAAAACAATGAAAAGGTTTCAAATGTGAAATAAATATTTTTTAAAAAAGATACAAAAAATATTATTTGCCTACCATATCTAAAGACAATGGAAATTAAATAATATAAAAAGACACCGTTGTAATAACTTATTTTCAACCATATCTCAAGAGGATTTATTTTCCACTTATAGTTGAGGGGGTATATACATGTAGGAATCACCATGTACATGTATGTCTGTCTGTTTGTCTGTCTGTCTGTCTTTCTGGGAACAGTTGTGTCCGGGATACATCTTATAGCTACTTTGTGGGACTGTCATAAAACTTCACATGAATAATCTTCATTGTACAACGTTGTTTCATAGTCTCGGGAAAACATTAAATGTTGGGACGGGGATATTTGGCTCTCGAGAGGCAGTTTTAGTTTTAGCTATCTGTCTTTTTATTATTCGCGAATGATCTTGATCATTCTCGAATTTAGCTGTTACATGCAGATTTCTCAACCCGAATATTCTTCCGTTACAGATAATCAACTCTCTCTCGTATGTAGGTTCAAAGTTGAAATAAAGGTAGATAACTCAAATTTTGAATGCGGGTTATGGACGTTTCGCCCCAATATTAATATTTTCCGCCCCAACTATATTCTCCGCTTTATCATACCTGCCAACCCTCCCGATCAGGGATTGAGATTAACGGGCGCCCAGTTTTTCGCTCTGGGCGATAAATGTATCATACACAGGTCGCCCAGGGCTGCCAGGTGGCGATTAGAATTTTCAGTTCGGTGTATTTGACATTCCGATCCGTTTACCGATTTCCTGTTTATATTTCTGACTGGCGACAATAATAGTAAAATTGAAAAATGGGTATCATATAGTTAACAAGTGTAAATGGACCGGTGTTCCGACCGGAATTCAAATACGGTGCCATTTCGTTTCCTTTTCTGATATTTATGTATAAAATGATACTTCCGGCTTTCTGCCATGTGGAAATTTTTAGGAGCATCGACTCCAAAGGCTAAACAAGGACCTGCGGAAAAACGAAAGTACTATCAAGAGTATGATAAGTCCAAACGCATCGGAGCATATAAAAAGCCATGGGAAGATGGCAGGCCTTGGTTGTATGATACGCAGGACGGAATGAAGTGTGCCGATTGTGTAGAGTTCGACAGGAAAAAAATCTGTATTTACCGAGGGTTGCACTAGTTATAAACTTGACAGTGTAAATAAACATGACATTTCTGAATCTCACAAACAGGCCTAAGCCTTTAGTAATGCAAAACAAGTTCCTGCTAATAAATCAAAATCTGCCAAAATTATACAGTCATTGACATTGGCAGTACCTATAGATCAACATTTTCTGCAAAACCATTCGTCAATGTAATTGCAGATGTTGAATATCGAAAAGTAAAGCAAGGGATAGAATAATCCAAATGTATATGCCTGATATATTCAGATCAACCATCACTCTTGACAGTTCATTGTATGGCTCATCGAAAAGTTAAGCTCAATCCCTGCTGATGTGAGGAGTCTCCCCATATTAAGACAAAAAATTTGGAATTTTGTGCTATCATACTGCTTTTCCCGTTTTTCAAAGCATTCCGTGAAGTCATCCTTAAAAAATTATAAATTGATTAGAGTGAAATCTGGGATAGCGATCACTTTGTAGAGTGGTCATCTGTCAACTACATTTTTATCATGTACAGAACCTTTGTAGAGGGGTCACCTGTCAAACCCAGTCAGCGGGGATCCTAACAGCCACCCGATTGAAAAAATTGTTGTTTACAAGATTTACTAAAATTATGCTGGTCTCGGGAATAAAAAGTCTTCCAAAAATTATCGAATTCTTAAAACACAACTCTGGTGATATAAATAATAATAAAATAATAGTTAATTTTTTCAAGTTATTAATTTATTTAAAAAATATCCTCAATTATGACATGAAAGATATCAGAAGCTTATTAGCTCACCTGAGCCAAAGGCTCAGATGAACAATTGTCATCTATCTTCATCCGTCTTGTTTAAACTTTTTAGCTCACCTGAGCCAAAGGCTCAGATGTGCAATTGCCATCTATCTTCGTCCGATGTGCGTCATGTATAAATTTTTCACATTTTTTATCAATTCCTCCAAAACTACAGAGCCAAATTGGATGATATTTGACAGTAATGGTCAAGTAAGGGGTTTTCAGATTTGCACAAATGCAAGGATTATGTCCCCTTGGGGCCCCATAAAGGGGAAATTTGTGAAAATCTTTAAAAATCATCTGCTCTGAACCTACAAGAGATATAACTTAGATATTTCATGTAAAACACTATGGGCACCTAGTTTTAGATTTGCACATATTGTAGCTTTAGGGGCCAAAATAAGATAATGGCAAGGTACTTGAGGGGAAATTGCAAAATTAATGTATTTGTCAATATATTTGAAAACTATAAGCTTTTGTATGGGCATCATCATCATGTGTATTGGAATACTGTAGGCATTTGCACAACGGTCATTTTGATATATGAATAGAGGTCATAAGTTCAAAGGTCAAGGTCATAGATGTAAACGAATACTGAAATGGTTAATTATCTCAAAAACTTTGAACTCTTTGTGTAGGCATGTATATTAGAATATTGTATGCATTTGCCTTACGGTCATTTCCATATATGAACGAAGGTTATAGGTTCAAAGGTCAAGGTCATAGATGCAAACAAATACTGAAATGGTGAATTATCTCAAAAATGATAAACTTTCTCTATAGGCATGTATATCAGAATGTTATAGGCATTTACACAATGTTCATTTTGATATATGAATGTAGGTCATAGGTCTAATGGTCAAGGTTATAGATGCAAATGAATACTGAAATGATTAATTGTCTTAAAAACTATAAACTTTTTGTATAGGCATATATGTTAAAATATTGTAGGTATTGGCCTAACGATCATTTTGATATATGAATGAAGGACATGAGTTTAAAAGTCAAGGTCACTGATGCAAACAAATACTGACATGGTTAATTATCTCAAAAACTATAAACTTTTTGTATAGGCTTCTAAATTGTAGGTATTGACCTAATATTCATTGCGATATTTAGATTAAGGTCATGGGTTCAAATTTTTCTTTACCTTTTTAGTTGTTTATAAACAATATATTGTAGCTAGATTTCAGATATATTATATGTAGCACTCTTATGACTAGTTATGTTATAATACATTTGCAAAAAATCCTTACATATAATTGGCCCTTACTGCTGAAAATTTATTTGGACATTCTCTTTAATTAATGTCAATGACCATTGAACCTCTGCATGAGATATGTACTCAGCTGCATGTGAGCATTAAGGCTCATGGACCTCTTGTTTAATATTAGGGTCTCCATGACGATGGAAGTAACTTTGACCATCCTTGATGGTTCCATACATGCATTTATTCGGATTGAACTATTTCCTACATGAATCCTTAATATTGGTCCAATGTGTGAATATTAAAACAGCCCCATGCTCATAGTCTGCACATTGCACACTACATGAACCCGCTATGTTGTGTTGGGAGCAATGCAAGGTGAACATAACAACCTCCTTTCAGTTACTTGACAACTTCATATACCTGACACTACATTGATGGAGACACTGAACTCCCTGTCTTTCTAATCTTTCGCGAATTTTAGTACTTTCAGTACTTTGATTTAGGTCTTGTCATAACGCTAAAGAAATATTGGAGTTAACTAATTAATTTGAAAAAAATCCATAATTTTAAACTTGTTTTGGTTGTTAAAATAAAAATTTTGCGAAAAAATGTTTGTTTTTGCGAGTTTAAATGCTTGCTTTTTATGTCAAGTTGTTTACTACATTTGTTGTTTTGTGTATTTTTATTAATATTTTAATCTGTATTGAAAAAATAAAATTATTGTTGTTATTAACTCCAGTTTAAGCTTAACATTAAGCATTAATCTTTTTAAACAATGCAAAACTAAGGCTATTTTTAAAAATTTTGCTCTGCTAAAATATGGAATACTTTTGTCATGGGCTGATTTTGAATTCTTATTAAAATCATGTTGATTTTGAATGCATTATTTTAATAAAAATTCAAAATCAGAATATGGCACTCTTTTAGTGCTATAACCACACTAATGGACGCCATTTTTAGCTCAATTTGCAATAGTTACTAGTGGTTTTGACATGGCTTTCCGTGTGTGTTAAACCTCCCTTGGTTCAAATAGATTTAAATTTGCTGATGTGAGATACTTGATTGATACAGATTAAAAAATTTTGTCATTAATAAATATGACTCATTATTAAAGTAACGAATCAAATCCTCAAAATAAGGTATATCAATTTATGTAAATAATCCATTAAAACTGGGTAAACTACAGTTTTCCCGGAAATCCTGTTTCATTTTCGAACAGTTGTTTCATTGTCCAAATATTGTATTTTTTATTCATTCATTTGATCTGCTGATTTTTGTTTTGTTATAACTTGGTCTTTAGCTATTAAATTATATGACTTAGTTTATTATCTACTAAAATTTGATTTTGTTATTTCAGATTTCGAGGATTCGGAAGATGACGAGGATGTTTTTCTTTCGGAGGAGTTTAATAACAATAACAACGACAGCGATAAAACTATTCCAGGGGTGAATGGACTACTTGACCCATCAAATACACACGATGTTCACGAACAAGTCACAAACAGTCTAACTATTCCAAATTTAATTTTCGAAAATAAAAATTTATTGAAAACGGATGCAAAAGGATTTGATGCATATGATTATAATTCGTCAATATTGCCTCGTTCTGAAACTGATGTAAACGGTAACCTAGGAACACATGAAACGGAAACTACTCTGTCGTCTGCTGTTCATGTTACTAGTTCAATGTTAGATGAGGTGAAATCAGTTTTAACACAATCTGACGCATGCGCAAAAGAGGGAAACAAAAATGTGATATTGCAATGCAAAAATGTTTCAGATACGAAACTAAAATATGAATCTGGAACCAGTAATCCACGAACCAGAACGAGACAGGAAGTCATAGACAGAGATACAGGAATAAGCTTCTTTCAAGTGGAATTTTTTTTTTCATGTCAGCTTTCACGCTTTTAGGATTGTGTACCAATATGTCACCTCAGACATTTATATTTAATGTTTTTGTAGGACAGCTCTTATATTGTATGATTCGATTCTTCTTAAAGGGAACGTGAACCAAGAAAAGCTAGGAATTGTATTTACTATGCAAGACCAAACTTATCAAGCGATGCACTTCATCTCCGCGAATTAAATCATGTCTGTGAAAAAAAAATTAGCTCTGTGATTTAAATAATTATCTCCGCGAGTAGGTGGATTTCAACACCGCGAATGATAATAATAATGTATTTGTAATTTATGTACCTCTTCCGTTAGCCAGGTATAAAACCTGTTTCTCCCTGCTCACCAGGTTAAGCTGGAAATAGGATTTTGAGCAGGATAATGAGGGTATGTTTTTTGTTTGCATTACATTGAATAAAACCCCCAAGTCAAAAACAATAACAATAGCACTAAACCTCGACCCAAAAGCACTTAAATGCTGAATTTAAGAGAAGAGCGTGTGCTTTTCTACAGTTCACAAGGTTACAAATCTGTTCTCGCAGAGCATTGCATCCAGCAGCTTTTTTTAAGTGCATGAGGTAAAGTAGTTTTGTTTTCATATCTGGGATCATATACCTTAACATACATATTTTATCCAGTTTATAGTACCTTGTCAACGGGTAATTGACAGAGATGACGAATGAATAATTTAATTTCGTTCGCGGAGATGGAAGTATTACAATTTTTAAGTATTCGCGGAGATGAAATGCAGCCTTATCATATTGTATCTGTTAACAGTTTATTTTTATTCAGCTAACATGTGTACATAAAATAACTAGAAAAGACTTTTACAAAACTGGGTACCCGTTTGTTATGAACCACTGCAGTAGCTTAGTTGGTATAATGCGTGTGGCGAGTGCTCGCTCCGTAATTGGGAGGTTGTGTGTTGGAGCCTTGACCGGGTCTGACCCAAGACTTGAAAGTTGGCAGTGACTGTTCTTTCGCCAAGCACTTGACATTACGAAAAAAAGTTCAGTTCTTTCTGATGGGAACTTCAGATAAACGAGGTCCCGTGTCACGGTAGACATGGCACGATAAAGAACCCTGCTGTATAATGCCATCAGCGAAACGCAAAGGCAAAAATTCTGCACCTTTTCCTATAGCTGGTGACGTCTCTATATAAGTGTAATATTCTTAAACGTTAAACACCATTACTCAACTAAACTCAACCCTGTATGCTTTTTACACGCATCGTGTAACTAGCTAAATGGGAGGTGTTTTTACGAACAGGGAAGGTACTTCCCTGGAAGTATTGGCTTAGGGCTCAGAGCGATTCACCGAACAACTACTCTGACTTTTATCCCTTCGAGAAATGAAATAGTTCGTTAGATGCTTTAATGTCAAGATGTAATTAAAGTTAATTGTGTTGACTGCAAGGCGTATTTTAGTATCCAAGTAGTAAGAGAGGTCCTCGTTGGTAAAGGCCGATGTTAGCTTTTATTTTTAAAGCATCAGCCATGCTGAATGCTTTATAGCGATCGTTGGATTTTTTCGTATTTAGCGCCGCTCTCATTTCACCTTGACAGCCAATAAAATCCTTCGTTTCGACTGAAATTACGGGAATTTCCATATGCGGTATCCCAGGTATGTATAAACTCTAATCTGAGTGATTGGGTCTCCCGAAAAGTTACGAAAGCAATGTTTTCATCATGTACACATGTGCCGATCTGAAATGTATTCATACGCGTATTAGTCCGTAATTGTTTTTGCTGGATATATATTTTAATTCTTCACTTTTGTATAAAAACCATAAAAATCCATGAAGTATACGCCCCTCGGAAAGCCCAACAAAAATGACGATCTTGTCAGTTCGCGCCGACGTTCTTCTTTTTGACCTACAGTGCTGTACATGTGGTTGTTTTACAGTCGCTGCCATATTGGAGTTTTTTAATTTACGCAAAGTGACATCGATAAATAAACACAAAGTATGCTCATTAAACAGTTTTTAAGTTAAATAACTCCAAACATGGATCACATTTGATGATAAATTATATATATATTTTTAAAAATTGATTGTCAATAATATTTCGTGTTTGGGATATCCCGACCTGGTTCATTAATATTCATCATAACGTCACGAGGATTTTCCCGCTTTCATTGGTATTAAAATTCATTCCTGTCAGTTTGCCGGTAGCGAAATTATGCATAACAAAAAAGTAGAAATCAAAGATTATTCCCAAAAATGTGATACGAAACTGAAAGAAGAAGTTTATTTACAAGTTATTGGCTATGTTGATAAATCGTTTGTGACTCGTGAAGTTGTGTAGGATATCGATACCGTAGTTCGTATGCAAATTAGCCATGTGTTCTGGTGTTTGGGGGCATGGCATTTGACACCCGATGCCCCTGCTTAAATGTATTCACATAGCGTAGTGACTGACCTTTTTAGTCCAGTACACCCTTGCCCCTTTTAAAATGATCATGACACCCTGTCCTTTTCAGTTATCAGTTTAATATAAAAACGACATGCTTTATTCTCGAATCTCTGCTACATGTACTTCCGATCTTCCGCACACACTCCACTTCTCACCATATGTCTCCGAAGACAGACAATTTCATCATCAATGTTAATTTAAATACCCTTTCCAGTTGTTTATTTTGAAACAAAAAATAATCGCAAGAAGGAACAACTTGAAATCAAAATCTAAACAAAACTGAAAAAAACGATGTTTTAAAATTTTCAGATAAAATTTATTTACCTTGTTACAAGTCCTTATTAGATCGTTTTACAGTGGATATCCGATTAAAGTTGTTGTCAGTAGTTTAATCCATGGTTTTTACAACCTTTAATTTCCTTTAATGAAGCCATATTACTTTATTTCACATAAAATGTGGCCACTGGCACTGGACATGGAGGAAAACTGAAACAAAACAGTTTTTGTGCTTTCTTAAGTTCTTCCGATTTCTAGAGCACCGTTGGTGAAGTAGAACAGAAACTAAGGGCGGGGAAAATATGGTACCAATCTTGTGAACTCAACTCCTCTTACAGTTTTCAACCAAAAACCTTGAAACTTCACAGAATGTTTCTATATATATTGAGGATGTGCACCTGACTTTATGGAAATATTTCAAGATTTTTTCCCCATTTTTCATGACTTTGAAACTTAGTCACTTTTTAGCAAGCATTTGAATGGGGGTACCTACTTTGTGAACTCAACTCCTCTTACACATTTCAACCAAAAACCTTGAAACTTCACAGAATGTTAATATATATATTGAGGATGTGACCTGACTTTATGGAAATATTTCAAGATTTTTTTCCCCATTTTTCCAGACTTTAAAACTTAGTCACTTTTTAGCAAGTATTTGAATGGGGGTACCTACTTTGTGAACTCAACTCCTCTTACAGTTTTCAACCAAAAGCCTTGAAACTTCACAGAATGTTTATATATATATTGAAGATGTGCACCTGACTTTATGGAAATATTTCAAGATTTTTTCTCCATTTTTCCAGTCTTTGAAACTTAGTCACTTTTTAGCAAGTATTAGAATGGGGGTACCTACTTTGTGAACTCAACTCCTCTTACAGTTTCTCTTAAATTCAAAGTAATTTTATTGTAACATTTTAGTTGTCTAAATAATAATCAATTAATTTTCAATTAATCCTATTCAGAAATATTTCCCCCTTTTGTACTCAATTCTTGTCAACGAACTTTTTTTGAAAGAGACAGTTGCCTGGACAACTTCTGTAATTGGGAGGTACAGATTATTAGCTTATTGTGTCTGGATGGTTTATACCAATTCAGGCTTTTGAAGCTCACTTGGACAATTTATATATATTCAACAATAATTTTAAATACATTTAAATTATTTCTAAAACAAAGGTTTTATTTTTATTTTTATTTTTTTTTCAAATTAATTGTGAATTCAATGAATAAAATTAATGACTTCAACAATGGTTAATCTGTCAGTTGCAAGTCAAGGGAAATAGCTGGTCATGGTGAAAGTTTTTTTTTGTGATGATGACACTATGGCGATGATGATGTGGCATGATGATCTGGTGAAGATGATGACAATAATAATGATGATGATGACATTCAGTTCTGCTGCTGCCGATGATGATGATGATGTCACCATGATGATGATGATATGACATGAGGAGATATAATGATGATGATAATGATGATGATGATGATGATGATGATGTCACCATGATGATGATGTGACACGAGGAGATATGATAATGATGTTGATGATGGTGATGACATGAGTTCTGTTGATGCCGATGATGATAATGATTATCGTGATGAAGAAGATGATAGTGATGGTGGTGATGAAAATAAGCTCTGCTGCTATGAATGATGATGGTGATGATGACGATGTGACTTGACGAACTATGATGATGATTATGATGGTGACATGAGTTCTGTTGCTACCGATGATGATGATGGTGGCAATGATGACATTCAGTACTGCTGAGCACTGCCCATAGTATGATGATGATGATGATGATGATGAAGATGGTGGTGATGATGATGATGGTGGTGGTGATGACATTCAGTTCTGCTGCTGTCGATGATAATAATAATTCACGATGATGATGATGATAACAAAGCCATTGTGTTCATGCTGATGATGTGACATGATGATGATGATGATGATGACATTCAGTACTGCTGCTGCTGATTATGATGATGATTATGTGACACGAAGAGCTATGATGATGATGTGACCATATTAATGATGTAACATGAGGATTTCTGAAAATGATTAATATAATGGTGGTGGTGATTGTCATGGCATGGGTTCTACTGCTGCTGCTAATGACGACGATGATGATGATGATGATAATATCTTCATGTTGATGATCAAAATGTGATATGAGGAGTGATAATGATGATGATGGTGGTGATTATAGATCCAGTTTGGGTTTTCTTCCAGTCAACTGCGTTTTAGTGGAGTTATGCCCCTTTCACTTTGTGAATTTTATCAAAATGATGGTTTCTCTGGACTTTTTTCCGTTACGCTTGAGATATTTCACTCAGATTTGGGGTCGAGTCTTTAGTAGCCTCTCTTGGTTTTTGAAAAATTGAAAATTTATATTTATGCGAATTACTTAGTTTACTCAATTGATAAACATTGCGTGTCATGTCCATTTTGACCATTGTAACATATTTATACGTTAGAACCTAACAACTTACATAAAAAGCAGACTTGTTGTTAGAGGCTTCCCGATCACAGTATCTATTATTTGCATGATTTTCATTTGTTACTGATTCATTAGACAAATCTCAGTTTCAAGTGCACATTTTTTTTATCAAATTGCTCAGTTTAGCTGATGCTTTAGTACCTTCAGTACTTTGATTGTATAATTTGCAAGTGTGTATCAGTGCGGCGCAATAATATTTTGTGTTTGGGATATCCCGACCTGGTTCATTAATATTCATTACGTGATACGTCACGAGGATTTTCCCGTTTTCATTGGGTATTAAAATTCCTTCCCGTCAGTTTGCCGGTAGCGAATGCATGACAAAAAAGTAGAAATCAAAGATTATTCCCCCCCCAAAAAAGTGATACGAAACTGAAAAAAGAAGTTGATTTACAAGTTCATTGGCTATGTTGATAAATCGTTTGTGACTCGTGTAGGCTATATCGATACCGTAGTTCGTATGCAAATTAGCCATGTTTCACGGGGGGCATGCCTGCGTTTGACAACCGATGCCCAAGCTCATTATGTATTCACATAGCGTAGCGACTGACCTTTTTAGTCCAGTACACCCTTGTCCCTTTTAAAATGATCATGACACCCTGTCCTTTTCAGTTATCAATTAAATATCAAAACGACATGCTTTATTCTCGAATCTCTGCTACATACTTCCGATCTTCCGCACACACTCCACTTCTCACGTGCCATATGTCTCCGAAGACTGATAATTTCATGATCAATGTTTATTTAAATACTATTTCCAGTTGTTTAGTTTTAATCAACAAAATAAATCGACAAGAAAGAACAACTTGAAATCAAAATCTAAACAAAAGAACTGAAAAAACGATGTTTTAAAACATTCAGATAAAATTATTTACCTTGTAAATCCTGATTAGTAGATCGTTTTTACAGTGGATATCCGATTAAAGTTGTTGTCAGTAGTTTATTCCATGGTTTTTACAACCCTTAATTTCTTTTCATAAAGCCATATTACTTTATTTCACATAAAATGAACAAATATGATGTGAGCTCTGGACATGCAGGAAAACTGAAACGTTGTGCTTTCTTAAGTTCTTCCGATTTTAAGAGCACCGTTGGTGTAGTAGAACAGTAACTAAGGGCGGGGAAAATAGGGTACCGATTTTGTGAACTCAACTCCTCTTACAGTTTTCAACCAAAAACCTTGAAACTTCACAGAATGTTTCTATATATATTGAAGATGTGCACCTGACTTTATGGAAATATTTCAAGATTTTTCCCCATTTTTCCAGACTTTTAAACTTAGTCACTTTTTAACAAGTTTTTGAATGGGGATATCTACTTTGTGAACTCACTCCTCTTACAGTTTTCAATTAAAAACCTTGAAACTTCACAGAATGTTTATATATATATTAAAGATGTGCACCTGAATTTATGGAAATATTTCAAGATTTTTCCACATTTTTCCAGACTTTGAAACTTAGTCACTTTTTAACAAGTTTTTGAATGGGGGTACCTACTTTGTGAACTCACTTCTCTTACAGTTTTCAACCAAAAGCCTTGAAACTTCACAGAATGTTTCTATATATATTGAGGATGTCCACCTGACTTTATGAAAATATTTCAAGATTTTCCCCCATTTTTCCAGACTTTGAAACTTAGTTACTATGTACTGTATATATCAAAAGATTATCAAAGATTTGCGCCTAACTTAATGGCAACCCAAACCATCGAGTCTTTGACCCATTTCATTTGATGAATGTAAGATAAAATACACTTTGAATAAAGTACACCAATTGATTTATATTCCCTTTTCATAATTAATTTTTCTTTAAGTATTTTTTTTTAATTTTTGGAACAATCAAAAAAATATAAAATATTATCATTTGAAATGGTAAAAATAACATGTAAAATGTAATAATCATTTTTGCAAGTTTATTTTACATTTTAAACATAACCCCTTCCCCTATTGGGATATTAGAAAATAAACAGTCCCTTTCCATGTGTAAAATTGCCTTTTTAGATCACACGAGCAACCTCCTGAAGGTGACCTATAGTGGAAGTTCTTTATCTGTTGTGCTGCCTACATCATAAACATTTTCAACTTCTCCAGAACCAGTTAACCATTGATTGTGAAAGTGGATATGGATGTTCCTTGGGCAAAGTCTTTTTAAGTTTGTGAAAATTGGTTGACCTTGACCTATATTCAAGGTCACAGTGACCTAAAGTAACAAGACCTTTTAACATCTTGTCATCAACCAAAAGGGCTATGACATTGAAACTTTATATATAGCATTAGGACAAAAAAGACCACCAAGTTTGCAAAATTGGTTGACCGTGACCTACATTTAAGGTCACATTTACCTAAAGAAGTAAAAATCTTCTTGTCATGTATTGAAAGGTCTAGGAGCTTGAAACTCCATATACATATATAAAACATCAGGAGATAAAGCTTTTACTCAGTTTGCAAAGCTGGTTGACCTTGACCTAAATCCAAGGTCATAGTAACTTAGTTGAAGAACCTTGAAACATCTTATTGCCATGCATTGAAAGGCCTAGGCACTTTAGACTTCATATATGATTCCAGAACAAGAACCTCTAGTAGGTTGCAAAGCTGATTGATGTTGACCTACTTTCAAGGTCATAGTGACCTAAAGTAGTAAGAACTTAATGTAAGAACTTAATGTCTTCATTATATGAACCGAAAGGCTTATGAGCGGGAAACAAAAAAGGTCTACCTAGTATTGAAAGCTAGTATATCTTGACCTATATTCAATGTCGTTGTGACCTTAAGTAAAAGTTAAACTAAAAACACTTTGTCACAAGCAGAAATGACTAGAATGGTCAAACTTCATATAAAGAATCCGGACATAAAGCTTTACTAAATTTGCAAATCTGGTAGACCTTGACCTACTTTCAAGGTCACAGTGACCAAAAATAAAGACTTGAAATATTTTTTTGTTATGAACTAAAAGGCTTTGTTGCTTGAAACTTCACATTCAACTTAAAACTTCTCATGTAGCATCAGGACATGTAGCTTTTCCAAGTTTGTGAAGTGAATTACCTAGATCTACATTGAAGGTCATGGTGACCTAATGAAATGAAACCTGAAAACATCTTCTTGTCAACAACCAAAAGGCCTTGGCGCTTGAAACTTCATCAGAACAAAAAGTTCTACCAATTATGGGAAACTGGTTGACCTTGACCTATATTCAAGGTTGTAGTGACCTTAAGTAGTATGCAAAACTTTAAAACGCGTCTTTTTTTCATTTGATAAAAACCATTAAGGCTTGTAATTTGATATATAGTATCAGGATATGAAGTTCTACTTTGTTTGCGAAGTTTATTGACCTTGAGCTACCTTTAAGATCTACTAAGTTGGTTGACCTTAATCTCAGGTGACCATTGTTGCAACAGCAGCCTACCTTTTTGAAATCCTGGCTGGAACATTGGTCTGACTCAACAGTGACAGTTCATATCATCTTATTAACTTTAATGCCTTTATAATCTATATTCACATGTTTAAATATTTTAAAGTTAGTTATTTTGGTCCTTGGGAAGCATTTGGAGAAGAAATTAGAACAACATCTGGGACTGATGTTAAAATTTAATTGCCTTTCATTGACTGAATACTTTGAAATTACAAACAATGCAGTTTATTTATAGTAGGATCAAGATCCAATTTCCCTGTTCGGTCAGCACCCTCAGTGCTTTGATTTTCTTCTGGCAGACCGGTTCGCTCTTTCCTGGAAGATTACGTGTTTAACTTAATTTACAACTTTTCAAAGATTTTAATTTGGTTTGAGATTGTGATTTGAACATAAATTGGCATGTTTGTGACTTTATTTCGTGTGATACAAAAAAGGAAAGGGACTTAATATTTTGGCCCAAGCACTGCTAATGAGGAATTCTATTCCGAAACGGTCGTCTAGTGCTGTAAAATTGACACTGATATAATATGTGATTGTATCAAGTAGAAATCGGTCAAAATCTCCACGTCAACATTAAAGTATTGTGACGTAACAGTTGGAAGAACGACGTCATCATTATACCGTGATCCTTGCCGTGAAAACAGGTATCTGTGCGCCTTTATCAACAACACAGTGCTCAACATGGAGGCAGAAAGTTTGTACAACATGCAAATGAATACTACATTTATACTGAATGTGACTGAAAAATTGTACTTGCCTCAAGGTCCCTATTGTGTTAGAATTTCTGATAATTTTTGCAAATTCAAATAGTTTTGCGCGCATTTACAATTGAGTGATACGTAAATAGCTACGTCATACATGACAACATAACTTTGGTATTCGTTAGAATTTTTAAGTAAAATTTTGTAAAAAGATAGAGAATGAATTTCTATATATTTTAAAGACAAAAAACCTTTTTGTGACAATTTGAGATTTCAACCAATTTCTACTTGATACAATCACAAATGTAATTACGTAACGTCTGAATCCACTAGAAGCCTACTCAATGTTTTGAAGTAGGAATTTGACATAAGAAGTTAAGTACTCGAACTACACATCTGGATACCCGTTTGTCATTTTGTCTGGTTTCCGTGTCTTAGATAACGTCCAAACCACTAGATACGTGCTCAAATATCGGGAATAGAAAAATGAATTAATCAAAAAAGAAAGAAAAAACAAAATTCCAATCCATACTTACACCCTCAAACAACTAGATATATATACCTAATCAATTTTATGGAATTGGAATTTTATATTTATAAGTAGTTAAATATTTGAACTACAGTCAAACCTGTCTATAATAGTAACCCAAGGGAACCAACAAAAGTGGCATTTATGGGCAGGTGGCCTTTATATACAGGTTCAAATAATATAAATAAAGAACAATTGGAATAAAATTATACTGGCCTTTATAAGCAGGTGATCCTTATATAGAGGTGATCTTACAGGCATATTGGACTGTATATAACTGGTTACCTGTTTGTCAATCTGTCCGTGGTTTTCACTCAAACCACTAGATAACTATTTAACTATTAGGAAAAATACAATATTTAAGCATTGAACTTCACATCTGGGTACCCGTTTGACACTTTGTCTGGTTTCCTTCTTACCCAGTCAGTATGCCGCAGACAAGGATACCATTCCTCCAATCATATAATACAGACACAAGGCGATATTCTGTCTTATTAATACCGAGCACCAGGGGAGAAATCAGTATCTCAAATTTTAAAGTCATATGTTTAACCCGGTGGCTAGGGTTCGAATCCATGATCTTCCGCTTTCGAGTCGGACACTGAGACGCCGAAGCGGTTGGCTTTGTTCCTAATAATGAGATCGATAATACCGCTTATATATGTGTAATAAAGAGATAAAGATTTATGAGTTAACGAAGAAGTTAGTGAAAAAAAACTCCGTAAGTGGGAGATCGTGGGTTAGATCCCCGAACGGGTCTGATCCAAGACTTGGATGTGGGCAGTGACTGCTCTTTCGCCAAGCAATTGGCATTACGAAATGAAAGTTATGGTTCTTTTGGGTAGTGACTGCTCTTTCGCCAAGCAATTGGCATTACGAAATGAAAGTTACTGTTCTTTCGGATTAGAACTTAAAATAAACGAGGTCCCATGCCACTGTGGGCTTGGCACAATAGAGTTCTGCTGTATAATAACATCAGCGCAACATACAGGCAAAATTTCTGCACCTTCGTCTATAGCTGGCGACGTCTCGATATAAGTGAAATATTCTTATCTGGGACGTTAAACAACATTACTCGATCAACTCAACTTCCATAGCTAAAATAAAATAACCTACGTTTGAAGATTTTATAAAAAGGAGTTATTTCCCTTATACCATTGATCACACGCGATTTGAGGTTTCCACAAACGAAAACGTTTACGCTGCTCGTCGTCCGACATTTTATTATTATTATTATTATTTATTTATTATTTTTTTTAGCTCACCTGAGCTGAAAGCTCAGATGAGCTATTGCAATGGTTCCCCGTCCGTCGTCTGTCGTGCGTCGTGCGTCGTGTGTCGTGCGTCGTGCGTTAACTTTGTACATTTTAATCATCTCCTCTGAAACTACCAAGCCAAATTTGATGAAACTTAGTGATTATGATGCCTTGGTGAAGGCCTTTCAGATTTGCACAAATGAAAGGATTATGTCCCCTTGGGGCCCCATAAAAGGGGAAATTGTGAAAATCTTTAAAAATCATCTCCTCTGAACTTACAAGAGATATAGCTTAGATATTTCATGTGAAACATACTTAGGGCACCTAGTTTCAGATTTGCACAAATCATAACTGTTGAGGCCAAAATGGGGAAATGGCAAGGTACTTAAGGGGAAAATCGCTAAATTTAATGTATTTGTCAATATATCTTGAAAACTATAAACTTTTTGTATAGGCATGTATATTGGAACATTGTAGGCATTGGTTTAACGATCATTTTGATATATGAATGAAGGTCATAGGTTCAAAGGTCAAGGTCATAGCTGCGAATGAATGTTTAAATGGTTAATTATCTAAAAAATTATAAACTTTTTGTATAGGCATGTATATTGGAATATTGTAGGTATTGGCTTAATGGTCATTTTGATATATGAATGAAGGTCATAGGTTCAAAGGTCAAAGTCATAGACGCGAACAAATACTTAAATGGTTAATTATCTCAAAAACTATAAACTTTTTGTATAGGCATGTATATTGGAATATTGTAGGTATTGGTTTAACGATCATTTTGATATATGAATGAAGCTTCAAAGGTCAAGGTTATAGAGATTGAACGAATGCTTAAATGGTTAATTATCTCAAAAACTATAAACTTTTTGTAAGGCATGTATATTGGAATATTGTAGGTATTTGCACAACGATCATTTTGATATATGAATGAAGGTCATAGGTTCCAGGGGCGTAGCTGGGGTGTTTATGATGTGGACGCCTAAAGAGGGCAGGGGGTTTGGGGGCCGCCCTGATGCGAATTTTCGGCCTTACAGAGCGCTATTTATCAGAATTTTTCTTATAATTTAATGCTATGCTGTGGTAGTTTTTGTCGTTCTTTTGAGGACTGGTTCATTCTTAAACCTGAAGACGAGGTACAAGGGGGATCTGATGTTGTATGGCATAAGCACTACGAAAACAACACACTCAATAATTGAGAAAGTCAAGTTAAAATGGGAGTTCAATTAATATAGTAGTAAGGTTAAACGGAGGAGAGGAAATATATTTGTAAATATATTGCGTTAATACGTAATGAAACGTGACGAATGGCTAGTAGAAGTTCTTTAATGTAATCAAATCAGATAGTTTCAATTGTTTTGCCATGCCGGCAAAGCCAAGACAACACCGGAACAGCACCTCAGAGGCTATCGAAGTCAGGTATAAACCGAATTCGTACATAACATTTCCGGTGAAGACCAACGGTTTAGTATAAGAAATATATTATATTCTCTCTCTCGTTTTTTTTTTTACGAAAACGATGTGGACGTTTTTGCGTACAAACGTACGCCTGGCTACGCCCCTGGGTTCAAAGGTCAAAGTCATAGACGCGAACAAATACTTAAATGGTTAATTATCTCAAAAACTATAAACTTTTTGTATAGGCATGTATATTGGAATATTGTAGGTATTGGTTTAACGATCATTTTGATATATGAATGAAGGTCATAGGTTCAAAGGTCAAGGTCATAGCTGCGAATGAATGTTTAAATGGTTAATTATCTCAAAAACTATAAACTTTTTGTATAGGCATGTATAATGGAATATTGTAGGTATTGGCTTAATGGTCATTTTGATATATGAATGAAGGTCATAGGTTCAAAGGTCAAGGTCATAGAATTGAACAAATGCTTAAATGGTTAATTATCTCAAAAACTATAAACTTTTTGTAAGGCATGTATATTGGAATATTGTAGGTATTGGCCTAACGATCATTTTGATATATGAATGAAGGTCATAGGTTCAAAGGTCAAGGTCATAGCTGCGAACGAATATTAAAATGGTTAATTATCTCAAAAACTATAAACTTTTTGTATAGGCATGTATATTGGAATATTGTAGGTATTTGCACAACGAACATTTTGATATATGAATGAAGGTCATAGGTTCAAAGGTCAAGGTCATAGATGCAAACGAATACTTAAATGGTTAATTATCATAACCATTATGTATAATAACATCAGCGCAACATACAGGCAAAATTTCTGCACCTTCGTCTATAGCTGGCGACGTCTCGATATAAGTGAAATATTCTTATCTGGGACGTTAAACAACATTACTCGATCAACTCAACTTCCATAGCTAAAATAAAATAACCTACGTTTGAAGATTTTATAAAAAGGAGTTATTTCCCTTATACCATTGATCACACGCGATTTGAGGTTTCCACAAACGAAAACGTTTACGCTGCTCGTCGTCCGACATTTTATTATTTATTATTATTATTATTTTTTTTTTTTTAGCTCACCTGAGCTGAAAGCTCAGATGAGCTATTGCAATGGTTCCCCGTCCGTCGTCTGTCGTGCGTCGTGCGTCGTGTGTCGTGCGTCGTGCGTTAACTTTGTACATTTTAATCATCTCCTCTGAAACTACCAAGCCAAATTTGATGAAACTTAGTGATTATGATGCCTTGGTGAAGGCCTTTCAGATTTGCACAAATGAAAGGATTATATCCCCTTGGGGCCCCATAAAAGGGGAAATTGTGAAAATCTTTAAAAATCATCTCCTCTGAACTTACAAGAGATATAGCTTAGATATTTCATGTGAAACATACTTAGGGCACCTAGTTTCAGATTTGCACAAATCATAACTGTTGAGGCCAAAATGGGGAAATGGCAAGGTACTTAAGGGGAAAATCGCTAAATTTAATGTATTTGTCAATATATCTTGAAAACTATAAACTTTTTGTATAGGCATGTATATTGGAACATTGTAGGCATTGGTTTAACGATCATTTTGATATATGAATGAAGGTCATAGGTTCAAAGGTCAAGGTCATAGCTGCGAATGAATGTTTAAATGGTTAATTATCTAAAAAATTATAAACTTTTTGTATAGGCATGTATATTGGAATATTGTAGGTATTGGCTTAATGGTCATTTTGATATATGAATGAAGGTCATAGGTTCAAAGGTCAAAGTCATAGACGCGAACAAATACTTAAATGGTTAATTATCTCAAAAACTATAAACTTTTTGTATAGGCATGTATATTGGAATATTGTAGGTATTGGTTTAACGATCATTTTGATATATGAATGAAGCTTCAAAGGTCAAGGTTATAGAGATTGAACGAATGCTTAAATGGTTAATTATCTCAAAAACTATAAACTTTTTGTAAGGCATGTATATTGGAATATTGTAGGTATTTGCACAACGATCATTTTGATATATGAATGAAGGTCATAGGTTCCAGGGGCGTAGCTGGGGTGTTTATGATGTGGACGCCTAAAGAGGGCAGGGGGTTTGGGGGCCGCCCTGATGCGAATTTTCGGCCTTACAGAGCGCTATTTATCAGAATTTTTCTTATAATTTAATGCTATGCTGTGGTAGTTTTTGTCGTTCTTTTGAGGACTGGTTCATTCTTAAACCTGAAGACGAGGTACAAGGGGGATCTGATGTTGTATGGCATAAGCACTACGAAAACAACACACTCAATAATTGAGAAAGTCAAGTTAAAATGGGAGTTCAATTAATATAGTAGTAAGGTTAAACGGAGGAGAGGAAATATATTTGTAAATATATTGCGTTAATACGTAATGAAACGTGACGAATGGCTAGTAGAAGTTCTTTAATGTAATCAAATCAGATAGTTTCAATTGTTTTGCCATGCCGGCAAAGCCAAGACAACACCGGAACAGCACCTCAGAGGCTATCGAAGTCAGGTATAAACCGAATTCGTACATAACATTTCCGGTGAAGACCAACGGTTTAGTATAAGAAATATATTATATTCTCTCTCTCGTTTTTTTTTTTACGAAAACGATGTGGACGTTTTTGCGTACAAACGTACGCCTGGCTACGCCCCTGGGTTCAAAGGTCAAAGTCATAGATGCGAACAAATACTTAAATGGTTAATTATCTCAAAAACTATAAACTTTTTGTATAGGCATGTATATTGGAATATTGTAGGTATTGGTTTAACGATCATTTTGATATATGAATGAAGGTCATAGGTTCAAAGGTCAAGGTCATAGCTGCGAATGAATGTTTAAATGGTTAATTATCTCAAAAACTATAAACTTTTTGTATAGGCATGTATAATGGAATATTGTAGGTATTGGCTTAATGGTCATTTTGATATATGAATGAAGGTCATAGGTTCAAAGGTCAAGGTCATAGAATTGAACAAATGCTTAAATGGTTAATTATCTCAAAAACTATAAACTTTTTGTAAGGCATGTATATTGGAATATTGTAGGTATTGGCCTAACGATCATTTTGATATATGAATGAAGGTCATAGGTTCAAAGGTCAAGGTCATAGCTGCGAACGAATATTAAAATGGTTAATTATCTCAAAAACTATAAACTTTTTGTATAGGCATGTATATTGGAATATTGTAGGTATTGGCTTAATGGTCATTTTGATATATGAATGAAGGTCATAGGTTCAAAGGTCAAGGTCATAGATGCAAACGAATACTTAAATGGTTAATTATCTCAAAAACTATAAACTTTTTGTATAGGCATGTATATTGGAACATTGTAGGCATTGGTTTAACGATCATTTTGATATATGAATGAAGGTCATAGGTTCAAAGGTCAAGGTCATAGCTGCGAATGAATGTTTAAATGGTTAATTATCTAAAAAATTATAAACTTTTTGTATAGGCATGTATATTGGAATATTGTAGGTATTGGCTTAATGGTCATTTTGATATATGAATGAAGGTCATAGGTTCAAAGGTCAAGGTCATAGAATTGAACAAATACTTACCGGTAAATGGTTAATTATCTCAAAAACTATAAACTTTTGTATAGGCATGTATATTGGAATATTGTAGGTGTTGGCCTAATGCACATTTTAATATACAGATGTTTCAGCTGTTTATAAATAATATATTGTAGCTAGACTTTAGATTTGTTATATATAGCATACTTATATAATAATTATTATAATTAATTTGCAAAAATACTTGCATATTATTGGCCCTTACTGCTGAAAATTTTGATATTCTCTTTTATTAATGTCATTAACCTTTGAACCTCTGCATAAGATATGTACTCTGCCTCAGGTGAGCGTTAAGGCCCATGGGCCTCTTGTTTTTGTATTGCCAAATTAATATAAACATTGAATAGTATTGGTAGATGGTTCTTTTTTATAAAACATTATAATATCAAATAGTCGAATAGCTGAATCATGAAGTCCCGATATACCTGATCGTTATCTTAATTCAACACGCAAATATTCTTGAATGGGTGTTTACGCTGTAACGACCAGCGTACACAGGATGTTGTTTATTGATACACAGTGTTGGGATAGCTGAATAAACAAAACATATACACTAGACAAACAACATTGACCTTTCTGTTTTGATTTTTGATTTAAATAGTTACAATCGACCGACAAAATGTAATTTTCAATTCGTTTTCGTACACGAGATGTTACTGTTTATTTAAACACGCTGTTTCTAATGCTGAATAAAAAAAGTACCACGGTGCCCTATACAGGTTAGACTAGCGAATGTATTTTTTTTTAAATTTTAAGTTTTTGTACAAAAAAAAAAAAAAAAAAAAAACAAACAAACAAAAATCGTTGTACATCTGCCTAATAAAGTGATACCACGAAAGTGAGACCGGATCTTCCGGAATAATAAGCAAGCCACATCTGACACGTGTGAGATCAAAATGAAGAACAAAGGAACATGGATCTATGACGCGTCAATCATACACAAACATACTGGCCCATAACCAAATCAATACAAAAAAAAAAAAAAAAAACAAATAATAAGGACAAATAAGAACTTTAAAAACTGGCAAATTAAATTAGACTCATGAAAAAACATTGAAAAGGGAATTTTACACAGATAGGAATGATAAGCGTATTGGTTGATAGGTAAGTAATGTCTAACATAATCAAATAAGTCGAAAGTTTAAAACAAATTGGCTTACGAAATTGGTGCTGAATCGGCAGCTGAACTCGATTACTCATTTGTTTTATGTTGAAAATATCTGCTATAACTATACATACCTTGCGATCGACAGCTGATTGTCGACTTTTCGATGTCTGACTGTTGAAGTTTGGGTAAGTCTGTACTGTTTGTGCTGTGTACAGACATGTTGAAAGTTTATTGGATAATTAGGACCCTATTTTGTCAGCATTCAGTAACTTCTATTTATCTCTAAGCAGATTTTCGTCCAATAACTATCCATATCTCGACTATGTATTGGGTGGATCATCCTACATTAATAGAATCTATCACTTGTTTATGACCGATATGTCTCGGGTGCTGTGATGCAACATATCCCAATCTCCGCAAAGCTCGATTGGGATATATGTTACATCACATCACCCTCGACTGAGATCAACCGGTATCGGTCACAAACAAGTGATAGATTCTATTTCTCGTACCATTTAAGTGTTTATAACTGCGTATACAAAACAAAACACGTACCCTCATGGGGCCTCTTGCATTCCTTTGGGCACCCAATGCATTGTACAAATCCGCCCTTTGAAAATAATCCCATCGACAACTCTTCAAAATTTTAAAATATCAACGATTTGTATTCAATGCAAATATAAAAAAAAATTGACAATGAAATATTTTGAATAAAAAGTAAAATAAAACACATATGTGAAAAATAAATAATGACACCCTTTATTTTGATGACGTCAAGCACAATGATCGGATAAGTCATTCTGATTGTTCTATTGTCGCGTGAGGCAGTACCAGACAAACTGGACAAGACAGAAAAATCTAGAACTGGTGTGCGCGTGAGATTTTTCTGTCCGATGTTCGAGAAAAATATTTTTAGTGAAAGGTCAAACGGACAGGTCAATATTGGTTTAGTTTAAACAATTTTTTATTCACAAAAACAATACAATGGTACAATAACATACATATACATGAAGAAAAGGATTCGAGAACAAGACCAAGGTCTTATATCAACTCGTCTCCACAGTGTTTGCTTAAAAAGATCAAGAAAGCAAGTTGAAGAATTAAATATTGCATTGAGTATTATATTGTAAAGGTAGATGATATGAGAGAGAGAGAGAGAGAGAGAGAGAGAGAGAGAGAGAGAGAGAGTGACAAAATCTTTTGGATAACAATATAATTTTTGAACAACTTCAAAAACAGTAAGGTTTTCAACATCACCATATAATAAAAAAAATTGTAGTTATATTATAGGGTAGAGAGAAAATGGTTTGTTGACGTAATTGCCTATAAAGTGGGCATTGCAAAAAGAAATGCCCAGAGGATTCAATTTGACCACATCTCAATAATATTTTTGTTAAATAGGTATGCATTGAGGGTGCTATATTCCATTCTTATTCTGGCGTGGTAAATTTGTCCTAGACGTGAACCGCTTTGGAAGTATTTTGGAACATCATTAAGTTTGTCAATATATTTTTCAAAAACGTGTATTGATTCATCGTCGCAAATGTTAGTAGAAATTGAATTCCAGTCACGAACGGTGCAGGGCACGAAAGAATTAAAAAATATGTTCAATTATATAAAAATGTATGTAGATTTTCTCGATTTCGAGTTGGATAAAAATGTGTTTCCAGATAACTGTGAGGTACTATATTTGAAAGGTATTCTGGAGATAGTCCATGTTACATTTTATAAAATAAAATAAGTCTGTGTTTTTTTCTCCTATAATTTAAAGTTTCCCACCCAGTTTCCTTGTATAATAAATCGATGCTACAAAATTTGGTCGCCCCTGTAACAATTCTAGCCGGTTCAATATTAATTTGTTCTAATTGTTTTTGTTGTTCATAACTGATATTGTCCCAAATTACGTCGGCATATTCTAGAACGAGTCTGATGAAAGTAAAGTAAATTTTTTTTTGAAGAGGTCAATGTTGCTTACCTACATCTAACTTAACGGTCAATCGGGCAGGTCACTGTTATTTGTTTATACCCAGGAGCTCATATTGTAGAATATTGATAAAGAAAATGAATACAATCTGATACAAACAGCTCAATAAACAGTCTGTATGTATAGGTAAACAACTTTGTCCTGTCCGCTTGACCTTTCATTTAAGTATTTATCACGGACCAAGTACATCCATGTACACAGGGAGCACAGGTGTTTATTTTATGTACACCATAAGATATATTGGTAAACAACTTTGACCTGTCCGTTTGACCTTTCATTTAATTTATCATGGACCAAGTACATCTATGTATAGGGAACACAGGCGTTTATTTTGTATATATCATGAGATATAATCACCTCTTTAAGTACACATGTGCACTGTGTATGTATTAACTTGGATATTAACACTACCCATGTATTGGGTGGACCCTTCCATATGAATATTCCTACTGAAAGGTCAAGCGGACAGGTCAATGTTGTTTACCTATACTCACCTCGTAGAGTGCACTTGTGCATTGTGTACTATGCAGTAACTTGAATCCTTTAACGCGACCCATTTATTGGTTGGACCCTCCTATATGAATATTCCTAATGAATGGTCAAACGGACAGGTCAAAGTTGTTTGCCTTTACACGTGTTTATATCATAATAAATCGATAATTCTTATATTGCATTAATAACTCTGATTGAACTAAGAAAGGGGTATATTGATGGATTGAAATATTTATAATGATTAAGTGATAAGAATTGTGACATTAATCGATAACGCCTAATGGAGCCAACTTTTGACCTTACTCTTCCCTGTGTATGTCTTGCCGTTTTAAATTTGTATTATTAATTCCCTTGAGCTTTTTGTTTGAGCAAAAAAGAAAATATTATTGCACTTCTAAATTACATTATATAATCTAGTTAGACCAGTTACGGTATATTTAATTTAATTGTTTTGAAATGGCCGATGATCCTGAAACAATTGCATCACGCATTAGAAAAAACTATCGAATTTTTTTTTATGAAAATTGTCAATTTACACACTGAATCTTCAGATAGAAAAAACGACTTCATCATCAAATACAAAACCGTTCGATACCTTAAGAATGATAAACCACCTGGGAACGTGGCGGCAGCCATTTTGGTTCCAGGGAATGTGTGCTGCCGATGTTAAAATTCAAATGCAGTGATGTGATTGGTTGATATTTATAGTCCTATGAATGCCAAAAGTCTCAAACTGTAATATATAGGAAATTGGCAAGGCTAATGAAAATATATAAAGTTGAACCTGCCTTAAAAGTCACTTCTATATAATGGTTAACTGCTTTCAAAGGCATCCCAATTGCCCTTAACTCATGTGATTTGAACCTCATGACCATAAAGGTCACTTTTACTGGATTCCTTTGGTGACCTTTATAGACAGGATTAGCAATAGTTTAATGACTTTTCTTGTACAAATATTGTAAAAACGTGAGAATTATATCTATGGTAGGTGGAAGCGCCGAAGGCGCAAGCTTCCAGAGACGGGGGGGGGGGTCTAGGGCAGAGCCCAGATGGAGGCCAAGAAAATATTGTTATATTAACAAATGGGGGTCACATCAGTCAATAACTCTCCCTCTTTCTCTCTCTCTTTTTAAATTTTTCAAGGGGGGGGGGGGGTGGTTGCAGCCACTGATTTTCATTACGTTCCGTAACTGTTCTTTCGCAAAGCACTCGGGATTTAGAAATAGAAGTCTATCTACAGAACAAGTCTATGAACATGATCTATAGGAAGAGACCCACGGCAGGCGTGGCATGAGAAAAAAAAAACTCAATGCACATTGCCCTGAGCACACAGCAAAGTGAAAGGCAACAAAAAATGTGCAACTTCAAGTATAAGCTGGTGACGTATTGATATAATTAAAAGTGAAATACTTGACTGGGACTTAAAACCTCGTTCAAATAATCAATTTATAACGCATATCCGTTAATGTACATTATCGGCCGTTACCGTGACTTTGGCGAACATTAACGATAATGAACATAATTTTCACATTACCAGATATAATAATGATGGATTTGTTTTCAAAACCATGTTAATAATTAATGATGATGAGTGCGTTATAATCCGCCAGGATTAATTCACGCTCGAGTATACATCCATACCTTGATTCAACCATGTCTGTGTGAACATGTCAATTACAGCATTCATAGCTGTTGAAACTACCGTTTCGCACCTGTCAGCAGTGGCATCGATCGCTGATTTATAATTTATTGTAATAAACTTATCGTCATCGAAAGTACGGTGGCTGAATGAGGCCATGCAGAAATAAAATCCACGTGCGCACGTAGAAGTTCCACGTGCGCACGTAAAGATTTTCACGTTTCATGTGCGCAGGTAATAGTTCTACGTGCACACGAATAATATATTTATTCTGTATGCATGGCCTCGAGCTCATTCAGCCACTGTACGAAACGCTTAATCAAAAAGTAAGGAAACTTTCCGGTTTAATTTCCATAATAAAATGGGCAAATACCATGATAGAAACAAGTTTATTTTATCGACAGAATATTTTGAAAATGTGGCTTTGGTTTTGAAAAGTTAAACTCTAGATTTAAGGTTTGGAATATTGTATCCGTAACTGTTCATTTTGGAACCTTAATCCTTATTCAAGCCATTTTTAAAATAAACTGTCTGATATATTCATTATAATACCTTAGTTATGTGTCTTTCCTCAGCAGCTTAACTCTATGTACGTTATCAATTAAGTTGTCGAAAAGTTACGAGCGATGTCGGAAATTACCGAGTATTATTCAGGTCGGATTGGTTAAGTTTCCTGTGTATTACAGTTGCATGTACGGTGTGAAATCGTCAGACACATCAATATTGACTTCTACAAGTAAATTCGGTGAATTTGAATCCCCCGCCAACAGGTTTTTTAAGACTTATGTGTTCAAAGGACAATAACTCCCAGCAATTATATAAGATAACCCGAATTAACGATATAAGGATCTCCTATCAATGTTGATGCTTTGCAGTAAGTTTCATGAAAAAAGTGATTTATATATAGTTTTGGACAAGTTTGTGCAGACAAGAATCGCGGACGAAAGGAAAGACGGACGGGTTGAAACTTGAATTGAATATCCCCTTTTTCTTTGGAAGTTGGGGGATAATAAGTTTGTTGGTCGGTGATTCTAATATATGGTATACGTGCAATAAACAAGTAAAACCATTTAAAAATAAAATCGTTTTTCTCTTGGGTTATATAACACACGCGATAAGTCATGTCAACACTTAAAATCTTTTGTATGAGACTGCAATAGTTTTAATATTTTGTGTGAACATGTAATTAATATTGAAAAAGGTTATCTCTGCATGTTCTGTGCCCATAAATGTTGCTTTTTTGATAATTCCTAAAAACATTAATTTTATTTGGATACTGATTAATAATACATATTTTGACAGACTTTGCCAGTTGCTATTTTACTTAACTCCAAAAATAATTATTTCAGTACAGTTAAATTAAATGTTTTTATTTATACATGTATATGTTTTTATTTTCTTTTGGAACAAATACATTTAATTAGCAGGTGACATTTATATACAGGTTCAAATATAATATAAATAAAGAACAATCTGGATACAATTCTATTGTTCGTCTTTTATACTTAGAGACAGTCATTAACTAAATTGCTATATTATCATTTGGTGTCTCATAAAATAACCATAATATTTGTGTTTAAAAACAAAAATACTAACAAGGAAAAATACATGAAAAATTGAAATAATTACATTTATTTCTGTATATAGAGAAAAAATCAGCAAATTTTCTAATATCGTGATTAGACCAAGAACTAAGACACCCGTTTTAGACCCCATGTTCTAAAACATTGATATTCACGCCTGAATCACGCCTGTGTCATAGACTTAAAAAGTTTGTCCACTTTCAAATAATGTGATCCTAATGCTTTTTTACAAATCAAAACACTTCAAAACTTCAAAATTACATACTTCACGTCATCTAAAATGGATATTTTGTGAAAACTGATTCCAATAACAAGTGTAATATATAAGTGATTTGCATTGTAATTGTTGACCTTAGTTGAACCTTTTAATATATGCATATGGGGTCACCAAGGGAACATCTTGCAGTCGATTTTAGTATAAATTGTAAAATTTTCTCTATGTAGGAGAATAACGGAAAGAGTAAAAATAAAAATAAAATTATTTTTAGATGCGCTTTTTGTTTTCAAAATAAAATATCAATATTAGGTTTTAAAAATTTAAAAAGTATAAAAGTTATTTATGAAAACGACTGTCTCTAAACATTAAAGATGGACAATACTGGCCTTTTATAGAGGTGGCCTTTAGAGCAGGTTGGACTGTATATTAATTTGGTTATGTTGATCGTATTAACTTCTCTGAACAAAGGATTAATCTATAAAAATATTTTAGTAGATTTTGACTGTGATTGTTATTTTATAATTATTTAGCTAAAACAATTCAATTAATTCAAATTATTCAGGTCTCTTGAATCTTATAACCTAAAGGAACGAATAGATTTAGTTTACATAAATATCTATATTTAATTTTTGACTTCTTATCATAAGCTCAGTATTAAAATTTCGACATCTATTGAACTCAAGTGATGGAGTTTAACGCCAAATTCACGATTCTTTTATTTACATCACGGTAGTTCTTGAATGATGGAAGAGACTAGAGTACTCGAAGAAAACTACTGATCTTGGGTAAGAGATGCAGCAACTTGTAATAAAGTCCAACGCTTAAGGAGGTCCGGACTTCATTAGGCCTTGGACTTCATTGGGTGTTGCTAAGAAACGAACTGACAAACATTCTCGAACTACAGTACAGATCCAGACCTGTCAAAAGTTTAACAATGAGTTGACGGAAATGATTCAGAGTCCGGGTGTCGAGTGGCCGAGCTAGTGTCCGAAAAGCTTCCGAGATATAGGTAACGAGGACAGAGTTACTACCTACCTACCTATCCTCTCAATTCACTCCTTGTGGAGCATAAGGCGAGGCACATACCTCTCAACTTCGTCCTATTTAAGGCATCGCTCTCTGTCGTTCTCCAACTTGGCCAGCCCATTTCATTTCTTTCTTTCTCTGTTGTTCTTCGACAGGTCTCTATTGGTCATCCCCTCTTTCTTTTTCCTTCTGGAGCCCAGGTTTAGGCATTTTTTTCAGTTTCATAGTTTCCTCCCCTTCCGAGGGACCGAGTTAAACAGCATTAATTTGTTACCTTAGTGTTAAACTTTCGACAGGTCTGAACTGTAAATTTTGTCCAGATAAGGATTCGGACCTATTCGTTGAGAACACAATGTGTTCCGGATTTGCAAGTTTTTAAAGTTTTTAATTTTGGAATTTTGATTTGGACATGGTCATGTATGTTTGTTTTTGATTTAAGCCGATCATGTCGGGATATCTACGCATTTGATTTTGATAAAGTCTGACTTCTTACTTATCAGCACTCTTACCATTCTTATCTGTGTAAAATCCTTTTTTCAGTGTTTAGAGATTTTATTAAATTCCATTCTTTTATATATGTTCACAGGCTCAGGACACAAACAGTACAGACCTGCCGAAAATTTAACAGTCAGCCAACGAAAGGGAGCCGACACTCAGCTGCCGTGTGGTCGAGATATTGATAGTTATTGGTCGAAGACCTGCTAAGAGATAAATAGTGTCTAGCTGCCAAATTGCGTCGGGATAAAACAACGAGAATCGAGTTCAGCTGCCGATTGTGCCGATTCGTTAGCCAATTAGCATTAAACTTTCGACTTTTTATAGAGTTAAACATTAAAAATTACTTAGTACTTATCAACCAACAAGCTTACCATTCATATCTGTGTAAAATCTCTTTCTCAATGTTGACAGATATGACTAAATCTCTTAAGTTCAATGACCTTATATATATGTGTGTCTCTAAGAGCAGGACACAAACGGTGTATTGTAAGAAATGCAGTGCAGACCTGTCGGAAGTTTAACATTGAGCTAACGAAGAGAAGTTGAAGCTCCGCTGTCATTTATGGATAGCTAGTAGATAAAAAAACTGTTAGCAGTTGCAGAAATGCATACAGCACAAACTTCTCGAAATTTTAACACTAAGCTAAGTAGATACTATAAATATCGATTCCTCGGAAAAACGTTTTGGCAGCTGGATTCTAATTCTCTGTAATTTTTTTTTTTTTTTTTGGGGGGGGGTTACTATGGCATTCGTTACTTGGCCCCTTGGCAGCCGAACTAAATGGATAATTCAGAAGACGACCGTTTCTTATCGGAATGGAGTCGGGTGATTGTTTCAGTACCCAGTCAAGTTTATTTCACTTCTATCTAGAAAGTCATGCCCGAGACTATGACGTGTAATAATGAATGACTTTTACACCCAAAAGTTTTCAATTCCTTTTGGGATTTTGATTTGGACATATATCGATATGTTTGTGTTTGACTTTTGGAATTTTGATTTGGACATGTATCGATATGTTTGTGTTTGACTTTTGGAATTTTGATTTGGACATGTATCGAAATGTTTGTGTTTGACTTTTGGAAATTTGATTTGGACATGTATCGATATGTTTGTGTTTGTGTTTGACTTTTGAAATTTGATTTGGACATGTATCGATATGTTTGTGTTTGACTTTTGGAAATTTGATTTGGACATGTATCGATATGTTTGTGTTTGACTTTTGGAATTTTGATTTGGACATGTATCGATATGTTTGTGTTTGACTTTTGGAATTTTGATTTGGACATGTATCGATATGTTTGTGTTTGACTTTTGGAAATTTGATTTGGACATGTATCGATATGTTTGTGTTTGTGTTTGACTTTTGAAATTTGATTTGGACATGGATCGATGTGTTTGTGTTTGACTTTTGGAATTTTGATTTGGACATGTATCGATATGTTTGTGTTTGACTTTTGGAATTTTGATTTGGACATGTATCGATATGTTTGTGTTTGACTTTTGGAAATTTGATTTGGACATGTATCGATGTGTTTGTGTTTGTGTTTGACTTTTTGGGATTTTGATTTGGACATGTATCGATATGTTTGTGTTTGACTTTTTGGGATTTTGATTTGGACATGGATCGATATGTTTGTGTTTGACTTTTGGAATTTTGATTTGGACATGTATCGATATGTTTGTGTTTGACTTTTGGAATTTTGATTTGGACATGTATCGATATGTTTGTGTTTGATATTCATCATCAATTTTTTAGCTATTTGCGACGAAAACTATTTTATAAGCCTCTATGGATTAATCTATGAACAAGTTGGCGTATGCATATGAAGTGCGAGAGTGTTGTATGGTCTGTCTTGTACCAGCGCACACTCACGGCGACTATAAGGTGCTAGCTCAGAGTCAGTAAGTCGCAGACAAGCGTACCACTCCCCCGGTCACATTAAACTGACACGGGGCGAAGCAGTAAAGGCCATCGGCAAGGGAAATTAAATTCACTTTCCCACATGTGGTCTAGCGGGACTCGAACTTGCAGCGGTGACAGACCTTGGATTTGCGTAACGGGTGCAGCTAGCTAGACAGAAGGTGCTTACGCTTCTGAAGCATCAGGTCTCATATTCCAGGTGAAATTTCACATGTTTAACTTAATTTGATAGTTTTCAAAATTTTACTTTACTTTTGGGATTGTGATTTAGACATGGATTGGTTTGTTTGTTTTTGATTTTATAATGTGCTCAACCTTTTCATATCTTTATCACCATTACTTAATGGATTTTTTTATAGATTTTTTTAGAACATTTCCGGCTCAGACCCGAGATCAACAATTATTTTCCGAAATTAACTTGAAAAACACTACCACAGCTCAGTTGGTAGAGTGTTTGCTCTGTGTGTGGAATGTCGTGGGTTCGAACCCCGGTCGAGTCTGACAAAGACTTGAAAATAGATAGAGACTATTGTTTCGCCAATCACGTGGTATTTAGAAATGAAAGTCACGGGATCCTTCGGAAGAGACCCTAAAAATCGATACCCCCGTGTCACGGAAAGCGCGGGACGTTAAAGAACAATCACTGCACATTCCCCTTTGTACACTGCAGAAGTCGAAATTTCACTTAATCTGTTGCTGGTGAAGTCTCGAATTAAACGAAATATTCTTCACTAAGATTTAAGGCCCCATTCAATCAATCAATTAACTTAAAGTTACATATGTCAATGTGCCATTACTAAATTAATTTAAAAAATGTATTTATCCTTTTGGTGACACTGGATTTGTTTACGGTTTTTATAAAACAAAGTTTGATTGTATATAAGAAACAATTCTGTCTTGACTAGAAAAATAATTAAGGGATAAAGGAAGGGGGATGGAATAATAAAGTTAAACGACCAAGGGTAGATTCTTTCACTTACCAGAGAAAACCACCGACTTGTTGCAAGCCAACAAGGTGAGAACAAAGTGTTTTGCACCCTACGAAACGGCATTTGGTTAGATCCACGAAAATAAATTATATCATTTAATGTCCTATAAAAATGTTCTATGTCGTATCGAGGCAATTGTTACGCCATGTTATGTAATAAATGCCTGCCAAGTAATGTAATTCCCACCATGTAGTGTAATGATTTCTTTCGTGTAATGTAATAACACCTTGTTCTGTAATAAAAAACGACGTACAATGTAATAAAACAAGGTTTCGCGTCATGTAATAAGACTTCCGTGTAATGTAAAAATGAAATTTGGCAAACTAAGGGCCGACGAATTTTTCCAACCACTGACCTTGACGTTGACCTTGAGCCGACTTTGTCAATGGTTAAGGATAGGTGTAGACTAATCTTCACCGCAGTTGGAGGATATTGTCACTCAAAATTACCTGTATTTATTGACCTGGACTGTGACATATATAGAAGCCTTCATTTACCATCAAGAATAAAGGCATTATAGCAATACTGACTTAAAATTACCTTGACCTTAAATATCAAGTGACGTTTCCATTTTTTTCACCCTTTTACCCTTAATTCGACTTATTTCATTTTTACATGGCATGGGAATTTTATTACATAACACGAAAACTTGTTTTTTACATAACGGTGTTAACAGTGTTATTACATTACATGAAAGAAATTATTACACTAAAAGGTGGGTATTACATTACATTACTCGCCATTTATTACATAACACGGCGTAACAACTGTTTCTGGAGAAAGGTACATGCAAGTGCAAGAATTATACCCAGAGAAAACCACCGACTTGTTGCAAGCCAACAAGGTGAGAACAAAGTGTTTTGCACCCTACGAAACGGCATTTGGTTAGATCCACGAAAATTTTTTTATATCATTTTAGGTTCTAAAAAAAGAAAATGTTCCATGTCGTATCTAGGCATTTCATTTAAGTTGACAAACGTCTGATTTTCTATTTTTTTAATTTATTAATTTTTTTTAATTTTATTTCATTGCTACAAAATAAAGTTCTTTGAAACCCTTAATATAAGTATTTTTTCCAATATTGTATCAAATTCACAGGACAATGAATAGTATCATCATTTATCTGTTCCCAGATTTGTTTCATTTCCGTTGGCGTCTGTCCATGCCCTGTGACCACATCTATAAAGGAACATTTCTCTGGTTTGCGCCTCTCTTTGGCAAAAGTCCAGTCCATATGCAGATGAGCTTGGACCTTTGAGGCACATATACCGGTTATAAAAATGTCTTCCCATGGAAATGTTCTATGAAAGCAAACTCGCAATATTGGCGAAACAAGGTCCACCGACAGAACATATGCAGGTCCCGCGATATAGGTGGGGTATAGAAAGTCTGGATATATATCGGTAGATGTGTACCATTTTGATTTTTTATCCCTTATAGGTAATGATATATACACTTTTCGTCCGAGAACACTTTTAGTTAATTTTTGTGTCTTCAAAAGTTGCATAAGATGAGGCACATTTAGGAAAATATCCGTGTCAACTTTGGCCACGTATCGAGCTTGTTTACAAAACACAGCTGTCCATTTTAATAAAAGGAATGACTTTATGGTTAAATTTTTATACGAATCTATAAAATCCCCTTGAGCAACATCATGATAAAAGTTACTTTCTTTTTCAACGCCATCTTGTAAAGTGGAGTTATTTCCCCTACCTAATAAGAACATTACTCGGACGGATTTATCCTTGCGAACAATGGATCCCCATGAATCCCGGATCGCTTGTCTTTTAGCAAACTCTCCTGGGCTTGTTTCAATTATTATCATTAAGAACACTTTTGTTTCATTGATATCTTTACACATATCTTTTTCTAAAATTAGACCACTACAAGATGGCGACGGCGATGGCGGTGACAGAATGAGATCACTCGGGGTATAACTGTCTATACATTTGAACACGTTTAACTCGTGATAAATCGCCTTGTTGCTGGCATTTATATGATTGTGGATTTGCTGGTTTGGGACTTCAACTTGGATCTGTTGGAGCACATTCAAAAGGAAGAAAAACAGCAACGTCCAAAGACAAATTATGCTGAATTTTTTTCTGGAAATCCCTCCTAAATGGATAGCTCGCAAGGCGCACCATTGACCTGTAAATATAAATTTTAAAATGTAAAAGCAAATATAGCTATAATTTAATACATAATTAACAAATGTTTTTTGTTCCGTTGAGTATACTATATGTTCATGCTTCAGCATAGGACTATACGAAGTAAAAAGAAACCTACCTCATGTGTTGAATCGAAGCGAGGCTTTGCGATTCTCAAATGCCTTATTCGCGTATCTCATGGGTTTTTGTTATGATTCTCACATGAAAAGGGTTAACGTTAAGTATTTATAGACAGGTTTGACTACATTGAACCCCAGCTTTTCCAATCGTTCAGAAAACTAGCTTTTACCAATCTACCATTTTCGTGTATCTATATTGAACGGGTTGTTTATTTAATTATTTTTTTTTTTTTTGTTCCAATGCATGCTTTGTAACGCCGTGAAGGTCGTAATGATCAATGATGGAGATGTTGGTGATGATAGTGAAGGATATTATGGTATCGTGCTTTAATCTACTTTTTGAAGCCGTGACGACAAAAGAACAGAGGTAACCACGGATTGACAACACGTCTACGATCCACGAGCCAAAATCCTATAAATATGTAAATATGTTTATCAAAAAGTGTTTCAAATGTGGTGATGCAGATCATTTGGTTAAGGTTTGCGATCAAAAAAAAAAAAAAAAAAAAAAAAAAAAAAAAAAAGAAATAATTTTCCAGAAATAATTTTCCAGCAATAATTTTCCAGGAAACTTGAAGACTCAAAACGACTTTCAATTTTATAATGAAAAAAAAATAAATACATGTACAACTGATTCATGAAAAAGAAAATTTAAAAACAACAGTTGCAAAATATTGAAATCTCGCAACAATTTTTGATGAAACATGTTAACATTCTAAAAAGGAAATAAGCCATTTAAAAAGTTTCGGCCAGATATGCAAAGAATTCACAAAGAAATCATGCAACGCTGTCATGGATACATCTTTTGTGAAAGAACCGGCAAATATCTACACGGGACTTTCCAAAAACTGTTTGTGAGCTTTATACATGCAACACGACAATTCTGGATCTAAAACGGAAATGCCAACAACGCTGGAAAAGGAAGCTTTTATATCTAGAAGAACGTTTGATCCAGGGCTGGGTAACTCGAAGCTCTTTAAGCAGTTACGAACACATAATGCCTACTTGTTTATACATGTAACACAACGGAGTTAAGTGTTCATAACTGCTAAAACCCAGCCCTGGATTATTCTAGAAACCATTCATTTGCAACTTAACTTTTCACCAGAAGGCGTCCAAACGCCTCGATATCGACACAAACGTTATATCCAGTTCTTACCAGCATTGGTACTGGTGCGATTAAACCGTTTACAAACCGATATTCTATATGCACTAATTAGTTCACAGGCTGACCAATCAAATTTATTAATGTGTCCAGATCGGTACCTTTTTAGTGCGCAAGGTTGCTCTTTTTTATCGTTAAGTGTTTGATTTTGGTACAATTTCCATATAAAAAGACCGAAATTTTAGTACTTTTAATTTAAAAAAAAAACCTTCAAAATGGAAAAAATCTGTCCAATTTGACTGCTATCATTTTATCCGTCCGTTTATGCGTTTTTTATGGTACAAATCCGTCAAAAACGGATAAATCCGTCGAATTGGTCAGCCTGAATCCATGTTTGATACAGAACATTTATAAACAGGTGTATATTTAAGCTATACATTCATATATTTATATTTATGGTGTTTGATTGTATTAAACTCTGTTTTAGACCAAATGAAGTTATAGGACTATAATTACATTTGCTAATGTGACGTCACTCATTTCTTGCTGACACCTATGCTCGTGACGTCATTGATAGGCTCTTCCAGGAATTGGAATTGCATGTGGTACACAACAGTTTTATTTTTTATTTCAGGATTCAAAAACAAAAATAAGATTTTCAAAAAATGCGAAATGTAAATATAACCATTGAACTGTCTAGAAATGGCGTTTATAGTGCTATAACTTCCATTACCGTGCAAAGCAAACTAATCATAACACGCTACCACGTGTTATTCGGTTTGCTTTGCACGGCAATGGAAGTTATAGCACTATATATAAACGCCATTTCTAGACAGTTTAATGGTTATATTATAAGAAGTTATATCTGTTACTACATGTACTTACGAAAATTTTGTCTCGGCGCCATAAATATACTGGATATTTAACTGTATGTGATTTAAAGGAGTTTAGGGAATATTTATCCTTCTCCAGGAAGTGATGCATCTTCGATGGAGAATTTTATTAATTTGATTTCCATTTACAATAATATTGCATACTGAGCCAGTTTCCGGCCAAAGATACATGTATCTCTTCTTCCTTCCCGGCGGCATGCAGAAGTTATGTCAGAAGGAGGCATTACCTTCCCTATGATTCTAATGTGTAAAGTTCTGTTAATAAACATTTATAAGTAATTATTATACCCCTGGCTTAAAAAGTGGGGGGTATATAGTGATAGGGGTGTCCGTCCATGTGTCCGTCCTTCCGTTACACCTTAGGGTACCTATCTCTTATCCGCAACTCCTCCTAAACCCTTCAATGGAATTTCATGAAACTTTCACACATTCTTTGTGATATAATGCAGATGTGCACCTCCTATTTAAAAATTCGATCCGATGAATTTTTGGGAGCGGGGGGTATTTTTTGTGAGCTTGTGGCTCACAGTTTTTCTAGTTTTATATAGTTTGGTTGGTGGACTAACCATGTGGACTTTAAAAACAATTTACTAGTATATACGTTTACACAGTATTGTTCGACATTAGTGACAGTTTATTTTAAATTATATACAGTGTGCGAGGAAAAAAATCTAGTCTTAAATTTGGTATGTCTGTGTAAATTACTTAACATATATTAACAATTTCTTTAATTGTAATTACACTTGCACACATCACCTACCATAACATAGTGATGAATCATGATCATTTCGTTTTGGTAAATTTTTATAAACATTATTTAAATCTAATATATAAACATTAAAATCTAAAATCTAAAATTATACAATTTTATAAATTTACATTCGCTAGTCTGACCTGAATAGGGCATTATGGTGCATTTTAATGTAGCTGTTGAAACAGCGTGCAATCAAGAATTGACTGCCATTTTTCCTGGTTCATCAAGTAATGAACCAGAATTTAAAACTAGGAAATCTTCTGCTTCGCAGTTCATCAGATTTCCTAGTTTTAAATTCTGGTTCATTACTTGATGAACCAGGAAAAATGGCAGTCAATTCTTGTATTTACAATTTATTCTTTCTTTACAAGAGCAATATTGCAAATTCCGTTGAATGAAATAAATTCCAATGTTTTGAAAAAGAATTTTTAACGGCGGACGTGACCTGGACATGGAACAGCTGTTCAGAAACATTAAGCCCCGCCCATTTGACTGTCTGGAAGAAACAAAATAGGTCATCAATCTTGGATAATATTTCAAACAAATTTTATTTCAGTCAATGACAAAAATTTACATATTCATATTTATGGTCAAGTTACAGTTATTGAAAGTAGAGCTTGTTAAAAAACAGACTTAAGAGTGCTCGACATCTGGACTTGCGGATTGGTATTCGACTCGGGAGTATTGGTATTCATGCGCGATGTGAAAAACCGATGTTTATGCGAATCTTGAAAAAAAGAAATCAAACTGGGTTCAACGTAGAAGTTATTTTTCTATTGTAAATATGTGTAAATGAAAAACATCCTGTGTACGAAATGGAATACGCTAGTTTGTCCTAAAAAGGACACTTTGGAACATATTTTGTTTATTCAACTGTTCCAACAGCGTGCATGAATATACAGCAAATACCATGTACAAAAATGATTTAAAAAATATATTCGCTAGAGTACCCTGTATATGGCGCTTTTGGTACTTTTTTATTTACCAACTGAGCACGCTTAAATAAACAGCAACATCTGGTGTACGAACGAATTAAAAAAATTACATTTTGGCGATCCATTGTAACTCGTTAAATAAAAATTCAAAACGGAAAGGTCAATCTTGTTTGTCTAGTGTATATTTTTTGTTTATTCAGCTATCCCAACACCGGTATATCAATAAACAGCAACATCCTGTGTACGCTGGTCGTTATGTCCATTCAAGAATATTTGCGTGTTGAATTAAGATATCGATCAGGTACATCGGGACTTCATGTTTCAGCTATTCGACTATTTGATATTATAATGGTTTTTTTTTTTTTAAAAGAAACATCTATCATTACCCTTCAATGTATATATGTAAAGCGTCGTCAGTTCCCATGGTAACTGTTGCTATGTTCTTATGCTTTGTGTTGTTGTACGGGATACCTGTCTCTCAATTTTCTGAAATGCAACCACTTGACCTAAAAATTACAATATCGACTTTCCCGTCCGTCTTTGTTAAGATGCGTTTTGAATGAAATGGAACGACATTTCAATGAAGTACATTTTCTGCTATGAATATCTTGTTAACGAGTATTGCATTGGGATCAAGAAAATGTGTAGAATGTCATCAACACAAATTTAAATATTTTAATTATTCATTATTTAAAATTAGTACAAGACTTATATAACTGAGGGAGTTCATGATTACAATGGAGTAATGGTGTTTTATACCCCAGCCAATTTTTATTTCACTTATATCGAGACGGTTAGACCAGAAATGGTGAAGAAAACTGGAGTGTCAATAGGAAATCACTCTGACCATCGGCAAGCAAACTGGTACATGTACACTTTATCTTGTCACCCTCAAAGAAATTTCTCGCATAGCGATTGGTTAACTTACCGGGGTACATAGAACTATATTCGAAAATCTGGAGAACATGAACGCATACGACGTTTAGCGGTAGAAAGGAAGTTGACGTCTAGTTAGACAAACATGGCGCCAACGTACGCTAGTAATAAAAAATACGAAATGGAAGTTGAAAAGATCCAATTGGTAACGCTTTGAAGGGTGAACAAAAGCGTTATACAGGGCTTTGTCAGGTTACACGGCCCCATGTATCCGTCAAAGATAAATGTACCCTTCGCGGGGTACATGGGCCGTGTAACCTGCCAAAGCCCTGTATAACTTATAACATATTTAGGATGTGTCACAAGTGGGATTCGATCCGGTGACGAGAGGCGATGTGATCCGTAAGCCTTCGTTTGATACAATCCGATCACCGAGATAACTTTTATACACAAGGGTTATTATTATGTACTTTAATTGTGATATCAGGGGCAACTTTTAATCCCAAGGACTATGTTATATATAGCCCAGCCTTTTTTCACTTATATCCAGACGGTTAGGCCAGGCAATTGAAAATGACTTTGACCATCGGCAAGCGAACTGATACATGTACAGTTTATCATATATATAGGATGCGTTCCAGGTGGGGTTCGAACCGGTGGCGAGAGGCGCTGTGATCAGTAAGCGTTCGTTTGAGACAACCCTGCCATCGAGACTCCTTTTATAAATACCCAGGGACTATGTTGTATTATGATTGTGATATAAAGGGCACCTTTTAATCCCAAGGACTATGTTATATTTTTATTGTAATATCAGTCATAAAATTTAAAATAAATCGATATCTATATACCTTATCTAAATCATAAAACTGTAATTCATGTTATTATATACACTAAAGTACAGTACAGACCTGTCGAAAGTTTAACACTAAGCTAAGAGTAGAGTTAAGTAATCGAATTTAACGTCCCAGTCAAGAATATTTCATTTATATCGAAACGTCGCCAGTTATAGGTGAAGGTGCAGAAATTTTGCCTGTGCGTTGCGCTGATGGCATTATACAGCAAGGTTCTTTATCGTGTCAAGCCTCCCAAGACACGGGACCTCCTTTATTTTAAGTTCCAATCCGAAAGAACTGCGACTTTTATTGCGTAATTCTGAGAGATTGACTAAACAATCACCACCCACTTTTAAGTCTTGGGTCAGACCCGGTCAGGGTTCGAGGTCAAGGTTCGAACCTATGACCTCCCACTTACGGAGTGAGCACGCTACCAACTGAGCTACCCAGTGGTCACTAATCTTAGAAATTTATGCCGAATCGACAGACATTTTTGTCCATCGTTACGCAAATCTCGATAGTTTTTTGGTAGCTGCTACCTATCTATTTGGGTGGGAAAGTGAATTTTCCTTGCCGTTGTCCTTTACTGATTCACCTGGTATCAGTATAATGGACTGGGGGAGTGGTACGCTTGTCTGCGGCGTACTGACTCTGTGAGCTAGCACGGTAAAGTCGCCCTGAGTGCGCGCTAGTACAAGGCAGACCATACTACACACTCGCACTTCACATGCATACACAAAAATTGTTCATAGATTAATCCATAGAGATTAATTAAATAGTTCTCGTCGCGAATAGCTGAAAAATTGCTGATGCAACGTTAAGCAACATTCAACCAACCAACCTATCTATTTGGCCATTATATAAGCTAGCTACCCATCTCGGCCACACGGCAGCCGAGCTTTGACTTAGCACTGTGTTTAACTTTCGACTGGTCTCTACTGTATTCCCAAAATTTAGGCCTGCCAAACGTTTAACACTAACGAATTATTACCGAATCGGCAGCCCAACTTGGTAATTTGTTCTCTCTCGACAACTGTTCTGCAACTCACTTTCTCTCGGCAGTTTTTCGGTCACAAATGGAATTCGCCGCTGCACCACGTGATACCCTCTAACGTTTGTGCGGAACACGTATTTCCAATGGATATGGAATCGCATAAAATGACGTTTTCCCGCGAAAACAACGTCATTCTGGGAATGTGTGACGTTGACGTTTTCCAAAACGTCCCGCACAAACGTTAAGAGATATTGATCACGTGGTTTAGCGGCGAACCCCATTATCCATGTCTCAGCCACTAGGTAGCCGAACTGCAATTTTTTTTCTTTAGCTAAGTGTTAAACTTTCGACAGGCCTGTACTGTTGTGAATTAAAAGTACATGTACATTCTTTAAAGATTTGTTATAGAAATATTAAATACATGTATACATACTATTGTTTTTTATTTTCCTTTTTAGAAAGTATGACCTTTGCAGAGTTTAAAAACCAGTCTCGACCAGGTACTGGTCATTAATGACCAGATATTTCAAGTTGGATATCTATATATTGTCCCCGAACTTTATAAACTTTCAACCCATCTCGTATTATAATTGTTTTGAATATTTCATTCAGTTATTAGATTATGTTTTCAAAATATTTAAATCAGATTACAAAGTTTTAAATGTTTCATATGAAAAATATATATGATAATGCCTCAATGATTTCTGGAACGGATGGACGGATTATATCAGTTTCCGTCCGTATATATGTCTGTCAGGACTGTCCGTCCAACATCGAAGACATGGTTACCAGGATATGGCATTGAGTACGCCAGAAAAAGGGGGATAACTGTGCGGTTTTTTTCAAAGCTGTGCCCACCGTTTTTAATAATTCAGCCTAATTCTACATCTTCTCTTACAGCTGGCGACGTCTCGATATTAGTGAAATATTCTTGTCTGGGACGTTAAACACCATTACTCAACTTGATTATTTTAATTGACGTATCGCCGGCCACGCCTTTTACGTTCAGACACTGGCCGCTGTCACGGCAACTAATGACGTACTAGTGTCAGTGACGTCAATAAATGGCACAGTTTCTTACGAGTTTTGATTCTATTTGTGCACGATTCAAGCATGTCGGTCCTTTGTCGGAAAATTGTGGGCGTGGTCTGCGATCCGTTTATCAAAGGTAAAGCGGACAGGTCAATGTTGTTTGTCTATGATTCGTTTTATCATTGTTTACAAAATATTGTATATTAACTCTTTGAGTGACCGTAAGTAACTAAACAAACACTGTAGTAATATTTACTTAGTGTTATACAACCATTTTCATAGACAGTAAAACACGCACCTCTCTTTATATAGTACAGACCTGTCGAAAATTTTAAACCAAGCATAGAGTCGAAGTGGAGCAATCGAGCGACCGAGCGAAATGTAGCCAGAGACCGAAAACCTGCCGTGAGATAGATAGATGCTAGGTGTGCGGTATTACCGGTATACCGGTAAACCGGTCCATTTTAAGTAAACCGGTAAACCGCGGTACACTTTTTGAAATACCGGTACTTCGGCAATTTTCGTAAACATGAATCTACGGAAATTGACGATCTTATAAAACAACGATTTTCGATTAAGTTAAATTATTTAGAATCATTTTAAATTAATTTACATGCATTTAATGATTTTAATATATGATAAAAATACAGATTAAGTAAAATTTCTAAAAGTTATTAATCAACTGATATCGTACACGATGTCGTGATTACATACGACTGCTTTACGGCAGATGTCAACATGGGAACCGAAGAATTTGACATATAAAAACTCTCGGAGGAAATCTGCCATTTGGAGACATTTCGGTTTAAAAAAGAGGAAAATAGATAGCGTGGTTGGATTTTCTAGTCAAGTTCTATATTCTAGTCAGACAATTTCAGTAGTGATGAGCATGGTTTATGTTTAACTTTTATGACATTTGCGACTGTAAATGTGCTTTGTTCTAGATTTAATTAAAGCTTTTTACAAGATTGCAGTAGTTTAAGTTGCTATATAACAAATTCAACTGTCATCTATCTAACATTAAAGTAGCATATCAAACATACTAATCCATGTTCAAATCATAAATGGCAAAAGAATATAAATTAAATTTTATTTTGTGTTGTTAACTGATCTGGTCAAATTGATTCATATTTATGCTCCATTTGAAGTAAGAATTTCCCATTCAAGAATATTGTGGTATACCGTGGTACATACCGCGGTACTTGTTAAAATACCGTGGTATACCGCGGTACAAAATTTTTCGTGGTACCCAACACTAGCTGTCAACAAGCTATAACGATATAGCTAACGAGGGTCTGAGATAAGCTGTCGTTTCGACACGAATTCGTTAGCTAAGTGTTTATTTTTGACAGGACTGAACTGAGGTGAGCTGTCGTTTCGACACTAATTCGTTAGCTATATGACCTGTACTGAGCTGAGTTGTCGGTTCGGCACTAATTCGTTAGCTAAGCGTTAAACTTTCGACAGGCCTGCACTGAGATGAACTGTCGACTCGGCACTAATTCGTTGGCTAAGTGTTAAACTTTCGACAGGCCTCCACTGAGCTGAGCTCTCGTTTCGACAATAATTCGTTAGCTAAGTGTTAACTTTCGACAGGCCTGCACTGAGCTGAGTTGTCGAGTAAATTGTCGAGTTTTCAAAAACCTCGTATTTCTTTAACAAACTCTGGCCCCTTTGCACTGCTCTATGGCGTTGGCTATGTTAATATCTTTATTATTTTTTAAATTGATTCGTTATACAAGGTGAAAACTATTTTCCCCGACACGTGTATTTTTGCACAATTTTCATAAAAAATGCAACAAATATTTTAAAAATTCTTAAATTATCAATTCCTGCTTTATTATACCCCCGCTTAAAAAGTGAGGGGGGAGGGGATATAGTGATAGGGGTGTCCGTCCGTCCGTCCGTTACACCTTAGGGTACCTATCTCTTATCCGCAACTCCTAACTTGACTCTTCAATGGATTTTCATGAAACTTTCACACAATCTTTGTGATATAATGCAGATGTGCACCTCCTATTTAAAAATTTGAACCGATGGATTTTTTTATGCTGGGGAGCGGGGGTATTTTTGTGAGCTTGTGGCTCACAGTTTTTGTAGTTTTTATTTATAAATCTTCACACTTAAAAATTATACCTCTCTTTCACGCTTTTCAACCAAATGGTTTTCACTTGAATGACCCTAAATTATATAAGGGCGGATTAAACTAGTTATCCGCGGAGAGAGAAATGCAGTGGTTTTTATAAACAAACCCGTTTCTAAATGCAAATGCTATAAAATTTAGTATTAATTTTTTAAGTACTTATGAATTTTATTTGACAGCTTTAAGTTCTTGTTAACAAAACAGTTTTTTCTGCAAAAAATGGAACGAAAATTCAAATAAAGTTCACCGTTCAATGAGCAGTGTTCAGTCTGTTGGTTCTTTTTAACAAAAAAAAAAAAAAAAAAAATTGAAATCATTTGTCCGTTCAACCGTAAATCATAATTTTTATGATTTTCTATGATTTAATAACACATCTAGAGATATAATATAACTGGGGTGGGTAACTCGAAGCTCTCTTAACAGTTACGAATACTTAACTCCTACTTACGAAACTCGTAGAATAAAATCGGGTAACTCGAACAGTCGTAAGTAAGGTAGTCATCGTAACGTGTCCTTAACTTTACGGAAATCCGATACCTCCCTTAGACCATACTTAGCGTAACATTGCACATTAAACAAGAGATTTACACATTAATTGCATGCGTTCCACTGAGTTATTATTTAATTTGGACAACATCAATTTAAGTTTTTTGATCATGTTGATAATTTCTTTAAAAAAATTAGTCATTAAAGTGACTGTGTTTTTAAAACAACAATGTCTTATTTTAAAATTATGATCATTAATAATATTGTGATAATAATTACTAAATTAAAATTTAATCGGGATAATTTTCAACTTATGCTTAAAACCGTAAGCATTTGTTTTACCTTGAATCATTTAATATTATATAATTGCCTGAGAGAGAGAGAGAGAGAGAGAGAGAGAGTGTGTGTGTGTGTGTCGTAATCTTTATGGAAAATAAGATTAATATTTATAAATGACATAAAAATCCACATGTGTAGCATTTCATACTGCATCAAAATTGTTTGTTGGTAATTCCTTCTCTATGGATATTTTTTCACAGTAGAATTTAACCATTTCAAGCGGAATACTGCTATTTTAGCATCTTTAGTCAAAATTATCCTATGCCTGTGTGCATTTTCTTTCCATAATATTTAACAAAGTAACTTGTGTATGGCACTGAATCATTTATGGATTTTAAATTTCAATAGATTTCATGTAAACTACAGATTTGCGCGAAGCATGCTCTCTTGAAAACTACAGAAACGTATAATTTATTTTTTAAAAAAAAAAAATTTTCGACGAATTTGCTTCAAGGATTTTCATTTTGAAACTGCTTATTGTTATATGACACGTATTTTTTATTAAGAATGCTTATTTAATCAAAATAAGATAAAGAAAATAAGGGAATGTCACAATGTTATTAAAAGTCACAATGAGAGAGAGAAGAGAGAGAGAGAGATTTGCATTGGAAGTATCTGTGAAAACTAAATGCAAAAATGTGAAAACATAGATAAGTGCAGGATTTTTCGTAGTGTATGTTCTGATGGGAAACTATAATTTAATTTCACTCTAAAAATTTCCCTATTTAAATGCACGTTTTCAAACTACTACATAACATAATTAGTTCATGTTCGTATATTGAATTTTATGGGGTTAACGTTTTCAAAATTCAACAGGCCCACTTCGTAATCCAGTGTTACTTTTTTACCCCGTTCGAAGCAGTTGCTATTTAGTAAGTGACTTTAATTTGCCGAATTTCTTTTGACTGCCATTTAATTATTTTGTCAAGTGATAACAGGGTAACCGAATATTAGAAGAAACTACGAAGAAATAAAAGAAAAACGCTGTATATTACAGAATATACGAACGAAACGAATTCGTAACTCTACACGTAAATCGTGATCGTAAGTACGCGTTAAGTACGTGTAAATTTGTCGCAGTATAAACTTACGATCGTCGTAACATCTACTTACGAATCATATTTAAGATTGGTTCGAGTTACCCACCCCTGGTTTGAATATGAAAATTAAACTTTTCTTCTTGTTGAAACCCTAATTTTATTCACCTTTAAAGTAACACATTGTTCACACAATTTCACTCATCACCATTAGCCAAGGGAGAAGCTAGTAATACATGTTACATGTGGTCATACATATTATATACACAGTGTGTATGTACAACACTCAGTATCAGGTCGAGTCCTTTTTTCGTAGCCGTATCACTACGAGTCGCGCTTGCGCGACGAGTAGTGATACAGCTACGAAAAAAGGACGAGACCTGATACGAAGGGTTGTACATACACACTGTGTATATAATATTTTTATCTAATATTTCCAATTAGGTTATTTAAAATAATGAAAAAAAAACAATACTTTATGTGAAAAAATTACATTTTACCACAGAAAAAACAATGAACTATGTTATGACCGACAAATCCAAGACTCCCTGATGACGTAACAACGAGAAAGTGCACGTGCGCTTTACCGCCAATGTTGTATCACTACAGTGTGGTGATACAAAATTCTGTATCATACGTGTTCGATAAAACTTGTATTTCGTCAAATCAGATAGAAAAACTAGTCTAATGTTAGATAAATTACGTTATCATACGATTTTCCAAGCGATAGAAAACACTATTTTATTATTATGACAGTGGCCTCATACAGGTAAAATCTTAAAGCATTCCTGTTGGTCGAACGGTCGCAAAAAACGGTAGACGTCGAACGATCGCAAACAAATCGTAGACATCCTTTATTTTGAAATAATGCGACTCGCGTATTCAAAATACCGGATGCGTCCTTGAAACAAAACAAATACATGTATATATATACATCTATATTACAACAGAATGGGATATTGACGTTTTAAAACGAGTGCGTTTAATTAAATACGTGTGTATATTATTAATAATTCATAATTTAGTTGCAATAATGTGCGCGTAATCACGTTTATTCCGTTAAAGTGCATTATGTACATACATAATGCGAATTATGTATTTGTAGTTCGATTTATACATGTACAGTTTAAAATTAGAATACCTACACATTTTTGTGATCCGTAAACAGTGAAATTCAAACTGAATGAGTTAAGTTGGTGTTTAACGTCCCAGTCAAGAATATTTCACTTATATCGAGACGTCGCCAGCTATAGGCGAAGGTGCAGAATATGTGTCTGCACATTGCGCTGAATGCAGTATACAGAAGGGTTCTTTAACGTGCCTAGCCCACCGTGACACGTGACCTCGTTTATTTTAAGTTCCCATCCGAAAGAATCGTGACTTTCATTTCGTAATGCGTAGTGCTTGGCGAAAGAACAGTCACTTCCCACTTTTTTAAGTCTTGGGTCAGACCCAGACAGGGTTCGAATGAAGGGTCCGGTCCATCTATATCATTATATCCACTTATAATATGTCATGTGCTACTTTTGAATTTTTTATAAAATAACGCATTCAAAAGTAGCACATGACAAAACGTTTTGAAATTTTATAAAATAACACATTCAAAAGTAGCACATGCCAAAAATGTTTTGAATTTTTAAAAAATAACGCATTCAAAAGTAGCAAATAGCAATTATTAAATTTTAAACTGAAATTGTGTTAAAATTACTGAAGAATTTTGTTACAGAATATAATAGGTGTTGGGGAAATAAATAAATAAACAATTAGAAAATATAAAAGAGTTCCATTTGTACTCTCCACAAAAATTTCAATTTCGTCTAAAAAATCCTAAAAATGGCGGAGTCGAGTATTTTTGAACATTTCTCTGTGAAAAATAATTTTTCAATTTTTTTACATAGAATTTAATGTAATAGGTGGGATGATACAAAATGAACTAATAAATAAAAAAATAAATAAATAAACTAGAAAAACTGTAAACCACAAGCTCACAAAAAATAACCCCCGCTCCCCCACATAAAAAAACCCCATCGGATCAATTTTTTAAATAGGAGGTGCACATCTATATTATATCACAAAGATTGTGTGAAAGTGTCATGAAAATCCATTGAAGGGTTTAGGAGAAGTTGCGGATAAGAGATAGGTACCCTAAGGTGTAACGGAAGGACTGACGGACCCCTATCATATATAATACCCTCCCCCCCCCTTCACTTTTTAAGCGGGGGTATAATAAGTGAAACGTGAAATGAATAAACAAACGTGGCATGTGTTTACATGTGAGCCAAGTTTCGGTTGATTAAACCAGCCGGATAAAAACTGTTTGTCCGTTTTTGGATAGATATAGTCATGGATTAGGATTGTTTAGAATTAAATAGAGCGGGATTGTCGTAATCGATATCATGGCTTTAAAAAGATTGGATGATCTAATGGTCATACGGTTTTGTGTAATAATCACGATGTTATATTTCGGTGACACTTAAATAATCTGTATTGAATGTCGCTGGTTATATAATATAAATATAACTTATAACTTATTTTTAAGATCTGTGTACTGGGTGAATTTGTATGGTTAGAATTCCTTAGTAACCCAACCCCCTCCCTTAAATTCTATGACGGTAAAATATGAGGGTTTTTCTTATTTTACAGAAATGTTCAAAATGGTTTGATTCCTTCAGTCTTTTTTAAAATCAAAATTTTAGTGAAGGGTACAAATTCAAATAGAACTGTTTGCATTGTATATTAATTGGAATCGATATACCGATATATTCGAATATATGAATAACAACCCCATACACACAACCGATTCAATTCAATTCATTATTAATCAGAAAGCATTAGTAAGCTGTAATGTATGACATAATTTAGTAATTTTACATGCGTGTTACGTTATGTAAGTATAACACTTATTGTCCGTTCCGATCTATTTATTGACCCTTTATTATTTTGAAATTAATTTTGCGACGGGTGGATTAACGTAACGAGCTCGAAATAGCCGTTATATATAAACGATTTTCCTGGTTTTGTTTTCCTCTCCGATTCAAAGGCTCTTGTTTGACAATTCAATTATTGACTAAATATATATATCATGTCAATTTCACCAGTTGTCCTTTATGGAGTTGTTGATTTCACCCAATCGCCTCTGGTGTGATACTGTTCAAGTTTGAACTAGAAATGCCTAACGGTTTATAATTAATTCAATCATAATATTATATTCTGACCATGATAAGAATCCATAAATATAAGCAATTAACTTTGACCTGTCCGCTTGACCTTTTATTTAACTATTTGAACACAGGTGTTTATCTTATATACATCATGAGATAAGCAAACCTGTGTATGAATTAACTTGGGTCTTAACACACCCATGCATGTATTGGGTGGACCTCCTCTATGAATATTCCAAATGAAAGGTCAAACGGACAGGTCAATAGTGTTGACCTATACACCTGGTCAAATATATAATAATGTCCAGGTACACATGTACTTGTATTTGTAATAAACAGCAGGCCCCCGTTTCACAATCATTCCTTAGCTAAAATTTTCCTGAACTTAAATCTTGCAAAATTTCAAATCTTTATAATTTTGTTAATTTTCAACATATTCAAGAATTCAAGGTGTCATTTTTAAGATCACTTATAGATTAAAACATCTGCATTTAGTTTTGACAAAAATATTCACCAGTAGCTCCAAAAAGAGATAAACAAACTTTGTTAAATTAAAGTTAAGGAAAATCTCAGCTAAGGAATGATTGTGAAACCGAGGCCAGGTACCGTAGATTTGCACAAAATTAACCTTATTAATAGCAAAATTTCCAGAATTTGTGAAAATACAGCCAATTTTAAAGCCCTTCCCCCATTTTTTATAAAATATGTTTATTTAAAAAATCTCATAAACTAGCTAATAGTCAATGACGATTTCAGCTTGCAGAAACGGCGATATTTAATACACGTAATAGAATGGATGAAACATGCAAAACATAATAATGATATGCAATATATTTGATAGGTACGGAAGCGTATCGCTGCCAACTCGTGTAAAAAGACCACGTCGACGAAAAATCAAATGCACAGTCTATGCAAAAGGTATTTCCTAATTATACGAGTAATATATCTTTTATTATTACACCAGGGGTGAGAATAGTCTTTCAGACAGTCAAGTTCAAATTCTGTGTGTAGGCAGTATCCATTATACTAACATTATGGACCATTGGTCGTACTTAGTGTACATAACTCTCGATGTACATACAGTCACACCTGTCTATATCAACACCACTCGATAAACCGAACCTCTGTATATGTACGTCATATACCATTTCTCGAATGTAATCACAAAATACATTAAAAAATGGTATATTCTCGCATACCATTTTATGAATGTATTTTCTGAATAAATTTTAAAAAATGGTATATCGCAAATAAAACTAAAATGTGAATCGTCGAAGAATTTCGCCGATGTTTATAAGCAGCAAAAGGAATGGAGTGAAGTAATGGTGTTTACATCCCGGTCCAGTCAAGATCCTTTCACTTGATATCGAGATGGTCAGTTCTGGGATGGTGAAGAAAATCAGAGTACCCAAAGTAGGAAACTACCGATAACTGACAAACTTTCTCAAGCTAGGATCTGAAGAACCTTGGCAATGATCAGAGGCGATATGATACATAAGTGCGCTTCTTAATTAAGCCACTCGGCCACGGAGGATCCCAACAAATGAAGGACTGACCATTAGGACAGGCCACGGAGGTCCCCAACAAGTGATGGACTGACCATTAGGACAGGCCACGGAGGTCCCCAACAAGTGAAGGACTGACCATTAGGACAGGCCACGGAGGTCCCCAACAAGTGAAGGACTGACCATTAGGACAGGCCACGGAGGTCCCAAACAAGCGAACGACTGACCATTAGGACAGGCCACAGAGGTCCACAACAAGTGAAGGACTGACAATAAGAACAGGCCACGGAGGTCTCCAAGTGAAGGACTGACTATTAGGGCATGTTCGACTGAGTGTGCAACTTTCAGACTCTGGAATCTAATATTCCCATATGAAGTATTCCTTGTCGTTGGCCTTTACTGGTTCACCCGTAGTAATTTGGGAGATTTGGGGAGTGGCACGCTTGTCTGGCGTATTGATTCTGTGAGCTAGCATCTTAAAAGTCGCCCTGAGTGTGCGCTGGTAAAAGGCAGACCCATAAATGCGTGTAACAGGCGTGATATTTATATTCTAAGGCCACTTATAATCCAAACTATATATTCTAAGGCAACTTATAATTCAAACTACAAGTCATTAAAAGTGCATCGTCACACAATACTGTTCTATTTGAATTGGGGTGAATATTGTTTGGTTTGAACAATGCTGAACTATATACAGCCGAATATGCCTCAACAATAATCGAGTAATATACAAACTTAGCTTAACTTGGATCGTTGACAGCCTTAGAATATGAACTATCAAGCCTGGTACACGCATTTTAGAAGGAAAATAAATCGCAGAAAACCTCAACCGTAAATTGTAAAGTTTTCAAAAAACCTCGTATTTCTTTAACAAACCCTGGCCCCTATGCACTGCTCTATGGCGTTGAGTATATTAATATCTTTTCATTTTTAAATTAATTCGTTATACACGGTGAAAACTATTTTTCCCCAACATGTGTATTTTTGCACAATTTCCATAAAAAAATGGAACAAATATTTTTAAAATTCTTATATTATCAGTTCCTACTTTATTTTTATTTATAAATCTTCACACTTGTGTAGGTAATTTCATAATTATACCCCTCTTTAACGTTTTTCAAACAAATGGTTTTCACTTGAATTTTCCTACCTAGATGACCATTTAGCAATATTCAAACAACCAACCAATATATAAGATTTCATTTTCCAATCAATGGTATATACACTGTACACTGTATTGCATGCTTTAATGTACAGTACAGGCCTGTCGAAAGTTTAACGCTTAACCAACGAATTGGTCCTGAATAGGAAGCTCATCTTTACCCAACCACTGCGGTAGCTCAGTTGGTAGAGTTCTCGTTCCGTAAGTGGAAGGTTGTGGGTTCGATCCCCGGCCGAGTCTGACCCAAGACTTGAAAGTAGGTAAGTGACTGTACTTTCGACAAGCACTCGGCATTACGAAATGAAGGTCACGGTTCTTTCGGATGGGAACTTAAAATAAACGAGGTCACGTGTCACGGTGGGCTTGGCACGCTAAAGAACCCTGCTGTATAATACCATCAGCGCAACGCACAGGCAAAATTTCTGCACCTTCGCTTATAGCTGGCGACGTCTCGATATAAGTGAAATATTCTTGACTGGGACGTTAAACACCATTACTCACTCACTCACTCATCTTTACCCTTCGTTAGCTATATCTTTGCATGTGCTATCTATCTCTCGACAGCTTTTTAGCCAGGCAATAGGTATTAATCTCTACCACTCGTCGACCGAGACTCGTCTACTTTTCGTTAGCTCAGTGTTAAACTTTCGACAGGCCTGTACTGTATCTCAGTGTATGTTAATTCTATCGGTATTGTTATTTAAAATTGTACACTATTATGGCTACATTGAATGCCAATATATATATATATATTAATATATATATATATATATATAATATATATATATATGTGTGTGGTGTGTGTGTGTCACCTTCAGTGGTTTATGAAAGTTATAAATTTTATTTGATTCGGATTAGGAATATGAATTATGCGCTAGTTTTTTGGTGATTTTTATTGATAAAGATTTCAATGACCCTGTTTCAGCCAGGCACAAAAATGTTCACGTCACGACATGGATTGTAAAAACAAAATACAGTGTCTAAATAAAACTACATTCAATACCGACAATTTCTTCAAAAAATATTTACATTGGAAAAATGTTTGGCGACAAACACCATGGCCATAGTTTCACTAAATACATTTTATAATAGCACTGTGTCATTGTCGTTAAGAAAACTGAAACGCAGCACCATGACCATTTACCTGAAGAAAACATTATAACATACACGTGATATCAAATAACTAAATTAAAATGATTTAAACTACCTGTTTTAGCTGATTCCCGTGATTTTTCCGTCATAACTGCTGGCAGAATTTAACTTCAAAATTCATGTTCTATGTTTATAATATATCCACAAACAACGCAGTCGTGTTAATAACCGGCCAATAATCCAACGTTTTCCATAGACTTCTCTCACCTGTATTTAAGTATACACAGAGAAACCACAAAATATTTAACTAAACTTGGTAATATTTAAACGCGCATGACACGGAATCGATAGCTACTCGAGTAGAACCGAGCTCTTGTCTTTTAAAGTCTATTATAGTATAGTGCGTAAAGTTTAACTTGACCGTTTGACCTTTAGTTTGAATATTAGATCGGGCGAAAGCACGGTTACTTGAATAGAATCGAGCTGTTGTACTCGAAAAGTGTGTCAAGTTTGACCTGGCCGCTGGACCGTTAATTTTAATATTAGATTGGGCTAATAGACTGTGTGATAGCACGGCTACTCGAGCAAAACCGAGCTTTTGTACTCAAATTGACCTGGCCGCTAGACCGTTAATTTGATTATTAGATTGGGCTAATAGACTTTGTGATAGCACGGCTACTCGAGTAAAACCGAGCTTTTGTACTCAAAATCCGTTACAGTATAGTGTGCCAAGTTTGACCTGGCCGCTGGATCGTTAATTTGAATATTAGAGTGTGCGATTCATATGCAAAAAGACACGTTTCATTACCATAAACACCCGGTACCGGTACCCGGCATTGCTATCGTCTTAGATTGGGCGAACAGACTTCATTACCATAAACACCACAGTGTATGAACGGAACTGTACGCAAAAAGGTAGCTACTGTTCGGCGAAGCGAGAGAAAATGAGGTCAACGAGTAAATTGTTTCTTATTTTCTTGTTGCGTAAATAGCAACTCGAAATCAAATACGGTAAATAAGCAGTTGTTCTCTATCTTCTTTTGGGGGTATTTGTATGTTTTAGAATCTCAAAATAAATTAAATATTCCATTAAGAACAGTCATGAACACGTATTTGAGCAACGCTGGGCCTATCTAAAATGTAGATTTATGCTCATTTAATCGAAAATATCATAGAATTTTAAAATACATGATGAAAACAAACCTTTTTTCAATCAGTCTATATAGTTACAAAATCTGCTTTGGCACAGAAACATTCAAAATATTGATTCAAACGACATAACTGACAAGGTGTTACTGTACCGGTAGTTAATTTTTTGTCTGTACCGGTAGTTAAGTTTTAGTAAAAGAAACACTGTACCGGTAGTTTTTATTGTGATACTTTAACTTCAGTCTCTCTGGGATACTAAGGAAATTTCTCTTTTTCCTGTCAGAGATCTTTAGTACTTTTATGCTTATTATGCTACCATATGCCACCACATCCTTTTAAACATAACCCGGTAGCTTAGTTGGTAGAGTGCTCGCTCCGTAAGTGGGAGGTCGTTGCTTCAAACCCCGAGCAGGTCTGACCTAAAACTTGGAAGTGGAAAGTGACTGTACTTTCGACAAGCACTCGGCATTACGAAATGAAAGTCACGGTTCTTTCGGATGGGAACTTAAAATAAACGAGGTCCCGTGTCATGGTAGGCTTGGCGCGTTAAAGGACCCTGCTTTAAACTGCCATCAGTGCAACGCACAGACAAAATTTATGCACCTTCACCTATAGCTGGCGATTTCTTGATATAAGTGAAATATTCATGAATGGGACATAGAACACATTTACTCAACTCAACTCCTCTTAAACTTGTAATATTGCTTTGGCCAAAAACGATTGTCGTAAAATAAAATACTTTCATTTACACAGATGGTTTCTTACCATTGTTGTTACTGCAAATAGTCTTCATACATTTTTATTTTTTACGACATTGAGCTTGAACTTAAGTTTAAAACTACTGGCACCTTAAAGTCGCCCTGAGTGGGCGCTAGTACAATGAAAACCATAAACTTAACTTAATGTTCTCTGCCCCAGAAGGCGCATAAGGCCTCAACGCTATCCTTCCATTTTTGTCTGTCCTTCGTTGCTGCTTTGGCTGTATTCCATCTACTCCATCCAGCAGCGTTTCTTTCCTTTTTCGTTGTTCTCCTACATGTGGACTTAGGTTTTCCCTTTTTTCCCTGGCTGCCATCCTAGTGTTGTCTTTCAGTCATTTGTTCCCTCTTTCCTTAGTATGTGTCCGAATCAGTTCCACTTTCTTCTCAGCCTGATCTCATAGCTTATGTTGTTAAGTCTAGCTGTTTTCAATATTTTTTTTCATTAGGTATTTTCTGTTGCCATCTTATTCTTAGTATCCTTCTGAGGCAATATGTTTGGAAGCCGTTTGTAAGAGGTGTTCATCTTTCTTCGTTCTTTTCCACGTTTTACTTTCAAAAAACAATACTGGTCCTACTACGGTCTTAAAAAGGTGCATCTTTGTATTTTTTCCAATATTTTTGGTGTTCCAATCCTTCTAAGTCTATTTCTTTGAATTTAATTTAAACCCTATCGTTGATACCTCTTTAGTCGTTTTCCTAGTCTTATCATTCAGGTCTTAGAATTTGGAGGATAAAAGTGCCATATCTTCCGCAAACCCAAGACCTAACAATAATGTTGTAAAGTCACTTCTTATTTCTCTTCTCACTCCATTTGTTGTTTTCTTTATCATCCTAATATAACTCTTAGAAAGAAACCCTGACATTACACATCCCTGTTTTACACCACTTTTAATAGCGAACCACTCTGATGTTTCATTTTCTTCAATGAAGAACATTCGAATCTCTCTCTTATAGCATTAGAGATAAGTGGTTGGAATCCCATAGCTTTTCGTTATAGTCCAAAGGCTCTTCCTGTGCACCGAGTCGAATGCCTTTTCAAAGTCCACAAAGTATGTGTATATTGGAGTTCTGAATTCATTTGCTTGTTCCAGAATTTTTTCTCAGGATGCTCTGTTGTTACTCTCCCTGGTCTAAATCCTGCATGTTCCTTCCTGAGTCTCTTGTCCACTCCTGTCTTAATCCTTGCAATGACCATACAGCTAAATTCCTTGCTAATGAATGATAGTAAACACACTAGCACATAGATTAATTCTCAGAGGGTAATAATCTTGTTCTCGTCGCGAATAGTAGCTTACGTTTACTAATATTTCTATATTATAGCTATCACCCCCTCAGTTCTTGCAATGTGGAAATTTGAGTAATAAATTGCCAAAAACATGCTACAGTATACGATATATTTTAATGCAATTGCAAAATGTACTATAATTAAGGGGCTATTGGTCTTTAATATTGTCCATAGCATATTTTGCTTCAATAGAAAAGCATGATTTATAATTTATAATTAAATTACAAAAACTTCTAGTACATGTGTATCAAACTAAAAATTCCATCTAACTCGCATGGATGACTTGGAAGAGAAAAGTAGCTACCGGTACAGAAACAATACAGATGTTGAAAACTACCGGTACAGTTCTAACTTTCGCCCACGGAAGGAAAACTTGCTTTTTCAGTGTAAATACGAGTTTTGTAACATTCTGTACATGAGTTAGGGAATCTAAGAATATTTTTCTACATATAGGTACTGATAATGGAACATACAATGTGAAATAATACGTATTTTACATCATTTAACTAGAAGTGAGAAGCCCACGACTCGACGTTTGATGATGTTCATCATCATATATTATATAAGTTGACACTTTTCTGAGAGCATATGGCTACCACTAAAGCTTTATATAGTGAAGATGGATTAAATAAAAGGGATAAACTAAATCCATTAAAATTGAGCTAGAAAGATAGATAATCAACTACCTCGTGTCTCCCGATACATCTTCTTCTCGCTTCGACGAACAGTAGCTACCTTTTTGCGTACAGTTCCGTTCATACACTGTGACACCCGGTTCCCAGTATCTCTATCGTCTTAGATCGTGCGAATAGACTGTGTTTATAGGCTAGACAACCATAAACACCCAGTTCCCAGTGTATCACTATCATATTTTCTTATATTTCAACTTTATAAAGTCCCTATGTTACACAATGGATATGCACAATTAAATATTTAAATTATAGGTCACACGCGTATAACTGGCAAAACTAGGTTATGGAAGCATACAGTAGAGACCGGTCTAAAGTTTAACCCTAAGTTAAAAATACATATTATACCAGTTTTAATTTTACAGCACTAGACGGCCGTTTCGGAATACAATTCCTCATCAGTAGTGCTTGGACCAAAATTATGAAACCAAAATTATTTTGAAGATGTTGACAAGCTACCCAAAGGACCAAAATATATTTTACCAAATTAAGCTAAGGAAATACTTTGCATGAGGGAGTATACCTTAGGTTTTGAGAAATTTCAAATTTTAACTTGCTGGAAATTTAGACAATTACAGTATATTTCTGACAATAATACGAAATTATTGCCTACTGAGTTTGTGATATCCTCGGGGCACCAGCCACCAGCAGAGATATCGGCTCAGGGGTTTAAAATACATATTATACCAGTTTTAATTTTACAGCACTAGACGGCCGTTTCGGAATACAATTCCTCATCAGTAGTGCTTGGACCAAAATTATGAAACCAAAATTATTTTGAAAGATGTTGACAAGCTACCCAAAGGACCAAAATATATTTTACCAAATTAAGCTAAGGAAATACTTTGCATGAGGGAGTATATATATATACCTTAGGTTTTGAGAAATTTCAAATTTTAACTTGCTGGAAATTTAGACAATTACAGTATATTTCTGACAATAATACGAAATTATTGCCTACTGAGTTTGTGATATAACGGATTAATGCCTAATCAACAGGTCATCTCGGCTCACCGTGACCTATTTTTAAGGGCTTCGGTAACTGCGACCTATTTCTCAGTTAATAGTTATCAGCCTACATGTACTTGCTACCCATGTCTCGATAACGGAGTATTGACTCCTTTACGTTAGCCCAGTGTTAAACTTTCGACAGGCCTGTACTGTAAGACCCGAACAATAAAATAATCATGGTCATCTGATCATCGTATTTAATTTTATAATGACCATTACAATAATTGGACACGGATTTTATTGGACATGTCATTCATAAATATACATTGAAATAATTGGTCTATTTTTGAACGATGGATTTTTCTATCGGTTTTAGTCCGTGAATTGTAGCTTATATTAATTACTGAATGGATTTTTTTGTATAGAAGGTTTTATGCATTTTCAATAGTGAATAGTAGCTTACCGTGCTTTTAGTTTTTAAAACCTTTAAACGACAAGGTAAAATCAATGACATGTAATGAATTGTAATTTTTTTTTATTTACTAAAAACATAAAGACAATAAATTATTTATTATTCCGAAAGGTAACCATGGTGATATAATAAGGCCGGAAGACAGAAAGATAAAAAACACGTGTCCCAAGTCTTTCGCCCGATTCATTATAGGGATGAAATTAATGTTTCTGTTTGTTATGAAAGTATGAATTCGCATAGAAAATTGTCAAATTCATTCAAGGATACTTCCATAACAAAATGAAAAATTATTTCATTTCTTATAATTCAATAAGGTTCGCCGCTGTTGTTTAAATCATTCTAGCCAGCGCTTTCCACGATGATGGTCACGTTTCATTTCATTTCTTTAATGTTTTATATATAGCGTTAATATGTTTGAGGTAAACAAAAATTGGTTATTTTTTCTACTGGGATACTTTAAGTTCATAGGATAATTTAAAAGTTAACCTCCTCACTCACAACTTCTGTATTTTTCCTAGTTACGGCCATTATATTCTGAATCGCGAGATAGTGTCTTATTGAATTGGTTTGGGGTTGGCAGTTGACAATAAAGGTTGTTTTACATTATGTTGTACAGGGTTTAAATAAGCTAGCGCTTGTTCCTGAATCCAGTTTAAAGCTGACTTGTGTTGTATTTTTGTATTTAACGATGAATAAATATTGTTTAAACTAACTAAGTTCATAGGAACAATCATTAAATTGAATGGCTCGTTTTTAATTCTGTAACAGTCGAAGTATCAAAGCATCTATTTTTATGTTAGTAATGCCGCCTTCTAGGTCTATACCGCAAGGCTACATGCAAATTATACAAAGTGTCAGGCATGGGGTAATGCTAATTTGTAATTGTAATGCCCTGTAATGCATTACATTTTCTCAAAGTAATGCATGTAATGTGTAATGCCCTAATTTTTGCATTACATGTAATTGTAATGTAATGCATTACATAGACAAAAGTGCATGTAATTTAAGCATTACATGGCATTACATAGCATTACTTCTCTGTATTAAATGTTAGATATTATTACCATTACAATTCTGGGCTAGTAAGTACCTACATGCTACTTTTTTCCCTAATGTCATATACCATTTTTTATATTTAATCATAAAATACATTAAAAAAATGGTATATGACATTTTTTGAATGTATTTTATTATTAAATTAAAAAAATGGTATATGACACTAATATAAAATATGAAAATCGATGTCTAGAAAAATTGTAACTGTGAACTGTTGTCAAACTAATGATTTATTTGATTCAACCTTAATACTAAAACTATATAAAATGTCAAAAAGTTAGTATACTTCAGATCATTTTGATTTTCCAACAAATGTAAAGGATAATACATTTTAAAGCAAAATGCAAATGCTGTTTTTAGTACTATCGGGAAGTCTAAAGACCACATCAAAATTTGCAAGATATCTAAATATAAGTCTACAATAATTTGTAATTTTGCTTTAACTGATAACCTGTGATGAAAACAATTTTATTTTTACCAGAAATTGTTTTTTTTTTTTTTTTTTTTTTTTTTTGTAATCCTTTTTATATGCTATTAAGGTAACCTATCTTTAATGATTAAAGAAGTTATTTGTTAAGTATGGTTTATAAATTACACCTGACAATACCACTAATTAGTTTGTATATCTATCAACTCCCTTTACTGTTTTGATTTAATGGTAATTAAGAAACATTCAGTGAATAGAATAAATAAAAAATAAAAACATATAATATGAAAAAATTCCTTACAGCATCTGTTTTTTTCTAATTAATTTTTAGAGTAAAACAGAAATGTATATTTGGATAATAAAAAATCTGACATAGATGAACAATCAACTTTGACAAATTTTGTAAAACCTACTGGTAAACAGCAGAAATATCAGTTGAATAACACAAAGCAAAAAGAATCTATACATGCACTTATTGACTATATATACTCCTGTTTTCAACAGTTGAAAATCAAAACAAAAGAACTTTATAGAAAAAGAACCCAAAATTTAAATTTCAAATTTTGAATCGGAAATATCTCGCATTTATATGTTTGGATTCTTTATGAAATGTAATGTGTAATATAATGCATTACTTTGGTAAAGTAATTGTAATGTAATGCATTACTTTCCAAAATACATGTAATTGTAATTGTAATATAATGTTACTTTTGTCAAAGTAATTGTAATGTAATGCATTACATTGCAATGTAATTCGTCCCATATGCCTGATAAGTGTGTTTTGTTATTTTATTCAGTTTACTGATGTATTATATAACATTAGACGAGACGTTACTAACCTATATATGGGGTACCTTTCAGGCGAAACGGTAGAGCGCTACCTTTACAAACGGACCACAAGGATTCAATTCCCGTTGTCGGACCGTTAATTTGAATATTAGAGTGTGCGATTTATATGCAAAAAGACATGTTTCATTACCATAAACACCCGGTACCGGTACCCAGCATTGCTATCGTCTTAGATTGGGCAAACAGACTTCATTACCATAAACACCCGGTTCCCAGTATCTCTATCGTCTTAGATCGTGCGAATAGACTGTGTGTTTATATGCTAGACAATCATAAACACCCGGTTCCCAGTGTATCACTATCATATTTTCTTATATTTCAACTTTATAAAGTCCCTATGTTACACAATGGATATGCACATTTAAATATTTAAATTATAAAGCAAAACCAGGTTATGGAAGCATACCGTACAGACCGGTCTAAAGTTTAACCCTAAGTTAACGGATTAATTAACCATTAAACTGTCTAGAAATTGCGTTTATAGCACTATAAACGCCATTTCTAGACAGTTCAATGGTTATATTTACATTTCGCATTTTTTTAAAATCTTATTTTTGTTTTTGAATCCTGAAATAAATTTGAAACACTGTCGTGTACGACATGCAGTTCCAATTCCTGGAACAGCCTATCAATGACGTCACGAGCATAGGTGTCAGCAAGAAATGAGTGACGTCACATTAGCAAATGTAATTATAGTCCTATAACTTCATTTGGTCTAAAACAGAGTTTAATACAATCAAACACCGTAAATGTAAATATTGCCTAATGAACAGGTCATCTCGGCTCCCCGTGACCTATTTTTAAGGGCTTCGGTAACTGCGACCTATTTTTCGAATGATTATCAGGCTACTTGCTATCCATCTCTCGATCTCGGAGTATTGACTCCTTTACGTTAGCCCAGTGTTAAACATTCGACAGGCCTGTACTGTAAGACTCGGACAATAAAATAATCATGGTCATCTGATCATCGTATTTAATTTTATAATGACCATTACAATAATTATTCATTGAAATAATTGGTCTATTTTTGAACGATGGATTTTTCTATCGGTTTTAGTTCGTGAATGGAAGCTTACTGAATGGATTTTTCTGCATAGAAGGTTTTAAATGCATTTTCAATAGTGAATGGTATCTTAAATTACTGTGCTTTTATTTTTTATAAAACCTTTAAACGACAAAGTAAAATCAATGACATGTAATGAATTGTTTTTTTTTTTTATTTTCTAAATGCTTATATCTCACTAACATGAAGACAATAAATTATTTATTATTCCGAAAGGTAACCATGGTGATATAATAAGAAAGACAAAAGAAACGTGTTCCAAGTCTATCTCCCGATTCATTATAGGGATGAAATTAATATTTCTTTTTTGTTATGGAAATATGAATTCGCGTAGAAAATTGTCAAATTCATTCATGCATACTTCCATAACAAAATGAAAAATTATTTCATTTCTTACAATTCAATAGGGTTCGCCGCTGTTGTTTAAATCATTCTATCCAGCCCTTTCCACGGTGATAGCCACGTTTCATTTAATTTCTTTAATGCTTTATATATATAGCGTTAATATGTTTGAGGTAAACAAAAATTGGTTATTTTTTCTACTGGGCTACTTTAAGTTCATAGGATAATTTAAAAATTAACCTACTCACTCACAACTTCTGTATTTTTCAGAGTTACGGCCATTATGTTCTGAATCGCGAGATAGTGTCTTATTGAATTGGTTTGGGGTTGGCAGTTGACAATAAAGGTTGTTTTACATTATGTTGTACAGGGTTTAAATAAGCTAGCGCTTGTTCCTGAATCCAGTTTAAAACTGACTTGTGTTGTATTTTTGTATTTAACGATGAATAAATAATGTTTAAACTAAGTTTATAGGATTAAACATTAAATTGAATGGCTCGTTTTTCATTCTGAAACAGTCGAAGTATCAAAATATCTAATTTTATGTTAGTAATGCCGCCTTCTAATATACCGCAAGGCTACATGCAAATTATACAAATTATAAGTGTGTTTTGTTATTTTATTCAGTTTACTAATGTATAACATTAGACGAGACGTTGCTAACTGTCTCACCTATATATGGGGTACCTCTTAGGTGAAACGATAGAGCGCTCCCTTTACAAAAGGACTACAAGGATTCAATTCCCGTTGTCGGGGAAGGTATTTTTTTAGCTACTGACCCCGGTTTCACAGTCATTTCTTAACTAAGATTTTCCATAAGGGTCATCTAAGTAGGAAAATTTAAGTGAAAACCATTTCGTTGAGAAGCGTGAAATAGGGTTATAATTATGAAATTACCTACACAAGTGTGGAGATTTTTAATAAATTGATAATTTAAGAAATTTTAAAATATTTGTTGCATGTTTTTATAAAAATTGTACAAAAATGCACGTGTTGGGGAAAATAGCTTACACCTTGTATAACGAATTGATTTTAGAAAATAAAAAGATATTAAGATAGTCAACGTCATAGAGCAGTGAAAAGAGGCCAGAGTTTGTTAAAGAAATACGAGGTTTTTGAAAACTCGACAATTTACGACTTAAATGACCCTTAACTTAAATCTAGCAAAATTTGGTAATCTGTTTTAGGAACTACTAACGAATATTTTTTTATCAAAACTATATGCAAATGTTTTAATCTCGAAGTGATCTTAAAAATGACACCTTAAATCCCTGAATATCTTATAAATTAACAGAATTATAGAGATTGAAACTTTTGCCAGATTTAGGTTAAGGGAAATCTTAGCTAAAGAAAAATTGTGAAACTGGAGCCTGTTTCATTGTAACTAGCATTTCGTTATAACGATGTACATGTATTATATTGATTGATATAAAGATGCATTATTTCGTTTTTATTCAAAGAATAAAGCATGACAAAACCTATGTCACATACCATATCACCCCGAGATCCCAAAACGAGAGACATATAGCCCGTGGTATGATATTGCAATTGGTCGAGGGCTCAGATGGCATGTGATCATGATATGGATTTCACCAGCTTTATTATACCCACCCCGGGTCCTATATACCCCCTCAAACTAGTTTTCGGGGGAGGGGGGGGGGGTAAACAGGAATCACCATGTTTGTCTGTTCGTGTAAAATCGTTTCCGGGCCATATCTCATAGCTGCTTTGGACGACTGTCATAAAACTTCACATGGATATTCTCCATGGTCCGAAGTTGTGTCGTGACCTTGAACCAAGGTCATATCGTAAAGGTCAAGGTCGCGGGAAAACATTAAATGTTGGTGGCGGGGGTATTTGGCTTTCGGGAAACAGTTCTAGTTTTGTTATCATACAGTGATTTTGTTTACATAAAATTACTACCGAAAAAAAGTAGTTTCCCCGGGGAAAATGACTAAAAGGAAGTCTAAGGTCTTTGCGAGCAATCGACCAACATGATTATTTCGTGCATGTCTATAAGACATAATGTTTATTTTATCTGTACGAGGCCACTGTTATATATTCATGTTTTCTACGAAAGCCTAGTAAGGTCACGAAAAATAAAAATTTAATGACGTTATAGTGCGAAATAAAGACGTTTGTAAAAACGCGAATTTAATGAGGTTATAACGCAAAATAAAGACGTAATAACGCGAATTTAAAGGCGTTATAATGCGAAGTAAAGACGTAATAACGCGAATTTAAAGGCGTTATAATGCGAAATAAAGGCGTAATAACGCAAATTTAAAGGCGTTATATCGCGAAATAAAGGCGTAATAACGCAAATTTAAAGGCATTTTATCGCGAAATAAAGACGTAATAACGCAAATTGAAAGGCGTTATAGTGACGACTTTGTTTAGCTTTATAACGCCATTCACTTTGCGTAAAACGCCTTCCATTTCGCGTTATTGCGCCTTTAATTTCCCATTATAACGCCTTTATTCCACGTTACTGCGCCTTTCTACAACGCCTATATATTACTTAGTACAGTGCTTACGGCAGTAGCGGATCTCAGTCAGTAGCGGATCATTTTTTAAAATAAAGTTGATTTTTTCCCTATCATTACGAGAAACCAATAAAATTCGGATATATTTCTGTAATACTGATAAATTTACTTCATTCTACGTATCATTTATGTTAATAAACGTCCTATTATTTTAATTCTTGGGTTTTTCATGCGAATGTCATAAGCGTCTCAACGACACGGATGTGTTTTCCAAACACTTACTTTCGATTCAGACGACGTGTTCAATACTTTCAAAGGTAATTTGAAATGATTGCAATAGCTATTTACAACCATTAATATATCTTCTTTCAAGACATAAACTTTTATTGAGCTTTACAGTTCTTGACAATAAAAAATAAACCCGTTTTCCGAAGGGTGCAAGTACGGCAATAACGGATCAGCTGAGCACTGTAAACGGGGGGCCTCTCAAAAGGCTAATGAAAATGGGGATTTGTAATATTTCTTAAGAAAAAATAAATTTTGCGCCTGATGTATATGTTGTAAATTGTAAATAAACAATGCAGAGACCATTGGCGAACCAGTGCCTAGCTTCCCTCCTTGACCCCATGAGAAAGATGGGTCCATTATCATGCTATGCCGCTATCTTATTTATCATGGTAATACCAGATCAATGGGCGTTTTAAAGAAACCAATATAAGATTCGAATATATTGAATTAATACATTAATTAATATCCAACCCTATATATTCTTTATACTTTTATGATTAAGACCATGAAAGTTTTATTCCATTCTATATTTTTGTCTGGAAACAATTTTGGACATATGATGCACATTGTACACTCCCAATATGTATCGTTGTTTGTATACACTGTTCTTGTTGAAATAAAATCTTCATGGACAACAGTATGTCATAAAACATAAGGCACAATATTATTTTATTTTCTTCACCATTCTTTGCTTTTATATTTCAGTAGTCAAGACAATGTTAATTGACTTAATTTTATTATTACATTTACATCAGAAACCTGTTGATGATTTGGTTTTTTTATTTATTTAAATAATGTTATTTGTTGATATATTACGGTTAATTTTTTTATATTGTTTCATAATTTGTATTTTTTGCAATTGAATGATGAAAACTCAAACTAATCATGTTTTGAGTTGATTCCCTATCGTTTTCTTGACACTAAGTGGCGTGATCCGCTACTCACAAATTGATTCGTTACTGACGTAAATACATAGGATACAAAACGGGTGGATTGCCCATACTTATAGTCGGACGATTTTTATCATCTAATGATAGTTTGAAACAGTGGGGAAATTTCAATTGCTAGTACCAAAAAATTACAATCGGCTGCGATGATTTTTTCGGGAAGCAGTGAATATTGCACTAATGATCCGCTACTGCCGTAATCACTGTATATGATGTCTATCAAAAACACTTTAATTTGTTGATGGTATTTTCGTATACCATTTTCTTTAAATTGATCTTTAAATACTTTTTTTTAAAATGGTATATTGTCATATTTACCACTTTTAATGTATTTCATGATTGAATTTTAAAAAAAGAAAGATGTCTTCAGTATACAGTTGTTTGGAGTTCGTATGATGCTTGACAAAATAACCACAATTCCTGTTCAGCACTAAATGTTTGTATGTTCGCTTACCGTGTTTGTGAAAGCGTGACAAGTAAATACTGAATAAGAAAGAAAAAACAAAAACCAAAGCTTGAAATCGATAGATTGATTGGAACTTTTGTCGGATTACAATGGTAAATGATACAAGTTAGAACGAATAATTTTATTGTAAGAGGATTTGTGTCATTAAAGCAGAAATTATATATTAAAAACGATATAAAAAGAAATATGTGAACTTGGCGTACTGGCGTATAGGGAGCTACGTACCTGACAATAACAAGCACGTTGTTGCCACAATATGTTTTATACAAGACTTTCACTTTACTTTTTTGCCTTGTAATATATGAATATAGATACTTATATATAACTTGCTTAGATATTAACACTTTTGATGAAAATTAGATTACCATTGTTATTTAAAATAATTTTGGTTTCATAATTTTGGTCCAAGCAATTGTATTCCGAAACGGCCGCCTAGTGCTGTAAAATTAAAACTGGTATAATATACAGTGCTTACGGCAGTAGCGGATCTTGGTCAGTAGCGAATCATTTTTTGAAATAAAGTTAATTTTTTCTCTATCATTACGAGAAACCAATAAAACTCGGATATAGTTCTGTAAAGCTGGTACTTTTACTTCATTCTACGTATAATTTTTGGTGATGAACGTCCCATTTTTTTTAATTCTTGGCTTTTTAATGCTAATGTCACAAGCGTCTCATCGACACGGATGTGTTTTCAAAACTCTTACTTTCGATTCGGACATCGCGTTCAATACTTTCAAAGGTAGTTTGAAATGATTGCAATAGCTATTTACAACCGTTAATATGTCTTCTTTCACGACATAAACTTTTATTAGCTTTACAGTTCTTGACAATAAAAAATAAACCAGTTTTCCGAAGGGTGCAAGTACGGCAGTAACGGATCAGCTGCTGTATATCGTGGGGGCTCAAATGGCTAAGAAAAATAGGGATTCACGTTATTTCTTAAGAAAAATAACTTTTGTGCCTGATGTATATGTTGTAGTAAATTGTATTTACACAATTGACAATTTTAATATTGATTAAAAAATAGAATATTGATTGATTTATTTGACTCCTTCCAAGTACATTCAGTTGCAATTTACTTTTTTATATTGGTTAATGCTCAGATGAGTTTCCTATGGTCTGAAGATTTGTTAAATAAATAAATTTTCAAAAGTCAAATCGGTTATTTCAGACTGTTCCCAAGCATAACATTATAATTGTAGTCTTATTGCAAATTGACTGTTATTTTTGTGGCGATATTGACTGTGGGTACACTCATGATGCCAATGCTCGTTTACTTTGGAAACCAACTCTATCCTTATTTAATACAGAATTACATGATTTGGTCACTGATGACAAAAGGGAATTGCACTTAAAAGATGTGACAGGTCTCCCTATTTGACATGTACCCATGGGGTTGTCTGGTGCTTTCAGAAAAATAATAGATTATGGTGCCGGGGTGCAGTTATGCAGAGAACCATTGCCTAGTTTCCCTCCATGGCCCCATGAGAAAGATGGGGACATTGTCATGCTATGCCACTATCTTATTTATCGTGATAAGACCAGATCAATGGGCGTTTTAATGAAACCATAATTATCATGCTTGAAGGATAACCAGTATGAGATTCGAATATATTGAATTCATAATTAATATTCTTTTTATTCAAGTTATTTTTAAGACAATTAAAGTTTTATTCCATTCGTAACAATATTGGACCTATAATGTACAGTGTATACTTCCAATATATATCATTGTATGTACATACTGTTCTTGTCAAAATAAAATCTTTATGGACAACAGTATGTCATAATATTTATAACTTATAAGGTAGATTTTATTTTATTTTCTTAACCATTCGTTGTTTTTATATTATTTCAGTAATCAAGACAATATTAATTGAATTAATTTATTTTTTACATTTATGTCAGAGACATTGTGATGATTTGTTTTTGTTATATATTTAAATCATGTTTTTTGTTGATATAACAATTAAAATTCTTTAATATTGTTTCATGATTTGTATTTTTTGCAATTGAATGATGTAAAGTCAAACTAATCCTGTTTTTAGTTGATCCCCTATCATTTTCTTGACACTAGGTGGCGTGATCCGCTACTCACAAATTGATTCGCTACTAACGTAAATACATGCGATACAAAACGCGTAGATTGCTCATACTTATAGTCGGACGAATTTTGTTATCTAATGATAAATTGAAAGAGTGGAGAAATGTCAATTGCTAGTACCAAAAAATTACAATCGGCAATGATGTTTTTTTCGAAGAGCAATGAATATTGCCCTAATGATCCGTTACTGCCGTAATCACTGTATATGTAATTATAACTTATTCACTTACAACTGGTAAAATATAATTAAAATAATGCCTAATGAAATGCGGACTAAATTAGGCGTTGTACTTCACTAGTAGTTTTTACAGATTTTTGAATTTTTATTAAAATAATGCATTCAAAAACAGACACATGACAATGCATTAATTTATGAAAAATTCAAAACTTTTGTTTTACATTTTTGTGAAAATAAAGATATTTTCATAATTATCATAAAATATTATCTTTAAAAGATATAAAAAACATGTGCTGTTTTTGAATTTTTATTAAAATAATGCATTCAAAAACAGACATATGACAATGCATTAATTTATAAAAATTCAAAACTTTTGTTTTTACATTTTTGTGAAAATAAAGAAATTTTCATAATTATTATAAAATATTATCTTTAAAAGCTATAAAAACTTTTTATAAATTGAATTTATTTTTCTTTAAAGTCAAATTAATGCTCCTTTTAATTAAAATTCAAAACACAAGACTTTTGAATTTTTATTAAAATAATGCATTTAAAAACAGCACATGACAGATCTGGAGCTACCGTAAGAGTAGAAAAAAAATGCAAGATTGCATATCAGAAAACAATATATTACAAAGAGATTTAAAGAACTGGAACTTGTTACCTGAAAATGTTGTAGGAACCCTTCCCCTAAACACTAGTACAGAACACACGCCAGTTGGTTGGTTGGTTGAATGTTGCTTAACGTCGCATCAGCAATTTTTCAGCTATTCTAGACGAGAACTATTTTTCTAATCTCTATGGATTAATCTATAAACAAGTCCGTGCATGCATGTGAAGTGTGAGACACACACCAGTTGGAAAGTACATTAAAACATGCGCGTGTCCCGATATATTGCGATAAGAGTACACACGGAATGCCAAATCAACTTGACCGAAATAAATAATCTATTGTAATCAACATAAAAGGAAAAGAAAAAAAAAAAAAAGAAAAAAAAAACAGTTTAAGCCTACGGAGACCCTTAAGTACCACAGCATGACATATTTTGAAATTTTAAAAGCGAGCGCGCGACTTTTTTAATTGAGTGCTGTACCAACTCCTTATGAAGTCCGGATTTCATTAGACGTTGGACTTCATTAGGAGTTGCTACAGCACTCAATTTAAACAGACTCGCGCTCGCTTTTAAAATCTCTTAACGCCTAATGAAATCCGGACTTAATTACGCGTTGGACTAGGAGTTGTTTCAGAGCGCACAACGTTACGAGCACATGACTACTAAAATCGAGTGTTCGACTTTGGCAAATCGTGAATGTTTATAAAAGGACCCCCAGTAGTTAGAAGAAAATAAAAAAATATATGCAGATGAAATTCGACTCTTTCCGCACATCTGATACAAATACTGGTAATAAACAGCTAACGAAAAAATCCGGAATAATCGGTCAAAATCCGGAATAATTAGGCTATATTTTTTATGGTAAATTTTCCGGAATCTAAAAATTCCGGATTTTGTCTGATTATTCCGGATTTTGCCTAAATATTTCGGATTTTGACTTATTATTCCGGATTTCTGTCTGAAGATTCCGGATTTTCCCAAAGATTACGGAAAGTGTCTAGCGAATCCGGAATTTCGCAATCATTCCGGTAAAACCCCCTTCTAGTGGAAGAAGTGCTGAGATCTGAAGTCTGTCTCGACCCCTCGTTATCTATATCTCGTCAGGTTTTCAGAAGCAGCAATCTATCTCTGCCTGAAGCTTTTCGATCATTAGCTATCTCGGATACATTCTACTTTCCTTTATCTCGGAGTGGAACTTTCGATTGGTTGATAATATTGACTGATTGAATGTGGTTTTACGTCGCTCAGGGATATTTTACTTATATGGAGCCGTCACCAGGTATAGGTGAAATGGCAAAAAAATTACCTTTGCTATGCACTGATGGCAATGTGTAGGGAGGATGTTTTGGAGGGACGCCCTACCATGACAAGGGGCATCAGTTTTATTATCTCTTTTGTACAAAATTCTTGACTTAAGACCAGTCACTTTCTACACATTTTCCCCATGTCTTGGTTAGGTACTGGTCTGTGTTTGAACGAAGGAAGCTACAGAGCTACAAGACAGACCTTTCTAAAGTTTTAACACGGGGCTGATGAAAAGGAGTCGATCGAGGCTCGGCTGCCAAGTGGCCGAGATATAGATACCTAGTAACTGACGATTCGCGAGATATACATGTAGATAAGATCTTCCAAAAACTGCCAAACTATAGCTAACGAAGGGTCGAGGTGTGCAGCTGATTCAGCACTAATTCTCTAGCTTAGTGTAAAGTTTTGACAGTCCTGTGTCAGTGGCGTAGCCAGAAAAGAACAAATGTGCAAGCCTGGCGCCATAAGCACAACACGCACCGTAGACTTCTCTATGCTAAGGGGTCCGGAAGCATGTTCTCCAGGAAAAATTTGGAAAAAAATCAATTTAGCGTGTTTTTCTACACTTTAAAACAATTTTTTGAAATGAAATTAGTTTTTTGTCCATTCTTATTCACAAAGGACAAAGTGAAAAATGTAACTAATACAACCGTAGCGACTAATAACTTTTTCATTCGTTTTTCAAAAGACATAATTTTACTGCAAAATTTCAGCATTTTTTTTCAAAAAAATATGTGCAAGCACATGATTATTGGCTTATATGCACGCTACGCCACTGTGCGTTGTATATTTTATAGAGTTGAGTTGAGTAATGGTGTTTAACGTCCCAGTCAAAAATATTTCACTTGCATCGAGAAGTCGCCAGCTATTGGCGAAGGTGCAGAAATCTTGCTTGATGGCATTCTACAGCAGGATTCTTCATCGTGCCAAGCCCACCGTGACATGAGACCTCGTTTATTTTAAGTTCCTATCCGAAAGAACTATAACTTTCATTTCGTAATGCCGAGTGCTTTGCGAAAGAACAGTCACTACCCTCTTTCAAGTCCTGGGTCAGACCTAGAGATCGAACCCACGACCTCCCAGCTACGGAACGAGAACTCTACCAACTGAGCTACCGCAGTGATATATTATACAGTTTACAGAATTTTCAAGGGTAAACATTCCTCATTGTAAAACTGAACGCATGAGTACCTACTTCACAAGAGGTTAACTGTACCAGGTACCCTTAAAACGTCCTTCAAATGTTTTTAGTTAGAAGCAATATGATTCGGCGATCTTTATTTAAAAAAAAAAAAAAAAAAAACAGTATCCCTAAAATAAAATGTCAAGTATAGTTAAACAACATTTACCAGTTCGCTTGACCTATTATTTGAAATATTCATATAGGGTATATATGGGTAGTGTTAAGTCTCGCAACCAAATATATATGGGTAGTGTTAGAACACACACACACACACACACACACACACGCGTACGTGTTCATTATTTTAACAATTTAAGTTTAAAAGTATTTTATTTTAAAGGTCAAACAGACAGGTCAATGTTAGACTACTACTACACGTATCAACTTCGCTATCAGAAAAATACATATTTTCAAGTTTAAATCAACATTTCGACAGCCTCTGGCCAAGTAACTCTGAATAATCAAGTCTTTACTACTAGTATAAAGGACAAAACGTACTTTTATTTGTTCACTATCAATTAGTTTTATCCTTTTCTATTTTCTTCGTGTTTCTGTGAACATTAAAAAGATGCAATCTAGTTTTACCGAGGCAGTTGCAGTTCCCTCGGTTGGTTGCCTCATAGTAAGTTACGCCCCTACTTAGAGACAGAAAAACATCATACATACATATTATATACACAGTGTGTAGGTACAACCCTCAGTATCAGGTCGAGTCCTTTTTTCGTAGCCGTATCACTACGAGTCGCGCTTGCGCGACGAGTAGTGATACAGCTACGAAAAAAGGACGAGACCTGATACGAAGGGTTGTACCTACACACTGTGTATATAATATTTTTATCTAACATTTCCAATTAGGTTATTTAAAATAATAAAAAAACAATACTTAGTGTGAAAAAAATACATTTTACCACAGAAAACCACTGAACTATGTTATGACATTTGTTCTACATTCTCCCGAATGACGTCACAATGATAACGTGCACGTGCACTTTACCGCCAATGTTGTATCACCACAGTGTGTTGATACAAGATTCTGTATCTAGGTGTTTGATAAAACTTGTATTTCGTAGAAAAACTAGTCTAATGTTAGATAAATGTACTTATCAACAATATTTTGATGACGGTCATAAAACTATTTGAGAGCCTAGATACTCAGACAAATTTTGTTCACGTGAAATGCACGGGAAATGAAATTCACATGAGATTCAAGTGAATTCCCGTGATTTTCACGTGAAATTACGTGAATCGGGCTTACACGTTAAACTCAGGTGAAATTCACATGAAATTAACGTGAATTTCACCTGAGACTCACCTGAACAAAACTTGGCTGTGTAAGCATAGGCTTGCAATATCATCAACCATTCTAAACAGCTACATGTATGATGCTTCGTTATATAAAGTTCATAATTTTATAGTGGTTCTTGTACTAAACTAAGATTTCCCTTAATTCAGCAAAATTCAAATTAATTGTATTATTAATCAAAATATTAAGTGCTATATTTAAGTTATTGAAATCTTAAAGGAATGCAGTGGCGGATTTAAGGGGGGGTGCGGGGGTTGCAACCCCCCCCCCCCCTTTTGAAAAACTTAAAAAAGGGGAGAGAAAAAAAAGAGAGAGAGTTATTGACTGAGGTGACCCCCATATGTTAATGTAACAACCCATTTCTGTATACGTGTTGTTCCGGATCGCGTTTGCTAGACCCCACGTCTCTGGAAGCTCGCACCTTGCACTGATATACTAGTAATTCTTAACCCCCTTTCAAAAAATCCTGGATCCGCCCCTGGAATGATTGTGAAACTGGAGCCAGCCCCGGTTCCATAAGTATTTCCTCAAGAAGATTCTCCTTAGCTTAAATATGACAAAATTGAAATATTATTGATTTCGTTATTTTTCAAGATATTTAGATTATATATATATTTAAGATGTCATGTTGAAAAACACTTTAAGCTTATAACACCTGTATTCCAGTCTTAATGAAAAATTGGTATTTAATTTCCAAAATTAGCTAAAAAGTTAAAGAATGATCGTGAAACATGGCCCAGTTCAAAGTTTCACAATTATTCTTTATCTAAGATTTTCCTGAACTTAAATTTCGAACATTTCAAATTTTAATAAATTTATAATATTTTAAAGCTATTCGGAATTTAAAGTGACATTTCAAGATCGATCACACAAGGCTTATATGATCTTTATTTTAGTTTTTTTAAATGAAAATTGGTAGTTTGAGCCTTCAATTAACAATTTTTGTCAGATTCAAAGTTTTTACTTTGCCTTGGGATTGTGATTTGAACATGACCCATGGATTGGTATGATTTTAACGTATTGTCAAAATGTCAGATTGAAGTTGAGGAAAATCTAATTTGTTAATGAGGATTGATTTTGAAATCGTCGGGTCCAGGACCCAATACTCCGTGACAACGGATCAAGGTTTCGGCAATTTTATCATAGTTTATTTCACATTTATTTCATAATATGCCTCGGATTAATTCCTTTTATATTAGCTTTCTAGATAATATTTACTATATAAATACTTTGGAATTAACATGTTCTAAGCTAGATATGACTGCCTTTTGACTTTGTGATCTTGTTGTGACGTAATCCTTATTTTGTTAATTCTTATTTATCGTGTATGTTTGTACACGTTTTACATGTTACTAGTATAGTGCCTCAAGTTTGACCTGGCCGTCTGAACTTTAATTTGAATACAGTCCAACCTGCCTTAAAGACCACCTCTATATAAAGACCACCTCTATATAAAGGCCAGTAGAATTTATAACAATTGCTCTTTATTCATATTATTTTAACCTGTATATAAAAGCCACCTTGCCCCAGTTTCACAATCATTCCTTAACTTAAGATTTTCCTTAATTAAATCTGGCAAATTAAAAACCTTTATTATTTTGTTAATTATTAAGATGTTAGGGAACTTGAGGTGTCATTTTAAAGATTATATCAAGCTTATTACATATGCATTTAGTTTTGACAAAAATTATTCGTAGTTCCAAAAAGAGCTTGCTAAAATTTGCTAAATTTAAGTAAAGGAAAATCTTAGTTAAGGAATGATTGTGAAACCGGGGCCTGCCCTTAAAGCCCCTTCCCTTGGGTGGCCTTTATAGACAGGTTTGACTGTATTGGGCTAATAGACTGTGTGAGTTAGGTAGTGTTTTATCCCCATAAACACCAGTATTACTATCTTCTATCCTTATATATCAACTTTATATCATGTTACTATGATCAGGCTATAGTCCATAAATGATATGCAATGGACATGTCTGTTTGAATATTCAAATTAAAGGTCAAACGGTCAGGTCAAACTTGACACACTATGTATGTGTGTAAATAAAGGACACATATTGAACATGATCTGTAATTTAAATATCTATTGTAGATAGGCTTCAGTTACACAATTATTCCATAACTTGGATTTTCTTTAACTTAAATTTGTCGAATTTTGACAACATTTTACGGTATTGTCATATACAATTTTTCGGATCTATTTTGTGATTAAATTCACATATTCACAAAATTGTATATAACTGATGACAGCACTACAAATACAAAATTTTAAAAAAGATGATCTACAACAAGCTGACCAATTCGACGGATTTGTACCATAAAAAACGGATAAACGGACGGATGAAATAAACAGGTCAAATTAGATTGATTTTTTCCCCCATTTTAACGTGTTTTTTTAATGAAAAGTACTAAAAATTCGGACTTTTTGTATGGAAATTATACCATAATCAAACATTTACCAATAAAAAAGTACCCAAATGTCAACCTTGCGCACTAAAAATGTACCGATCTGGACAAATGAATAAATTTGATTGGTCAGCCTGCTACAATATTACATCTTCATTTCATAAATATGGAAGTAACAAAATTACTCAGATTTCAAATGCGTCAATTTTAAGTTAAACATATTAGTAAAAAATCACTGTGAAACTGGGGTCAGTCATTTATTTAGGGAACAAAAGTGTTTATTTTAATTGGATAATGCATGGGGGAAACAGTGTTAACACTGATTTCAAACACATATCCGACTATCTGTATGCCAGTAGAATCTGTGGTCGAATGGTATTGACTGTTCTGACAATTTTTGATATTTTTCAACTTTTTGTTAATACAGTCAAACCTGCCTTAAAGGCCACCTCTATATAAGAGTCACCTGCTTATAAAGGCCAGTAGAGTTGTATCCCAATTGTTCTTTATTCATATTGTTTGAACCGGTATATAAAGACCACCTGTCCATAAAGGCCATGCTTACTGGTTTCGTTGGGTGGCCTTTATAGACAGGGTTGACTATACTTTTATATCGCTTTGGACATTTGAATTCAAACCAGATTTTACATTCGTTTATTTTATATTTGAGATAACGTTTACTTTAGAATTAGGCTTAATAACTGGTTCTAAATCCGGCATTGTTTATTTTTATTTACCGTGTTTGTTTGTATATGGTTTACGTGATTTACAAAATTTTGATATTGTGGAATAAAGGTCTGCTAGTTTTTTTTCAATAATTAGCCATTCAGTTGACATTAAATTAATCCGGTTAAGCTTTGAAAATAGTTTAAAGTGCGGTAAATTTTCCAGAGTAATATGAATGGTAAACTTTATTTTCAATTTTGTTTAGTTCTCACAACAAAATTTGTTTTGCCGAGAAAGACATAATAATGATTATTTAAATAGATATTTTCAAAAAATTTCAAAAAAAAAAAAAATAAATAAATAAATAAATAAAAAAAAAAAAAAAAAAAAAAAAAATTACAAAGTTTTGTTTTTTCTATCATTAAGTAACATTTAATCCTGCCCAGTAGTAAAAATCGTCGTTTCGGTTCATATGACTAACGGTTGCGCATACCATGGACCATTATTGGATGGTCGGGCGCAGGACATTTGAGCGAAAATTAAAAAAAAAAAAAACTTCTAATGAACATTTGAGCGACGACTTTAGTGGACATTTGACCGCCAGATTTTGAATATTACCTGTATATTAGGATGGACATTTGAGCAACAGTTCCAATCTACTCAATAACAAATATTAAAATAATTAACAGTGTTTAGGAGTAGGAGGAAGACACGTCCCCGTTGCCAAATTATCGTGCAGAACACCCATGAAAATTTGTCTAAAATGAACATTGTTATAAGCTGACAAATTCCTAGCAGTCAATGATGTTGATAACCAACCACATGTCATTCAGGCGGAGGTATACTTCTACCTTCCCGCGCTGAGCAGGGTGGCAAACAGACATTAGCCTGGCTGACGAAAGAGGAATAATGTCGATCAAATGTCTTCCATATTTTTGAAATTTTGCTCAAATGGGTTGAAATTCTGTCGCTTAAATGAATGTCCAACGCCGAGATGGTCAATATTATTCTGAAATCGTCATATGGAATTGTGACTCTTACATTAAAGCTTGGTGGTTTTGTAATTGTTTAGTTTAAACAATATTTACTTGAAAATCAAATCAATAACGTAATGAAACAATTTTACAAATCAGGTAATTGTTGAGCTGTGTAACGCCACATAGCGGTGTTGCCGCATAAACGCGCCCGACACGTCTATGCGGGGAATTTCAACGCTCGAAGATGTCGGCCACGTGTATGGTTATTCGGCGGCGTTCAACGCATAAAGATGTGTTGCCTATATGCGGCTCAAGGCTGCCTTTTTTAAAACATAAAGGGGACTAATTTTAACGACTTAGTATGAACTTGAAAAAGAGCTTATATCTCGACAAAAACGGTGGTTGTGAAATTAATTATAACGACGATGGTGACAATTTATGTTGTTGATAATGTTTATAATAATTGTAATGGCCGGGAGGTGGACAGGGACGATAATAGCACGATGACGGTAAAATTGTCGTCGTGCCGACGGCGGTGGCGGGTGACTGTAATGTTGATGGTCTATAAATTGGAAATTCCCCGGGCAGACATGTTGGAACACGTGTGTGTGGCAACACCGCTATGTGGCGTAACAAAGCTGATATATAAACATAGGTAAACAACGTTGGGATGCACATTTTGATATTTACATAAAGCATAAATTACGTTGAATGAAAATTTTGATATACATCACCAACTATAAATCTCTGTTAATCTTATGAAAATACAAATGATATGCAGTGCAAGCAATACAGGGGCGTAGCTGGGGTGTTTATGATATGGACGCCTAAAGAGGACAGGGGGTTTGGGGCCACCCTGATGCGAATTTTCTGCCCTCCAGGGCCCTATTTATCAGATTTTGTCTTATAATTTTATGCTATGCTGTGGTAGTTTTTGGTCGTTCTTTTGAGGACAGGTTCATTCTTAAACCTGAAGACGAGGTTCAAGGGGATCTGATGTTGTATGGCATAAGCACTACGAAAACAACACACACACACACACTCTCTCTCTCTCTCTCTCGTTTTTGTTTTTTTTTGCAATAACGATGAGGACGTTTTTGCGTACAAACATACGCCTGGCTACGCCCCTGCAATAGATAACTTTACAATTTATATTTGCCATAAGTTTACAATATAATCATCACATCAAATCTTGTTCATGCATTTGAAATATTGACGTTTTTTTTCTTTATTTGAATGTGTCATTTCAACTTTATGATCTAAATGTATGTAATAAAGTTGTTTTTTCTTAAAAATCAATTTTCTTAGAATTTACTGAAATTAAGGGGAAAAGTATAACAATTTTGGAATATTATATTTTTTCAGATCACTATTTTAGTTGTAAAACGCTCAGATTTAGCATAATGATGTTTTCAACAATTCAATTTTGTAAAGATTTTAAATCTGTTATGATAGAACCTGTTTTATACATGTATAATAATTTATGGAAGACAGTGTAAAATCAGGCTCGTGGAAACAAATTCAAAATTGGGCAGACCAAAATTAAACTAGAACTTCTCTTGAGAGCTAAATGCTCCCCGCCCAAACATTTAATGTTTTCCTATGACTTTAACCTTTACGATATGATCTTGGTTCAAGGTCATGACACACCTTTGGATCATGAAGATTATTCATGTGACGTTTTATGACATTCGTCCAAAGCAGCTATGAGATATGACCCGGACACGATTTTACACGGACGGACAGAAATAGTGATTCCTATATACCATATATATCCCTCAAACTAGTTTGAGATGAGTATAAATACACAAACATTATGAAATTATGGAACACATAAACAGCTTTATGTAGTACAAAGAAAGTAAGGGTCTATATAATAGACTTCTGAACAGATCTACCATCGTAATAAAAAACAAACATACTAATCCATGTCCGAATCACAATCCAGAAACAAAGTAAAAAACAAACATACTAATCCATGTCCGAATCACAATCCAGAAACAAAGTAAAAACAAACATACTAATCCATGTCCGAATCACAATCCAGAAACAAAGTAAAAACAAACATACTAATCCATGTCCGAATCACGATCCAGAAACAAAGTAAAAACAAACATACTAATCCATGTCCGAATCACAATCCAGAAACAAAGTAAAAACAAACATACTAATCCATGTCCGAATCACAATCCAGAAACAAAGTAAAAACAAACATACTAATCCATGTCCGAATCACGATCCAGAAACAAAGTAAAAACAAACATACTAATCCATGTCTGAATCACAACCCAGAAACAAAGTAAAAACAAACATACTAATCCATGTCCGAATCACAATCCAGAAGCAAAGTAAAAAAAACAAATATACTAATCCATGTCCGAATCACAATCCAGAAACAAAGTAAAAACAAACATACTAATCCATGTCCGAATCACAATCCAGAAGCAAAGTAAAAACAAACATACTAATCCATGTCCGAATCACAATCCATAAACAAAGTAAAAACAAACATACTAATCCATAACCGAATCACAATCCAGAAACAAAGTAAAAACAAACATACTAATCCATGTCCGAATCACAATTCAGAAGCAAAGTAAAAACAAATATACTAATCTATGTCCGAATCACAATCCAGAAGCAAAGTAAAAACAAACATACTAATCCATGTCCGAATCACAATCCAGAAGCAAAGTAAAAACAAACATACTAATCCATGTCCGAATCACAATCCAGAAACAAAGTAAAAACAAACATACTAATCCATGTCCGAATCACAATCCAGAAACAAAGTTAAAACAAACATACTAATCCATGTCCGAATCACAATCCAGAAGCAAAGTAAAAACAAATATACTAATCCATGTCCGAATGACAACCCAGAAACAAAGTAAAAACAAACATACTAATCTATGTCCGAATCACAATCCAGAAACAAAGTAAAAACTTTAGAACTGACAAGTTAGGTTAGACACGTGAACTTCCATCAAGGAAGTGAGGCCGGATGCTCCGGAAGGGTAAGCAAAAGCATGGCTATCATCTGAGTTTTAACTGGAGTTATTCTGCGATTTACAGATATCTACTGGATTTTAATGAATTGCATGTCTTAAAAACTAAATGGAATTTTAGCAAAAACCAGTGGTGGGGCCACCCCCCCCCCCCCCACCCCCCATACCCCTCCACTTCTTACGGACCTGGAAATACAAATGGTTCAATCCCGAAGTAACCATTAACTTTATATATTTACAATCACTGATTTTTTTCTTTCATATTTAAAAACCTACATGTTTATTTAAAAAAAAAAATGCTTACATTTCATAAGCTAGCATAACCGGTCAACCTCTTTTCGAGTCTGACTTTGGTTCGGATATTTAATTGGGTATTTTAAGATAATTGTCAACTTCAAAAATCTTGTTTATAGCACCTACACAACAACACATCTGAAGTTTACCTCATTTGAACTCGGGACAGGTAAACAGATACTTTATCAGTCTGAGCAAACAAATTGGACGCAATTGCAAATAGATCAATCAAACCATAAATACCATATAAAATAAAACGTTATGAAGGTCAATGCTACGGTGGCTGATATAGGACAAGGCAATAATGATCACGTCAGAACGTCTTAACACCAATTTTAACGAAATACACGTACCATTCATTATTTATTTAAAAAAAAAATACATTTACTTAGTATACATTTTCCTTACGAGATCCTGAGAGACCGCGGTGCCTAAGACGTCAGTCTTCAAATCCAGGGTCTGTCACAGCTATGAGTTCGAGTCCCCCTCGGACCACATGTTGGAAAGTAAATTTTCCTTGCCGTTGGCCTTTACTGATTCACATGGTATCAGTATAATGGACTGGAGGAGTGGTACGCTTGTCTGCGGCGTACTGACTCTGTGAGCTAGCACGTTAATGTCGCCATGAGTGTGCGCTAGTACATGACATACCATAAAACACACTCGCACTTCACATGTATACATGAAATTGTTCATAGATTTATCCATAGAGATTAATAATTAAAATAGTTCTCGTCGCGAATAGTGAAAATTTGCTGATGCGACATTAAGCAGCATTCACCCGACCTTACCAGATACTTTTTTCCGTTTTAACAGGATGCGTTCGATGTTTAATCGTTATATTGGGATGCGTTCTCGTCACGAGATATAACCACTGCGGTAGCTCAGTTGGTGGAGTGCTCGCTCTGTAAGTGGAAGGTCGTGGGTTCGAACCTCGGCCGGGTCTGACCCAAGACTTGAACGTGTGTAATGACTGTTCTTTCGCCAAGCACTCGGCATTACGAAATGAAAGTCACGGTTCTTTCGGATGGGAACTTAAAATAAACGAGGTCCCGTGTCACGGTGGGCTTGGCACGCTTAAGAACCCTGCTGTATAACGCCATAAGCGCAACGCACAGGCAAAATTTCTGCACCTTCGCCTAAAGCTGGCGACGTCTCGATATAAGTGAAATATTCTAGTCCTCAACGGGACGTTAAACACCAATACTCAACTCAACTCAACTCGTCACGAGATATTTTGCCGTAATAACCAGATGCTTTCGCGTTTTGAGACACTAATTCCTAATAACGAGATAATTTATAGTGATTGCGAAATACTAACTCGAAATAACGATATGTTAACTCGTTTTAACGAAAAATACAAAACGTTCTATAAGTCATTTAAACGGGACACTTTTTACTCATAACAAAAACAAAGAAAATTTTGTCTAGTTTTAAACTTTTTTTTTCATTTCCTATACCGGCGACCGTAGGATACAAATTAATCGTGAGTCTAGATCATTTATAGAAATATACGACATGACAAAACGAGTAAACAACAAATGATCGAGTAATTCATTTACATATACAGTACAGATCTTTCGAAAATTTAATACCGATTCAACGAATACAGTAAGTAGGAGCTCGGTTTTCGATCGAGTGGCTGAAATATTGATAGCGTATGACCGAAAAATGTCTGAGAGCTATACAGTATAGACCTGTCGAAAGTTTAACACTGAGCCAACGAATAGAGTCAAAACTTGGATATATAAGTGGCCGAGTTATGGATACCAAGGAGCGAAAAACTGCCGAGAAATAGATAGATACCCCTAATTAAATAGATGTCGAAATATAGTTAACGAGAGGCCTGCATTTTCGACACTTAATTCGACAGTATGGCGTTAAACTTTCAAACTTTCGACATACCTACATCGTAATCATATTTACTTATTTACTTATATTGCATTTATATATATATATATATATATATATATATATATATATATATATATATATATATATATATATATATTAAATAACACAAGATCGTTTAATATATATATATATATATATATATATATATATATGTGTGTGTGTGTGTGTGTGTGTGTGTAATTGTGAAAGCACAATGACGAAAGTCTTCCACCACCCCAACATATTTTACCCTTATATGAACACCAGAAGTAGTTAGCACATCCCAGACACCATTAAAAGTTTAAATGTGATAATTTTATTCAATTGAAAAAATTAGATTTTCAAAAAAGTCACATAACATATTTTGAATTTCAGAAAATATGAAGCATAGACAATATTGTATGACATGTAGAACTTTTAGGTAATTACAATAGTTATCTCAATAAACAGTATTAATCAAAATTAAAGATATTTTTATTTCTTTATTCTTTACTACAATTATAGAAAGACTCTAAAAGACCATTCTAAGAAATTTCACTTATTGTTCTAAATATATCATTTCCGATTTCCGACTTGAAAATTCTGTAAAATCTTTAGTTTATTATCGAACATTATTATCCACACATAGTGTATTCTAACTTAAGATATTCTAATTTAGGTATATTGCAGGCCTAGGCTTGTCACGGCCCTCCAAAAGTTTATGGCCGTCACAGTATTGTTGATAAGTTTGACGTCTCTGTGTCCACGATTGCCCTGGATGTGTTTGGCGTCTCATAGTTCCATATTCCTTTCACACAATTTTGATTACACACGTGGCGGATGTAGGTAGCTAAACAAGAGGTGCTTACCCTTCCGGAGCACCCGGTCTCACTTCCCTGTTGGAAGTTCACGTGTCTAACCTAACTTGTCAGTTCCAAAGTTTTTACTTTGCTTCTGGATTGTGATTCGGACATGGATTAGTTTGTTTTTCATTAAGACAAATCAGATATGAATTGCAGTTTTAAGGCATACATTGTATTTTTTTTTTCATTCAAGAGATGTTGTATTTGATTGATCAGTTATTTAACAAAGTGGGTCTGTCCAATTATTTTATTGACATGCCTCACCTGTTTGCAAACTTCACAATCCATAGTTAATTGGCCTGGGGATTAAGACAATTATATTATTTGAAAGCGTGAAATTATGTAATGGGTGTAATAGTCAATTTATGACGCACACGAAAGGCTACATTTGACACTTTATGACAAACGTGATGACATTAATTTTTCTATTGTCAACTTTCCTTTTTATGCAGCAATATACCTGTTTTTCCTGCTTATGGTGTATTTGTTTCCCAATTAATACGCTATGGTAGAGCTTGTTCCCACTACGGGGACTTTGTACAACAAAGTAGGCTGCTTGCAAATAAATTGTTGACTCAGGGACATTGCAAGCCTAGGCTTATCAAGACCCTCAAAAAGTTTTATGGGCGTCATCACAGTATTGGTGATAAGTTTGATGTCTCTGTGCCCAGGATTACCCTGATATATTTGACGTCTCATAGTTCTATGTTCCTTTCACACAATTTTGATTACATACGTGGCGGGCGTAGCTAGTTTAACAGGAGGTGCTTACCCTTCCGGAGCACCCGGCCTCAATTCCCAGTTGGAAGTTCACGTGTCTAACCTAACTTGTCAGTTCCAAAGTTTTTACTTTGCTTCTGGATTGTGATTCGGACATGGATTAGTATGTTTGTTTTTGTTTATCAATTTAGTTTATTAGCATTAAACATATAACAATCATGTTTATAGCCATATAAGAACAATTATTATGCACAGGATACAACTAAATACATTATTTGACACGATTTAATTTAAATGCATTAAATATAAATTTTGCAACATTTGTAATAATTTTTTTCCTTTTATAAAACTTTTGTAAATTTGGCCTATGACAATAATAGTTCGGTAAGTAACGATGTCTTAATGATATATATTTTGGACAGATCAACAAAAATGGTATTCGTTTTCAATAACTTTTATGTTGCAACATGTACAAAAACACAATTTTTATCAATGCCATTATATCTACCACGTTCAATAGCTACATGTACGTCATTGTTACTTATTCTAAATTTTGTTAATAATACTCTAAGCCTCTTGTTTTCTATAAAAGTTATATAATTTTCTAAACCAAACATTTGTTTAAAAGATAAATATGTTTTCATTTTTGTAGATAAATTCAATTACTATACCACATTTGTAAAAATTGATCATGCATTCTTTGCTTCAGCACATCAAATGGAACAATATACGTATTTTGATTATACCAAACATTAGACATTCCCATATTACACAACAAATTTTAAACATTAAATACCCAGTTATGTTTTAAGTTTCTCTTAACATTAATATTAATACACAATAATTTGTAAACTTTATATCTCAATGCATCTTTATCACTACTTATAATTTTCAACCAAAACTTGAGAATTTGACAATAACGCAATTCTAAAAATCTATATCTACCCAGTTCCCCTAAAACAGCCATATTATTTGCTTTTGTGTTTACACAGAACACTCTCTTACAAAATTTTAAACGTAAACGCTCTATATTTTCGGCTTTATGAAATCCCCATACCTCTGATGCATAATTTAAAACTAGACTAACCATAACATCAAATAATCACATCAACATCTGTTCAAATCCTTTAATGGACCTATGTGTGTTGTAGATGAATTATAATCCAGCTTGCCTAAAGGAATGGGAATTCAATATGTTTAAAATATGGTAGTTTTTGACATTATGAAATTGAGTTGTTTGGAAGTGACACCACCATTTACCCTTCCATCCATGAGTCAAGAAGGATCCTGGGGTTCTTTTTTTTTGTACCACTCTATTCAACATTTCATACAGAACCAGAAATATATAGTTTGGGGCAGGGATCTTAACCGTTTAAAAGTAAGCACTCAGGCCCAACGGTCCCCATCCTCACTCTGTAATTACCACATGGGTTTTTCTTTAGTATTACTCTTTTCATCTTTTCACATGTAACCAGAAAATATACAGTATAGAGGTGGGGATTTCAACCGTTTAAAAGTAGCACCCTGCCCCACCCGTCCCCATCATCACTCTGAAATGCCCCATGGGGTTTTCTTTAGTATCCCTCTATTCAATTTTTTATATGAAATCAGAAAATATATAGTTTAGGGGTGGGTGATCTTAACCATTTAAAAATTAGCACACTCCCCCACTCATCCCCATCCCTCCCTGATACCCCAGGAAAATCTTTTAATACGAACTCGTGCATTTCGAGACGCTGATCATGGTTTTATAGTACATGTATAAAAAACAAGTATCAATGGCAAAATTGCTGATTATTGTTTATAAGACCCCACCCTCCTGCCCCTCTCCCACTGACCCCTTGAATTTAAATGACTTGTTTCAATAGATCTATAGTACAGGGAACTACCCTGAAAATTTGAACGAGATAGATTGATGCATCCAAGAGAACGACAGTGGACAACATGTGATCAGGAGAAAACAATTATACTCGGAATAACTGTAATTGTAATTGTGACAAGCACAATGACGAAAGTCTTCCACCACCACAACAATTTGCACCCATTTATGATCACAAGAAGTAGCTAACACATTCCTAAAACCATTAAAACTTTAAATGTGATAATTTTATTCACTTGAAAAATTGGGTTTCAAAAACATCACATAATTTGAAGAATTTCGCCAATATTGCATGACATGTAGAGTTTTTTAAGCAAATACAGTATATAAGAAACAGTTACAAAACGTTTTGTTTATTTGTGTTATATAACTAGAATATAACACAACCATAAAACCACAAATTGGATTAATTTTTTTAGAAATATGAATAATTTTCATGTTTCATAGCAATCATAACAAACATTTTAAAAAGAAACTAGAAAAATTTGTACAACGAAGTAGGCTGCTTGCAAATAAATTGTTGACTCAGGGACATTGCAAGGCCCTCAAAAAGTTGTATAGCCGTCATCACAGTATTGGTGATAAGTTTGGTGTCTCTTTGTCCAGGATTGTCCTGGATGTGTTTGGCGTCTCATAGTTCCATGTTCCTTTCACACAATTTTAATTACACACGTGGCGGGTGTAGCTAGCTAAACAGGGGGTGCTTACCCTTCCGGAGCACCTAGTCTTACTTCCCTGGTGGAAGTTCACGTGTCTAAATTAACTTGTCAGCTCCAAAGTTTTTACGTTTTTTCTGGATTGTGATTTGAATACGGATTAGTATGTTTGTTTTTGATTAAGACAAATCAGATATGAATTCCAGTTTTAAGGCATATATTGTATTTTTTCATTCCAGAGATATTGTATTGGATTGGTCAATTATTTAACAAAGACTGTCCAGTTATTTTATTGCCACGCCTTGGCTGTATGCAAACATCACAATTCACAGTTAATTGGCCTGGGGATTAATATTAAGTCAATTTGAAAGCGTGAAATTATGTAATGGGTGTAAAAGTCAATTTATCAATTTAGTCTATTAGCATAAACATACGAGTATTACAACATGTTTATAGGAATATAACAACAGTTATTATGCACAGGATACAACTAAATACATTTTACACAACACGTCATCTTAATTTAATAAATTCATTAAATACAAATTTTGCAACATTTGTAATAATTCTTTTCCATTTATCCCCCATTAAACAATAAAAGTTTTGTAAATTTGGACAATGACAATAATATTTCGGTAAGTAACGATGTCTTAATGATATATATTTTGGACAGACCAGCAAAAAATGGTATTCGTTTTCAATAACTTTCATGTTGCAACATGTACAAAAACGCAAATTTATATCAATGCCATTATATCTACCACGCTCGATAGCTAAGTCATGGTTACTTATTCTAAATTTTGTTAATAATACTTCAAGCCACTTGTTTTCTATAAAAGTTAAAAAATGTATAAACCAAACATTTGTTTAAAATATAAATATGTTTTCATTTTGGTAGATAATTAAATTCAAGCTACTATACCACATTTGTAAAAATTGATCATGTATTCCTCGCTTTAGCACATCAAATGGAACAATATACGTATTTGGATTATACCAAACATCAGACATTCCCATATTACACAACAAATTTTAAGCATTAAATACCCAGTTAGATTATGTTTTAAATTTCTATAAACATTAATATTTATACAAATACTTTATAAACTTTATATCTCAATGCATCTTTATCACTACTTGTAACTTTCAACCAAAACTTGAGAATTTGACAATAACGCAATTCTAAAAATCTATATCTCCCCAGTTCACCTAAAACAGCCATTTTATTTGCTTTTGTGTTTACCGGTAGTTTAGGGGTGAGGGGTCTTAACCGTTTAAATGTTAGCACACTGCCCCACCCATCCCCACCCCTTCCTGATACTCCTAGGGAAATCGTGCATCTCGAGACGCTGATCATGAATACATGCATATATATATATGGTTTTATAGTATAAAATAAAGTATCAATGGCAAAATTGATGACTATTGTTTATAAGACCGCACCCTCCTGCCCCTCTCCACCTGACCCCTGAAATATTTAAATACCTGGTTACAATAGATCCATAGTACAGGGATCTACCCTGAAAATTTGAATGAGATTGATTAATGTATCCAAGAGAACGAAGGTGGACAACAAGTGGTCAGGAGAAACAAATAATAATAAGTATTTATAATTGTAATTGTGACAAGCACAATGACGAAAGTCTTCCACCACCCCAACAATTTGCACCCATTTATGACCACCAGAAGTAGCTTACAGATTCCCAAACCCATCAAAAGTTTAAATATGATAATTTTATTCACTTGAAAAATTGGGTTTTCAAAAACATCACATAATTTGAAGAACTCCGCCAATATTGCATGACATGTAGGGGTTTTTAAGCAAATACAATATATAAGACACAGTTACAAAAGTGTTGTTATATAACTAGAATATAACACAACCACAAAACCACAAATTGGATTAATTTTTTTAGAAATATGAATAATTTTCATGGCTCATAGCAACCATAACAAACATTTTGAAAAAAAAATGGAAAAATTTGTACAACGAAGTAGGCTGCTTGCAAATAAATTGTTGACTCAGGGACATTGCAAGGCCCTCAAAAACTTGTATGGTCGTCATCACAGTATTGTTGATAAGTTTAATGTCTATGTGTCCAGGATTGCCCTGGATTTATTTGACGTCTTCTAGTTCCATGTTCCTTTCACACAATTTTGATTAAACACGTGGCGGATGAAGCTAGCTAAACAAGAGGTGCTTACCCTTCCGGTGCACCTGGTCTCACTTCCCTGGTGGAAGTTCACGTGTCTAACCTAACTTGTCAGTTCCAAAATTTTTACTTTGCTTCTGGATTGTGATTCGGACATGGATTAGTATGTTTGTTTTTTATTTTAAATATTGAACTATTTAATAACTGTAAATATACTAAAACAAAAAATTAAAAAAAATGAATTTGTTAGAAATTTTAAGTAATTTTCATGCCTTATTGCTACCACAACAAATGTTTTTTTAAAATACTGAAAACGATTTTGGGGAAATAATAACAAATAATTATTTTTTATTAGTGGTATATAAGATACGACATGTGGTAAATAGAACCCCTGAAAGGTAAGGTTTTACAAGCCTGTACCGGTATTTGTAAATAATAGATGAAGCCAGGCCACTCCGTTTAACATCACTACAAAATATACATTAATTTCCCGCAGGCCATACATGACTAACAGAGCACATCAAGTTTTATTCATTGCAAAGCTGTTTTAAAGTAAAATTATAGAAGCTGGTAGGGTATTAGCTGGCATGGTTTGATGTTTAATTTATATCTTATCGTTATCTTGTAAGGACAATAACCATCTATTGATTAAAACAGGACAATTTTATTCAATTTTTAATGTGATGTTAATAAAAATGTAATGGGAAATTATATAATATTGTCTGTCAACCATCACATTAAGGAAAATAAATATCAACTAAGATTGACTGAGGAAGGTGGTTTATATATATGAGGAAAAGTAGAAAAACGTTCATTTCTACAAAAAATAATAATAACAAACATAATCTAGAATTGTAATTGTTTTTAAGACCCCGTCCTCCTGCCCCTCCCCTAATGACCCAATGGGATTTAAGTACCTATTAACAATAGTGCTATAGTACAGGGACCTACCCTGAAAATTTGAAAGAGATTGATATAGATGCGTTTAAAAGAAACATGATAGACATTCTCCCTCATTTAGACCACCAGAAGTAGCTAGCACATTCCTAAAACCAATAAAAGTTCAAATGTGATAATTTTATTCACTTGAAAATAAGGTTTAAAAACATCACATAATCGATCGATGCGTTTAGAGACAGGTGGAGACAGTATACTAGGTGGGAAGGAAGACTTAAAAAATGGTGGAGAACCGGAAACGAAAGAAAAACAACAAGTCTTCCAACTGGTATTCTAGGTGTAAGACTTAAAAAAAACATTTGAATATCGATGGTCTGTTAGCATGTTAAACTTTTGACAGGTCTGTTAGCATGTTAAACTTTCGACAGGTCTGTTAGCATGTTAAACTTTCGACAGGTCTGTTAGCATGTTAAACTTTTGACAGGTCTGTTAGCTTTATGTTAAACTTTCGACAGGTCTGTTAGGTTTATGTTAAACTTTCGACAGGTCTGTTAGCTTTATGTTAAACTTTCGACAGGTCTGTTAGCTTTATGTTAAACTTTCGACAGGTCTGTTAGCTTTATGTTAAACTTTCGACAGGTCTGTTAGCTTTATGTTAAACTTTCGACAGGTCTGTTAGCTTTATGTTAAACTTTCGACAGGTCTGTTAGCTTTATGTTCAACTTTGGACAGGTCTGTTTCGTATTTACTTTTATTGCAATAAAATATAAAATGTGTACTATCATAAAGAAGCCAATATGAATATCGATAATCAACAACCTGTCAATCAGCTTGTTATGGCTTGTTTCTGATTTCCGGAATAATTCGCAGTTTTCGTTCTATGTAGCTAATGCTCATAAATTAGCTTTATGTTAAACTTTCGACAGGTCTGTTCCGTATTTACTTTTATTCCAATGAAATATAAAATGAACAAAAATCTTGTTTACTCTCATAAAGAAGCCAATATCAATATCGATAATCAACAACCTGTCAATCAGCTTGTTATGGCTTGTTTCTGATTTCCGGAATAATTCGCAGTTTTCGTTCTATGTAGCTAATGCTCATAAATTAGCTTTATGTTAAACTTTCGACAGGTCTGTTCCGTATTTACTTTTATTCCAATGAAATATAAAATGAACAAAAATCTTGTTTACTCTCATAAAGAAGCCAATATCAATATCATAATCAACAACCTGTCAATCAGCTTGTTATGGCTTGTTTCTGATTTCCGGAATAATTCGCAGTTTTCGTTCTATGTAGCTAATGCTCATAAATTAGGTTTATGTTAAACTTTCGACAGGTCTGTTCCGTATTTACTTTTATTCCAATGAAATATAAAATGAACAAAAATCTTGTTTACTCTCATAAAGAAGCCAATATCAATATCGATAATCAACAACCTGTCAATCAGCTTGTTCTGGCTTGTTTCTGATTTCCGGAATAATTCGTCGTTTTCGTTCTATGTAGCTAATGCTCATAAATTAGCTTTATGTTAAACTTTCGACAGGTCTGTTCCGTATTTACTTTTATTCCAATGAAATATAAAATGAACAAAAATCTTGTTTACTCTCATAAAGAAGCCAATATCAATATCGATAATCAACAACCTGTCAATCAGCTTGTTATGGCTTGTTTCTGATTTCCGGAATAATTCGCAGTTTTCGTTCTATGTAGCTAATGCTCATAAATTAGCTTTATGTTAAACTTTCGACAGGTCTGTTCCGTATTTACTTTTATAGCTTGTGTACTTTCATAAAGAAGCCAATATCAACATCGATAATCAACAACCTGTCAATCAGCTTGTTATGGCTTGTTTCTGATTTCCGGAATAATTCGCAGTTTTCGTTCTATGTAGCTAATGCTCATAAATTAGCTCTATGTTAAACTTTCGACAGGTCTGTTCCGTATTTACTTTTATTCCAATGAAATATAAAATGAACAAAAATCTTGTTTACTCTCATAAAGAAGCCAATATCAATATCGATAATCAACAACCTGTCAATCAGCTTGTTATGGCTTGTTTCTGATTTCCGGAATAATTCGCCGTTTTCGTTCTATGTAGCTAATGCTCATAAATTAGGTTTATGTTAAACTTTCGACAGGTCTGTTCCGTATTTACTTTTATAGCAATGAAATATAGAATGTATGATAATCTTGTGTACTATCATAAAGAAGCCAATATGAATATCGATAATCAACAACCTGTCAATGAGCTTGTTATGGCTTGTTTCTGATTTCCGGAATAATTCGCAGTTTTCGTTCTATGTAGCTAATGCTCATAAATTAGCTTTATGTTAAACTTTCGACAGGTCTGTTCCGTATTTACTTTTATTGCAATGAAATATAGAATGTATGATAATCTTGTGTACTCTCATAAAGAAGCCAATATCAGTATCGATAATCAACAACAACCTGTCTATTCAGTAATATCTAGGTTGTTCTGACTCGTTTCTGATTTCCGGAATTCGCCGTTTTCGTCCTGTGTAGCTAATGCTTATAATAAAAAACAAACATACTAATCCATTTCCGAATCACAATCCAGAAGCAAAGTAAAAACTTTGGAACTGACAAGTTAGGTTAGACACGTGAACTTCCACCAGGGAAGTGAGGCCGGGTGCTCCGGAAGAGTAAGCACCTCCTGTTTAGCTAGCTACACCGGCCACGTGTGTAATCAAAATTGTGTGAAAGGAACATGGAACTATGAGACGTGAAATATATCCGAGGCAATCCTGGACACAGAGACATCAAACTTATCAACAATACTGTGATGACGGCCATAAAATTTTTGAGGGCCTTGATAAGCCTAGGCTTGCAAAATCCCTGAGTCAACAATTTATTTGCAAGTAGCCTACTTCGTTGTACAAAGTCCCCGTAGTGGGAACAAGCTCTACCATAGCGTATTAATTGGGAAACATATACACCATAAGCAGGAGAAGCGGGTATATTGCTGCATAAAAAAGGAAAGTTGACAATAGAAAAATTGAAGTCATCACGTTTGTCATAAAGTTTCAAATGTAGCCTTTTCTGTGCGTCATAATTCAGGTATAAGTCTTTTATTTCAAGCTCACTAGGATAGATGACATTTACACAGTCTCCAACTTTAGGATTGATAAGAGACAGAACGTCATTTATATATCTGTATGTTGAGTTGAATGATTTGGCGACAGTTTTCTCTCCAGATTTAACAAGGTTCTGCATAAATTCTACTTCGTAAGAATAAAGAAACAAATCAGCAAGCAATGGTGCACAGTTTGTACCCATTGGTATACCGATTGTTTGCTAAAAAACTATATTACCAATCACAACAAATATGTTATCTATCAAAAACTTCAACATTTTGTTGATGGTATCTTCAGTATATTTTTGTTTGGAATCTGTATGGTGTTTGACAAAATAACCAGAATCCCTGTTCAGCACCAGATATTTGTATCTTGGCTTACCGTTTTTGTAGAAAAAAGACAAGTGAATAATTTCTTTAAGACGTTCTTTCAATTTAGAATGAGGGATTGTGGTGTAAAGTGTAGAAAAATCAAATGTTTTTATACTTTTTACATGAGATAAAGTATTAGAAGCAAGATGTTCAAGTAATTCTTTAGAATTTTTGAGAATCCACATTTGGTTGATTCCAGATGTAGAATATACTTTTTCTGAATAAGACTAGAAAGCTTAGTGTTAAACGTTCGACAGGTCTGTATTGAACATGAAACTTCCGCATTATAATAAGGTCATGCTAATTTTTATTCTGTTAAACGTCAGCTGGTGGGTAGGATTTGGGACTTCAAACGTGAAGAAACAATAACAACAAATTTTTATCGAATTTACTATTTTTTTTTTGTTTCTTAAGGCGACAAACATCAATCATTGTTGTTTATTTTAATGTTTATTTTATTTTACATTTTTGCTTTGATCTTTTTAAAATTGTATTTTGTTTTTACCAAGTTTTTTATTTTACATTTTTGCTTTGATCTTTTTAAAATTGTATTTTGTTTTTACCATGTTTTTGCTTTGTTACTATTGTTAATGGTTTGTGCTCATTTTGGACTGTTTATTAAATTCCAAATTCCATGGCCATTTTTTACACAAGAGGTTCGATTTTTATTTTTGCTTTGTGGTTGTTTAAGGTTTTTTGAAATGATTATATACTGTACATACCTGTCGAAAGTTTAACACTAAGTTATGAAAATGAGCCGTAAACATATTCAATTTCGCGTGTTTTTATTTTTGCGGTATAGGATATTTAGACAAATATAAACGCTTTTGAAATTTGCACGATATAAACACTTGGTATTTATTTTTGCGCAAAACAAACGACCGCGAAATAAGCGAAAAATAATACACCGCGAAAATAAATACGTTTACGGTACCTAGTGACCGAAGAGCTACCGAGAACTAGATAGCAGCTGTCACAACGAGGGGCCGAGATGAGATCCCTACAATAATTCATTAGATTAGTGTTAAACTTTCGACTGGTCTGTACTGTAGAGTGGTCACCTCACAGAGAAAGAAAACTGGCACGTTCTAAAGTGATGTTAAACTGTAAAATGAACATTGTGTAAACACTTGAAATTCGTAGTACACGCAATAAAGAGTGATGTGGATATTGTGTAAACATACGTGTTAAGTTAAAAAGTTAAAGTCTGTCCCGAGCCATTAGGCCCATCAGGCCGGCGCTTATCCCGGTTTCGGTGGCGTTAAGCGACAGAGAGTACAAGACTCTCCCCTGAATGGGACGCCGGTCCATCACAGGGTTAACCCCCAGCATTTTTGCTGGTACTCATTTATTTTTCAGCTGAGTGAACTGGAACAACGTGAAATTAAGTGTCTTGCTCAAGGACACAATACATCGCCCGGTCCAGGGATCGAACCCACGACCTTCGAATCATGAGTCCAACGCCTTAACCACTAGGCCACGCGCCTCCAAAACATACATGTACAACAACAAAAATCATTACAGAATTATGACTATAAGATATAATTAGGTACAGTGCAGACCTGTCGAAAGTTTAACAATGAGATAACGAAAAGGAGTCGGTTTTTAAGTGGTCGACATGTTGATACCTAGTGACGAAAAACTGCTGGGAGATAGGTAGTAGTTGCCAAAAAAGATATAAAGCTAACGACTGGCCTAGATACGCTGTCTGTCAATCCAGCACAAATTCGTCAGGTTAGTGTTAAAATTTCGACAGGCCTGTACTGTACGTTTAATGGCGCAACGGAACACGTGTCACTTAAAATGCATTTAAATGCAACATTAACAGTACAGGTCTGTCGAAAGTTTAACCCTCAACTAACGACAAGGAATCGAAACTAAGCTGCCGAATGAACGATATAATTGACGTATCGTCGACCACGCCCAAAATGTTCCGACACTGGCCGCCATCACGGTACCAAAACAGCGTCACGACAACTAATGACGATCTTATGTCAGTGACGTCATTAAAACGCACAATTCAGGCCGAGTTTTCATTCTTTTTGCGTGTAAATCAAGCATCCGGCCATTTGACGGAACATTGTGGGCGTGGCCGGCGATACGTCAATTGAGGCCCTGTGACAAAACGATCTTGATGGCATAAATGTCGATTTTGAGTTTTTATCAGATCATGAAAGTACATTTTCTTGCAATTCAAAAAATTATATCTTGTCTTAAAATTCGAATATTTGACATCGCTATGGTAACTAAAACACACACGTGCATTGTGGGAACCTAATGACCGAAACGCTGTCGATATATTAAAGCTACCAAGTGAAGATATTGCTAACGAGGGACCGAGTTTTTATAGGCGTAGGAGCAGGGGGGGGGTCCCCAATGTCAGAAACGGGGGGGGGGGGGGGGGCGCAATATTTTGTGTGAAATTTTGTATCATAGTTTATGTTTATAGTGTAGGTGCTAAAAAACTAAGAGCTTTAACCCCTTAACCCCCGTAAGCGCCATAGAGCGCCAACCGGATTTTCAGGCAGTGTGTTGTACATATTTTGATGTAAAAATCGTAAATTTATATTGACGGATCAACGTAAACTTGGTATCATAGGAAACTACAGAACATTACCAACAAATAATGTTCTTCAGGTTTTTTGATAGAAAAAATATTTCAGTTCGAATTTTTTATTTGAAATTTGTGGAACGGTATCATTTTTTACGTGATTAAAATTTTGAGTTGTTTTTCCTCCGTTTTTTTCTAGAGAAAAAGTAACTCGTTCAAACTTTTGAAATAGTTTATTAATTTCGTTAAAAATCAGAGTTTTATGAAAAGCAGGAAAAGGTTGTTTGTTTTATGTAAAGAAATCAGTTATAAAGAAATAAATAGTATAAAATTTATCACACTGAACAATTACAACTTGTTGTGTTCATAACGTTTCACTTTGACGTTTTTACTTCATCCGGGAAAAACGTGTATTCTTTTTTATTTTTACACACTGTCGAGTTTGAAGCATTTAAAATTCTACAACAGTCACTATATAATTCACAAAATCTATGCCGTTAGAAAGCTTTTTTTCTCCGGTTTTTACACATATAAAATACTTATATTCTAGACATGATATCAATTTAACGATTCGAAATCTTCAACAGGTGCATTCGAATTCGATGTAAAATTTTCAACCAATTTTTACATCTAAACATCTACAAGGTGCAACTCGATCGATTTTTTTGTATCGATGTTTACGGGGTCTTTTCAAAATCAATTTTTCAATTTCGAAAACTTTTTTTATTTTCACAATCAAATATTGGATATTAAAGTTGATGCATCTAAGAATTTATATTCATTATACATGGTTGACTAAAAAAGATCTTGTCAGTTCATTATTCATCACGTTTTGCATCGACAGTCAGGTCTGTGTAAACAGCAAAGAAGTAAACGTCATGGGTCATTGCTAGTTTTTGTGGTTCATTGTGCATCTGTAAGCATATACAGAAATATTGAGTGAGTTTGGAAGATTTGTATTAAAATATGCTACATATCTATTTTTTAAAAACTTTTATCATTGAACTCTGGGCATAGATTTATACATGTACTCTACACGTCCTGCGCACAAACTTTGTCGCGTCTAAGAACTGTCTTCTACTACGTCCGTACAGTGTATCTAAAAATATAGGGGCACGGCGCGGGCTTGCATCGGGTTTTATTTTATATTTGTATCAGCTATATTTTAAATTTATATTTATATATTTTTGTATTCATCATGAGTGTAAGTATAATGTAAATATTCTAGATAAATATAGACTGCGAAATGATTGCTGGTCTCGGCACACTTTTTTTTATAAAATCTAAAAATATAGGGGCACGGCGCGGGCTTGCATCGGGTTTTATTTTATATTTGTATCAGCTATATTTTAAATTTATATTTATATATTTTTGTATTCATCATGAGTGTAAGTATAATGTAAATAATCTAGATAAATATAGACTGCGAAATGATTGCTGGTCTCGGCACACTTTTTTTATAAACAGAAGTCGAGAAATATACGTAAAGTGCAATATTTACAGTTCAAAAAACAATATCTGTGAGGTACAATTCTACAAACGATTCAGTTCAAAACAAAATAAGTTACTGATCAATAACTCCTACTAAAGCTGACGGAGAAATAAAAATAATAAAGATAATATTCAATTATTCAAAATATAAAAAAAATACAAAAAAATGATTGGTTTCTAAAGAAATTCAGTTACAAAGACCGTATGCATCAGATTTGTTTTGATTTTTTGCAAAGATTGCATTGTATTACACTTATTCATGATGATGATGGTGCGCTTTTTACTGTCAATATAGTAAAAAAAATAGCTTTTGAAATTCCACAATATATCCAGTATTGTAATATGTATTTTTTAAAATCCTTCTTGGAAGATTGAAGCTTATTAAATTGTTCCTTCCACTTCATGTGGAAGTCCCAGTACCTTGAATAGAACTGCATCACACAGAACTGCATGAGAAAGTTCGTCAGTTCACAAAGTGGTTTCCAGGGCTTCGGTTTTCTCCACCATACCAGAAAGAAATAACCACCTTGATATAATATCTCTCTCTCTCTCTCTCTCTCTCTCTCTCTCTCTCTCATGCTGCTACGGTAAGTAAAAGTGCAGAGCTAGAATTTTCGAAATAGCTCTATCCTTTAGATTGGGACACAATAATGAAGTCTTATTCCTGACTAAGGAAAAAAATCCATAAATGCTTTGAAGTAGAGATATATAGCAGGTGATGCATCGATATAAGCGAGACAATATGACACAAATGAGTAAAACAATGATTTCCAACCAGTAGTATAGAAGTGTGTATTGACAATCTGTTACAAAGATCACCTATATTTTGAACGTATGCATGCAAATACGTTTCTCAGTGGTGTTTCTGTCTTATATTGATGACAATATACATGAAATATTGTTCAGCTGACTGAATACTGTCTACTGTCGTGTACTGAGGAACAAGGATTAACACCTGAAATGCCCGAATTTTAAAGACCACGGCTGTTTGTTGATAAAGTGTTCTATAGTTCTATTCCCTGGTGGTGCGTTAGAAGAATGAACATTCCCTGTAGTCATTAAGTTTTATAGCTTGATAGAATTTGTAAGGCTAGATGGTGGTGCCTTGTACTATGGCTTGATGGTATCGGCCGTCCACTCTTATTAACTATCAATTAATTATTGAAAATCATACAAAAAAACATTGTCAGTATTGGATCTGTCCTGTGTTTTTTCCAGTGATCTCCAGTCCCGATGAAATCAACTACTTTTCAAATATTTTCAAAGTTCCCTTTGAAACTGTAACGGGTATTTTTCGACATATATTTCAGTCTTGATTCTTATATTATCAGGGCTACTGGAGAAAAAAGTGTTGTCACAAGCAGCCGATTATGGCCAGCGACCTGGCAAACTAGGATCTGTCTCAGTTGCAATTCAAACCTTGGGTGACGACTTGCAATGTGCTGTATAAGTCAGGCGCGATAGATGATTCTCTTTTGAAAGATCATTATGTCACTTGTGCTCCTAATGCACCTTCAATTTGTCGTCAAATACAAATGGTATATAGTGTTCATTATTCTCTATTACCCGACCTAGTCTAAAATTTAACCACTGTGGTAGCTCAGTTGGTAGAGTGCTTACTCCGTAAGTGAGAGGTCGTGGGTTCGTGGGGTCTGACCCAAGACTTGAAAGATGGTAGTGACTGTTTTTTTGGCCAAGCACTTACCATTACGGTTCTTTTGGATGGGAACTTAAAATAAACGAGGTCCCGTGTCACGGTGGGCTTGACACGCTAAAGAACCCTGCTGTACAATGCCTTCAGCGCAACGCACAGGCAAAATTTCTGTACCTTTGTCTATAGCTGGCGAGGTCTCGATATAAGTGAAAAATTCTTGACTCGGATGTTAAACACCATTACTCAACTCAACTCATCAGTCTGAAAATAGGCTGCTACATAACCGTTATTTCGTCAAGCATTCGGTAATTTTAATTACTAGTAGAATGACATTCCAATAGAATTTTCAAATAGCGATCTAAACTTTTTCCCAATTAAGAAATCGGACAAAACCAGCTGTAGCAAAGTGTTTCATGTATTCTGTGTTCATTAAATCTTTCATATTTCTGTTATTTTTATGTGCGCATTTTATGTTTGAATATTACAAAAGTACACGTTTTACACTCAATTTTTCAGATATACTGTAGCTTAGTCGGTAGAGTACTAGTGTTGTATATTGGGAGTTTGGGTCCGAACACCGACTGGGTCTGACCACGACATGGGAATAAAAGAGTGACTTTATTTTACTCAAGAACTTGGCATACAACTACAGGTTTTCGGAGGGGTGGTGAAACGATGATCATGTCATGGTAAGGAACCCAGCAGATTGCACTGTGTGCACTACGATGATAAACAATTCTGCCGCTTCATCTTTATCCCGATATAAATGAAATATACTATACCAACCAACCAACCAACCAACCACCCACCCACCAACCAACCAACCTAAAAACCAGTTCCCTCTTATTATAAATATCATTAATACTAATCAAATTCGACAGAACCTATATTCTGCCATCTAAAAAATGTGAGGATAGCAAATTTATACTACTTCTCGGATTTTCGAAGTTTCCGTTGCCATGGTAACGGATATTTGATTAAATTTATGACAAAATTTAATAAAGTGAAAATCATCATATACGTGTTTACAAAATATATGCTGACCATTCCGTTTTAAATTGTGGAAAGTCAGAACCCTACATGTACATTCTAGATCAACATTGAAACTAACAGAATATGGATGTTTTGTTGAGAATTAAGCATGCCTATTTTAAGTGAAATTTGTCATATTTTAACAATTTGAAGACTACACGTCGTATAAATTGCTATTAGATGATTGAAACTGATTTTATTTATCAAAATTCATACTTTTCATTTGCTGGTATATATAAATAGGCGAAATGTTTTAAGTTTTTAACAGAAATTCCCGCTTTTTGTGGTTTTTAAGGGTATCCGGTTTCTGTTGCCATGGTAACCGATATTTGTCGAAAATATTTTTTATTTTTATTTAGTATAATAAGGTAAAAATATATTTATGGTTTTACCTTCTATTACATGTATCTCCATCGATAATTTTAAAAAATGGAGTCGAAACTGCGATCTATTTGGTTGTTCAAATATAAATTTAGCACATATATATATATAGTGTTTGTTTTCAGTATTTGGTTGAAAATACGCAAAATTTGCTGCTTTATTTTTGGGGAAAACATGAAAATTTGGATATAATTTTTATATAGCATCCTTGCGTAATATTTAAATTTAATATGGACTCAAATAAATATTTTTCTAATGTGTCAAAATTAGGATATGAGCGATTTATTGAAACAAATGCAAAATGTGCAAAATATTACTCATTTTCTTGGTAAAATCGATGGTTACGTTGCCATGGTAACTGATATTTAGATTTTATGCACCTATAAGTGAAGTATAGTATATAGGGATACTAAATATATATGGGTTGATATTTACAACTTTTAGTCTAAATGCCCGAAAAATTGCGTTGAAAATCAGGTACTGGTTTTGTAAAAAGCCACAAAAAATAGCGGGGGTTAAGGGGTTAACAGGAAACGTCCATCTAGTAACCAATCAATTATCAATTTCATCATTATACTTGTAAAAGGGCGTCTTGAAATTCGCCCTTAGAAACGGCTCACAGCATCTCCAACGGCAGGGGCGGATCCAGGATTTTTTGAAAGGGGGGGGGGGGTTGAGAATTATATCAATACTAGGTGCTAGCGCCGAAGGCGCGAGGTTCCAGAGACAAGGGTTAATTTTTTCAAAAATTTTCGGGGGAGCATGCCCCGGACCCCCCTAGAAGGTTCGAGCCTTCGGCTCTCACATTTTACGCCCCCATTCCTAAAATTTCGGATCCGCCTCTGTCTGTCTGTCTGTCTCTTTTTTTTCTTTGGACTTAACTATGACATGCAGTTATTTCGTTCAAATCTGTCTTAAATATATTTCACTGCTTTTCAGTCTCTCACTCAAAACGCTGCAAAAGTTTCTAGGGTACCCCCATATCCATCTCCAATGAGAAGGTTGATTATGGAACTTGTGCCATACGGTTATTTTATATATCTTGTCTTGATATCACAGTATTTTAACCTATCAAAACGCTGCAAAATACATTGAAAAAGCGTCTAGACAGGACTTAGTTTTGAAAATTTACCCCACTTATAAGAGGGGTTTAGCACCCCTCTCATACTCTTCCCGCACGAGGTCGTATATATGCGGCACGACATAGACATAGCTTCGGGTTGCCCCCCCCCCCTATTAAAAACCCTCCTACGCCTATGGTTTTAGCACTAATTCGTTAGCTTAGTTTTAAACTTTGGACAGGTCTGTACTGTATCTTTAAATGCGACACTTAACTTTCTCATAAAACCACTTATTATACTATTCAATATTGTTTTGTATAAATCGATGCACAGTTATAAATATATTTTAAGTTTTATATATTCAATTTTCTATTGTCGACTGTACATTTCAATTTCTATACAACCATTAACCTGCTTTTTCTGCTTATGGTGATTTTGCTTTAAAATTAATGCACATACGTTATGGTAGAGTTTGTTCCCACAACGAGAACTTTATACAAGAAAGCAAGCTGTTTACAAATAAACTGTTGACGCAAGGATATTGCAACCCTAGGCTTATCGGGGCCATTAAAAGTTGCATGACCGCCATTACAATATTGTGTCTCTCTATTCAAAATTACTCTGGATATATTTGACGTCCCGTCCCATTGTTCCATGTATCTTTCCTTCTCAACTTTGATCACTCACATGACGGCTGTACATGTACGTAGCTAGCCAGACACGAGGTGTTTATCTCGGAGCACCCGGTCTCACATTTCTTTGTGGAAGTTCACGTGTTTAAATAAATTTGCCAGTTTCAATGTTTTTAATTTGCTTTATTTTTGTGATATATACACCATCGAGATTGGTACGCTGGTTTTTGATTAAAATTGATCTGGGATGTCATTCAATAAGCGGCCCCAACATGTACACGATCCAACAACAAATAGACAAGGACACATCTACTCCTCCAAAGATCTGTTTTCGAGAAAAGTTGGCCGGAAGATATGGGGCAAACAATATGTGTCTCCCTACTTCGTTTTATGCACATAATTAGAGAAGTGATGAACTTTGATCTTTTGTTCGGTTAGATCCGTCATATACCATTTTTGAATTCAATCATAAAATCATTAAATTGGAATATGAGCTACTTTTGAGTGCATTATTTTTAAAAAAATCAATAGTATCACATGAAATGTCTATAGTTTTTTTGTAATTTTCGACAAAATGTTAATTGTGAAGAATTAAATTAGAATTTTAAGCCCCAGTCAAGATTCTTTTATGTTATCGAGATGGTCAGTTCAGAAACGATCTAGGAATGAGAAATAGGAGTACCATAGGAACAACACACACCTTCAACAAGCGAACTGACAAACTTCCCCAAACTATAGCTAGAATCTGTCCCTAGTGGGATTCGAGCCTAGGCGATGAGAGGCATATTGATACGTAAACGCGCTCTTCAGACCACTTTATCTTTAAATAGACCGCTCTTTGTGAAGGCCAATGATTGAGATCAATGAATATCATGTTTTGTTTTCTATAAAATTTTATTTTTGTTCATGCACTATTTTAGATGAATAAATAATTAAATAATTCTTCATATAGTAAATAGTTCTTAATATCAATTTTAAGTTGTTCAAATTTATCAAATCTAAAATTTTTAAAAAATAACACTAATGTCACAATGTATACCCAACAAAAAAGTTCAGGACCACATCAAAAACATAATTTAATTTTGTAGAACGTAAATCATATCATTTCATTTGCACACTTCTCATAATTTCATGGAGGAGATTTAATTTCATACACAAAACATTTACTTCATAACATTATGTGAAACAAGAAAAGAATATGAACAAATTACAGATGGATTTTACCTTTTTCAATTCAAGTTTGGATTTTTATTTAAAATTTTACAATGGTCCTAACTTTTTTGAGTATATATTCTCCAGCATCAACTGAAATTAATATGAACTTGGATAATAAATAATTACGGAACACCCGATCGGTCGCGATCTCATTTTCCTGGTGTATTTCATCTGTTAATTTAAAATGCCAGTTTTACAAGTTTTTGCTTTCCTTTGCCGGAGATTGTGGTTTGGACATGGATTGGTGTGTTTGCTTTTGGTAATAAATAAACAAACAAACAGACAAACAAGTAAACAAAATAAATAAATAAATAAATAAATAAATAAATAAACTTACCCATTCTTTACAAAATTGGTATTAAATAATAAGTCGCCATGTCATAATTTTGTTTCGTGCGTGAGCTATAATTATACAATGTTGGCGGTAATGTTATGATTGTTATCTACATGTGCAGTTTCCGCATCTTCGATATCTCCGGAAACCAGGTCCGGATATTATAATATCATAGATGGCAAGATACTTATTAAATTTGAAATAACTATAGTCATTTAACGGTAATAATAATAATAATAATAATAATAAATTATTACTACTATTGAAAACAACCACTTTTTAAATATCATCCTTTTCCCACATAGCCGTCATGTTTAATTTAGTATCGTTTTAAGAGTATGTCATTTGGTAAGTTTTATGGTCTTTAGGACTTTTTACAAAATTCTAACGTTGGAATCGTCAATTTAAAAAATCAAATTATTATTTTACTATCTTAAAAAACTCAAGTAACATCAAATGTTAAAACCCACGACGTCTCACATACATATATGTATTGAACATTCTACCAACTGAACTACATTAGTCTATCGTGTTTTGGTTGGTGTGCCATTTATGCACTCCCGGCACATTGCCCGGAACGCACGGCAAAATTCAAACTATTTTCCACTTCATATAGCTGGTGACGTCTCGATATGAGTGCAGGAGTCTTGACTGGGACGTAAAATCTCATTTAATCAAATTAATCTATAACCCAACTATATATCAAAACAAACATACTAATCCATGTCCGAATCACAATCCAGAAGCAAAGTAGAGACTTTTGGAACTGACAAGTTAGGTTAGACACGTAAACTTCCACCAGTGAAGTGAGGCCGGGTGCTCCGGAAGGGTAAGCACCTCCTGTTTAGCTAACTACACCCGCCATGTGTGTAATGTGAATATATATTCATTTATATGAAGCAAGAAGAACCGTACACAACGGTGAAACATGTTTTACAAATAATAAATTCAGTTATGGTTTAGAAAACATTTTAACTTATTTTTAAGTTTTTAATATATAAATTTACCTCACACAAAGGATAAACTTTATCTATTTATATATACAGTACAGACCTGTCAAAAGTTAAACACTTGAACTATTAAAACGAATCAAATCTAGGCTGGATGGCAAGATAGGGCTAGCTACTGGTAAAAAGCTTCTGAAAGACAGATAGCAACTGCGAAAAAGCTTTCGAGATACATGCAGCTTAAACGGAATTCATTATTACACTGTATTACCATATACAAATACAGTAATATCATTATTTTGATGTTGCACCATAAGTCTATACAGGCTGGCCGGTAGATCCGGTTCGCACTTTAAAACAAAAATTATAATGATGATAGTGATGGTTATTATTGTTATAGCTAACGAGGGCCAGAAATTGACAATATTTCGTTAGCCAAGTGTTAAACTTAAAAACAAAAGCACAAAAGTAAAATTTTTATCAGCAACCACAGCATGTTCATTTACATACAGCGCAGACCTGTCGAAAGTTTAACACCAAGTGATTTAAAACGACTGAGTAAAGAAAACCTACATGTATAATGGCCTATTGGCCAAGAAGCTGTGAGAAGACACAGGATGAAATGCCATCTATAAGCCACCTATAAGCTGGCTTATAGACAGTTTTTCATCTTGTGAGATAGACTGTAGATAAAAAGGGACCTACCGGTATATAATTATATAACCTGCCGATTTGGAACTACGTGTAATGTTTTAAACTTTCGACAGGCCTGCAATGTAGTAAATCATTCATATACAATGTCAATTTGTAAGCTATACTATTTCGTTGTATGTAAATTTGTGGGTAAGGTATTTTGGAACCATGTTCGATATATTACTATACTACAGTACATAACTGTCGAACATTTAACACAGGGCCGAATGTCCAGTTCACCTAAAAAACTTTACAAGTTATACAACTCCGCTGGTTTGTAAATTTGTTGGTCAGGTCTTTTGAAACCATGCCGTATACTACAATGCAGACATGTCAAACGTTAGAATGGGTACCAAATCTACAGCTCATTTCCGCCCTTTATCTTTATATTGGGACGTTATCTTCCTCTCGGCAGTTCCTTCGGGCACACATCACGACCCCTCGACTCCTTTTCGTTAGTTTCGTATTAAACGTTCTATGATATGCATACATACTGCTGTGCATAAAGGCCATTTTGAACATGCATATATGGCAATTATTTTTTTATTTATAATTTTTTGCTAAAATATTCATTATATTTCAGCACAGAAAAGGAAGACCTAAGTGTAAAAAATAACTTTTTCTTTTACATCGGTCTATGTGAGTGGGTACATACGATAAATTTTGCCATTTTTTCAAAAAAATCAAAACGATTAAGTATAAATCTTCCTATTAAGTACCTCATTATTGTTTAGTTATATGTAGGTCGTCCAGGTGTGAATTTTCTTGCATCCCAGATAGAAAAATCCATAACAAGACAGGTGCAAGATATCTCCATCTTGTACCACCCTGTGCAAGATAGCCTACACGCCGTTTTCCCCGCAAAATTTTATCAACAAAATCAGAGGTGTATCGAAGGTTGAAATTGATTTTAAATTGAAAAATTGTACTTTTTGATGCAAGAATAGAATCAATCACTACTTGTAGTGCCAGATAAGGAAATCTCAACCCTCGTTCTAATATATTTCGTCCAGAACTCGGCAAGCCTCGTTCTGGACCAAATATATTAGAACTCGGGTTGAGATTTCCCTATCTGGCACCACAAATTGTGATAGATTCTATTAGTCTTGAGTCAATCACGCAGGTGAAAGATAAATTTTTACCCAACATTCATTTGTAATTTGGGGTCCAAATGGTTAGCTAGAATACATACATGTATTTCTGTCACAAATGTGAATTTTTCTGTATGCAGGCGTTAACTAAAAATGCAGCTTTGACAAAAATACACTTTTTGGTTAAGTCTCTGAATAATGAATAAATATGCACTGTTAGTTTTTCCAAGCAATACTTTATTTAAACGTAATTTACAATATTCCATGTTCAAAATAGCCTTTATGCACAGAAGTTGTTATTTGAAAAATTGTGGTGAAATCGATCTATCGAAATTTGGTAGTGCATGCATTATCTAAACAGGCTAAATATATGTGATGAAATGGTATCCAATTTATAATTGTCGCCTTTGTTGTATGGGGGTATAAACATCATCACATATGATGTAATATGTTCTAATCCCGATCCTAGTGTGAGAATGTTTGTCAATTCTCTTGCCGAAGGTTGGTGGTTTTCTCCGGACACTGAGGTTACATCCCAAAAGTGATCACCTCAATCTTCAAAGACAACACGATTATGGTACAAGGGAAACAACTCTAAATAGAACTCCGTTTCTGTACACAAGGTATATCATACTCTTTCTTCATAAAGGATATAACAATATATTATTATACATTGTAAATTTATTGTGTTTGAGTGAGGGAGATATGTTTGAGTGAGGGAGATATGAACATTTATCCACCCACAACAAGTCATTTAAATTGCTAAGGGTGAATAAATGTTCATATCTCCCTCATGCAAAAGACAATAAAGTGTTCATTATATCTAAATAAAAGATAAGCATGATAATACAAAAAAAGTTGGTTTTCCTCATAATTTGGAAAAACCGTAAATCTTGGAACATCAGTAAATCCCTCTCCAACTCATTTTTTCTCTTATTAGAATTCATCGGAGGCAAACGCTATAACGTCGTGACCAATTATCTATCAATAACGTCATATCATTGTGACGTTTTTAAGTTTTCTGAATAAGGGTAATATTACAGAGAAACTCGGATCATGTGAGGGAAATATGATATTTCTATCCTTGCCATGTGACTGCAATCATCCAATCAATCTTTATAGTATATTTATGAATGCGGTATAATAATATTTACAATGAAAAAAACCTTCAAGTTAATACATTAAGTTTAACATAATGTCTTTAATATAAACAATTGCATATGTTTTATAATGCATTTTGCTCTATTAATGTTAAAAGTTGTTGTAGCGAAATTATAACTCCAAAAAGAAAACCGTGTTAAGATTATGCCTATAGATAATATCATTGTAGACATGAAAATAAAATGAATAATATGTGACAAAAATGAGCAATACGAAATTAAATCCAAAAGGTCCTGTCCTCACCGTTCAATAAGATGAAAACCAGTCGTAGAAATATTCACACCGTTTTTATAATGATATGGAATTAGAAAATCCAGAAATCATTGATTCTGTTCTTACTATCCAACATCAAAGACTTTTACATCAACGTTAAACCTGTTTGACAGAAACCCGAGATTAACAAGGTTAAAGAAAAGGATATATGAAATTAAATTCCTGGCCTGATTGTACATATCTCTGTTGTATATAAATCAACGTAAAATCGTTGTGATAAGATGAAAGCCAGCCTTGGAACATTTGTCCCAAAATCTTCAAACATGTTAAACAACGTGGACAAGGTGAAATAGAATGATATATCAAATTAAACCATGGTCTTACTTTCTTCTTAGTGTTTCATGTCAACGTAAACCATATTTTATAACATGAAAGAAAACACGAGGATATTTCTCCTTAAATATTCAAACAGTTTCTCACAAAGTGAAAGAGAGGGGTTAATAATGTAAACCCTGTTTGATAACATGAAAGGCACTTCTGGAATATTTGTTCAAAACATTAAAGCTGTACCTCACAAGGTGAAAAAGAAGGATCAATGTAAACCCTGTTTGATAACATGAAAGGCAGCCCCCCTTGAACATTTGTGCTTAAATATTAAGACCGTGTCTCACAAGGTGAAAGAGATGGGTCAATGTAAACCCTGTCTGATAACATGAAGGGCAGCTCTGGACTATTTGTGCTTTGATATTAAAGCCCTGTCTCTCAAGGTAAAAAAAAAAGGTCCACTGCTGTAATTTGATTACAGAAACGGCAATTTTAGTCACAATCCAGTGCCATCGATTTGGCAATTATTTTGTCTATTAGTTAGTTAGTGGTGAATTTTCTTTTAAGTCTTGAATATTCAAGCCATTTTAACAAGTCAGTGAGAAAGTCCACTGCTGTAATTCCATTACAGAAAATGTATATTTATACGGCAATTTTAGTCACAATGCAATGCCATCGATTTTGCAATAAGCCGATCAGTAAGTGGTGAGTTTTCTTTTAAGGCCTTTCTCTCTGTTAGCAAAAATCTGAAATGATAAATACACAACAAATTGTTTTATTTGATACACATTTTGATCAAAACTTTCTGTTTGTAAATTAAAAAATTCCTATGCCTTACTGATTTAAAATTAGAACAGGTTAAGTAATAATTCATAAATGTTTTGCAATCAAATTGCAATGTATGCATATATTCAGCATTTTGTACCCAATCATTTATACTTTTGGCCAACTGTCATGGGTAATCTGTTTCAATATTAATTTTTTATCACGAAGCACACATGCACATTGCACTCTGCCATAAGCTCACATGAATATGTAACTTTCTTCAAAATACATTGAAACAACATGTCTCTCACATTCTTCAGTATATACAATGTACCAAACGATATGCGTGTTACTTCTTCGTTAAACATTCAATTGTAACGATCTGTGAGGACCATGACTATCTTAAGCTTACATATTATTTGATAATTTAGACATGATGACCATGGCTGTCTTAAATAGACTTTGAAACCTCGGAGCCATAACCTGATTATATCTGGAAATCTCGTATGTTCTTAAGCACATTTCACTACCAATTCCGATTATTTAGTTACAGTCACACAGATTTGGCACATGACTCACCTTGCTATTTTCTGGTTCTCCTTCTTTTGTGATTTTAATGCTGTGTTGACCAAAAACTGATTGAATATGTCTCTCTGAAATATGATAAAATATATTTAGAAGTTGTGGATAAATTGGGAGATTTTACGGGAGTAAGTTGGCTAATCAAAGCTGTTTTTACTTTCCAATCAGGATTATTTTACAGAACATTTAAAATATTTCTTGACTTTTATTTTTGAATGCTTGATGTTTGCCGATTCCCTTCAAACGACTGTCAAGAAAAGGAACACAAAATTTGTCTTACCTTGTCAGCTCCTTTCAAAGGACTGCCAACGAATGGAACCATGAAATCGTCCACTCGATCTACTGGACAATCACGAGTGCATCAGAATGATGAGTGTATACGAAAAAAGGTTTGTATGATAATATTGTTAAAGCAAATACAAAATAATGAAAGAAAGAAGCAGCACCGTGTGTTTTAACATCACATTACAATTGCGTATCGTCATGAAAAAACATTGGAGTAAGATGCCAGGGTAACATCATAAAAAAAATAAAATAAAATAAATAAACAGTAACAAAAACAACATCGTTCGGTCTTTTCTGGTGTTTTTGAAGACGGAAAAAGCCGAGTCGTTGGCTTACCTGGGCGTTACTTCCTCCTATGCGAAGTATTTTATACCGTAGTGGGTACAATAATTCCAAAGCCTCATCAAAATTGCCCTGGTCGTATAGTACAAATGCTTCACACAATGCTGAACCAACTTCTCTACATATGTTTTGATTGTCTCCCTTACCATTGCTTTTGAAACAAAAATAAAATAACGAATATATTCGATGTTGTTATGTGACATACAGGATATTTCAGTATTGAGGTATTTATTCATAATTAGTATGGATGTAGAGTTTTTTGTGTTTTGTTTCTATTTTTGATTTCGTAATTTCATTTTTCGTATTACTCTATGTCTTGGCAATCAATCTGTTATTCAGCTACAAGTTAATTTTAAAATCTAAGAATTAAACATGATTAAAAACTATATACATGTAGGAGTTTATAATTAGGAAATGTGTGAGCTACTACTCACTTTGTACCCCCCCCCCCCCCCCCCCCCCCGCAGATAATTTCAAACATTGATCCTTAATAGTCGAGAAATAAACTAAGTCAGTAAACATAAGGTAGATCTTTGACAGACTTGAAATAGGTACCTCATACAAAATTTCAAGTGGCTGTTTTTAGTTGTTGCTGAGAATACTGTTAGGAAAATCTTTGTTTCGAACGGTCAAAGGTTAACTAGTAAAATTAACATATAATTCAACGCTTCTTACTTGACAAAATTCTTCAAAGAAGTCATAAATTGTTCTGTTAGCTCTTTGTCTTTCTTGCCAAGAAATGACATCAACATATGGACATCGTTAAAGGCGAGGATATGGTCATCTATGTGTGGTCTACACACCTCAGCAATGGCTTCCCAGCGGTCCTTAACGTTTTGACCTACAATGATGCCATATATAGATAACTAAAGAGGCTCCGAAAAGTGTTTAGTAGACAAGAACCACGACTTGGACGTAAACAGTTAACCTACTTCTGTTTGATAGGAATGGCAGATCTTTGTTTCATTCAAAAATAAAAATCCTTAATACACTTCGATGAATTCAAAGCTTTTAATTCAGATTCATATAATCAAGAACAAACATATACATGTAAATAAAATATATATTTAGTGTATGGTTGGCTGTTCATAACCTACTGTTTATATATCTTCATAGGGAGTAAAGTAACTGGTCATAGCAATGTAATAAAGTTACACATGGAAAATGGAAAACGAAGTGCGCATGAAAAAAAACCTTAACTTCATTACTCGGTAGCCCACTGTGTTCACTTAGAAAATATTATTGTATTTGGTAATTACCTTCCATTTCCAGTCTAAATAACAATGAACATGCATCAACAAGATCTAACATGGCACCAGATGCTGTCGACATTTCCTTCACCTATAAGGTAACATAAATGTATTTATTACACGAAAAGAGATATGGAACATACGTTCCTATTACTGATAATAGACCACTTTCAAGATGTTCGACATCAAATTCAAAAATGCATCTAATGATATGGATCTAAAATATCATACACATTTTGTATTATTCTACACAAAGACATTTTGTTTCAAAACACATTGAATGAGTTCAATCAATGTGGTTAGTTTTGAGATGTTTAAGGAAAACGGGATTCTTGGAGAAACCAACGACAATAAATATTTTATTTGGCTAGGATCTTCTCGACTTGGATTCGAGACAACAAGGCGTTAGACTCCATGGAAACTTGTCTACCTAGATTAAGAGTCAAAAACTTAAAATAATGGAATTCGCTCCAATACTCCTTAACGTTTGTGCAAAACATTTTCGGAGAACGTTTACGTCGAAATTCCCGGGGTAACGTCATTTTACGGGAAAATGGTGCACGGAAATAGAAATAATTGTTTCGCAGAAACGGTATGGGGCATCACCTGTTACACTGGCCAATCCCATTAAACCAACATAAACAATGATTTGTAAATTGAGAAATGAGTCATTTTGGTATATACACACTATATATCTTATTTCTATATAGTTACTGAAGTAGGCAAGAAGAGCTAAATCAATTTGAATTATTTATACATTTAATAACAAAAATAAAAATAGATTGAAATGCATACCTTAGTATCAAATACTCCAAAAGCTTCTTCATAATTTTTCTGAAAAAGACAAACGAAGAATTGTGATATTGTAACTTAGTTCTGTTACCTTGTCAATGGATTTGAAACTTCTTGACCATTCTAAAACATGTAGTTTATAGCCAGCTAGTTTCATCTTAAAAGATGAGTACAAAAGACCAAGAATCGGATATTCGATTCCTGAATGCGTGAATTCTAATGTAAGCGATTGGTCTTTGGATGGATACTGAAGTTAATGACCAGGGTGGTGTGGTTACAGTACCATCCTCGCCACGTAATTACCGCCAGTTGTAAATAAGCAAATTAATCAATTCAAATTAAATTTCTAAGTTTCCAGCTTAACTTGTTTAATAGAATTTGATTTAATCCTGAAAGCTCGTTTGGAAAATTCAAATCATGAGAGATTTGTTATAGCTACTTAGTAATTACGAAATATAAAAGACAAAGTGAGTTTAGTAATTGTATTTTACATATTTTTACCGGTCAATATTGTTTCACTTACACAAGACTGTCAGTTTAGGAAATGATAGAAGAAACTAAAGTGTTCGAAGAAGACCGACCACCAACCTTCAGTAAGTGACGCTGACAAATTTCTCACACTGGGTAGTCTAGGATCTATCCAGAGCCCGGTGGGAAATGAGCGGCTGGCGAGAGGTGTTGTGATCTGTAAGATGGCAAGGTGACGCTTGAGGCACCTAAACCACAAGATTATAAGTGGGTCTATAAATATATTTTACATACCATTTCAATCTGACATAATGCATAGTGCCAGTAATTATGACAAGACAGCATTCCACAAATCTGCATATAAAATAAAAAGAAAAAAATAATGTTAATAATAATCTAACATTCAATAACATGATTTTTCTAAAATGTTACAGATTCACAAAATATTAAGCAAATATGTGATGTTCAAATTTGCTAATTTTTCCAAAATCAATGCATTGTACGGTCTACTTTGAAATTAATGTATTATATATTATTGTAAGTATACATGCATTATAGAAAATTCAATCCGGTTACCGATAACTCTCCCCTCAGGTTTTACGATGCATCAGGAGTGTGAACCAAAACCAATAAATACATATCAACACACTACATGTATATATACCAAAGCGATGCCTAGGGAGTTAAATGGAATAGCCATACAAAACAATCTCTTACATTCCAATTGTTTTCTGTTCCTTTCATGAAATCAATTCCCTCTTTTTGTCTTCCGCCCATCTCAAACACATGAGCCATAGAATGAGTAGACCAAGCATCATTTGGATTAATCTCAAGTCCCTAAAATAAACGACATCAAACACTGATCGATGGATTGATTAATGGGTTGATGGATTGATTGAATGAATATGGATTTATGTCACAATCAAGAATATTTCAGAATCCAGAGGTCAACCGGTTATAGGTGAGGGAGCAGATATCTTGACCTTTGCAGTAAGTTCTGAGCAATGCGAAGTGAGGTTGATAATTAGTTTCTTTCGAGGAAACAGTGTCTTTCATTTCTTTAATATGTAGTGCTTGGCGAAAGAACAATCATGAATCTTTTCAACTCTTGATTAAACTCATCCGGGACCTCTAATATAGGAAGGTAGCACTCTCTTAGCTTGGCTTATATAATGCTATAAGATGTAATAAAGGTTTGTCTTCAAAGCATCAAATAGGTACATACACAAATGAGTCGGTAACAAGCCTGCTAAAATTCGAGTCTAAATGTATGGTACCATGATAGTGAAGTGATGAATAGGAGTTTCGCGAGTTGGAGTCAAACCTACTAAGAAGCGCTGTGTTCCATAAGCTTTTTACACCACTAGGTTACAGAAGCCCAAGTCGGGCATCAGTAAAATCTCAAGTACCGTATACCTAATAATCTGACATAAGCCACATATATTGGAGTGTATATTCTTGTTGTCAGTGTAGTGTTGGGATTAGGATTGAAAAGGTGATGATGCAATTGGTATCTATTGGTTGCACGTCTAAATAGTTCAAAAACAAAAGATCAGTGCTGATAGGTACTAGTATGTGATTTTAGGAGTTGATTTTACGAAATGTCTTGTGCCCTCTTATTAACCGATGCAATTATGTTTAAACAAATATAGATTTTTTTTTTTACCTTACGTGCAACCTTTTCAGCTTGATCAAACATATTTGTTTCCACTAAACCAAAAGAGTGCATTCCATAAAGGTATCTGAAACACAAAGAAAAAACAAAACTAACGAGATAATTGATCGAGAATCTAAAACAATATGATTATGTACCCAATTTCAATACAGACTTGGAAGTTTTTTAAATACCAAGCTAACTAAAACGTATCAATAATTGACTCCCTAGTATCAAGAAAGAGTAAAAGACATTGACTATATTATAACACTACTCAAAGTTCGTTCAGTTGTGCTTTAATTGGTTGAAGCTTCTTTTAACTTTTATAGAAACTTCAAAATGTACGATTTATTGAATACTTGTGTTTTATAGATTATACAATGTAAATTAAAAGCACTAGACAATAAAAGAATTTTAGGCTTATCAAGGCTCTAAAAAAGTTTTATGGCCGTCATCACAGTATTGTTGATAAGTTTTATGTCTCTGTGTCCAGGATTGCCCTGGATATATTTGACGTCTCATAGTTCCATGTTCCTTTCACAAAAGTTTGATTACACGCATGGCGGGTGTAGCTAGCTAAACAGGAGATGCTTACCCATCCGGAGCACCCGGCCTCACTTCCCTGGTGGAAGTTCACGTGTCTAACCTAACATGTCAGCTCCAAAGTTTTTACTTTGCTTCTGGGTTATGATTCGGGCATGGATTAGTATGTTTGTTTTTGATTAACACTACATAAAATGGCGAATTCAAAAACATCTTACAAGGTACTAGTACATGTACATATCAATATAATTTCATTGACCATTTTTTCACATAACATATATACTTACCCATACAAAGGCATTGAAGGTTTCCAGTGTGGGAATACCCTGGCTATGCTGTCTCTCATTTGGGGTTGGTAGCCCAGATAGAAATAGGAGTCGTGGGCATATTTCAGGGCTAACATGTCCAGAGGGTTTTCACATAAAATGTCTTCCCACAATTGACAGGCTTTTGTCATCTCACTACAAAAAAATCAATCAACAGATTTAAAAAATATAAGGATACAAAAATCTTTATTTCTAATCAAAGAACCATACGGGAAATATCAAACAAGGGGAGGAAACTCCAACGTTACATCATTTATTTGTTTCATGTGCAACAGGAACGAGGAAAATTCAGGGTCGGGCAGGGGATTGAACTGTACCACTATAGGCGAGTGCTCTTACACTGATCATGAGCTACCTAGACCGCTACACGTGCAACAAAGGGAGTGAAGTCCTCCAACATTACAATATAATACAAGATTATCGAGTTTTAAATAAAATATTATGCCATCAACAACTGTTCAAATTACTATTATTGCTTTTCTGTAATTTTCTGAAAACTGATTTGTATTTCAACCGGTGTTTGTGTACGGGTTATACTTGAACTAATGTTCCTCAAGGACCCAGTGGTATAAAATTGGTACTTACGGATGACGGGGCCTTTTGTTGCCTACGTTCAAACATCACTCGTGCTTGGGCAGTTAAGAAATTTTGTTAGCTCCCCTACCCAATGTGTTTCCTGCACGTCCGCTGAATTAACCGCATCGACATAAGTACAAGAATCTTGACTGTGACGTAAAACCTATTTTTTGATATTGTGAATTAAACAAGGGCGGCTATGTTAGCGTTTAATAAATTAAATAGATTAAAAACAATAGACAACATGCTTACCCTTGAGAAAACAAATTCACTGCATTAACGTGCTTTCTTTCTCTGTCTGTCAATTTCTGATTGTTGGCAAGGTCTACCATTGCATTTACCTCCTTTTTGAATTCCCCATCAGTATTCACTGTGTGTCCAGTCCCCATTAATTCTAGGCCGTTTTTAAGAACATGGCCCATCACTGAAATATACATAATTCTATATGACATGCTGATTTGCTATCAATATGTCGGTATTCTAAATTTTTTCAAATTAGAAATTTACAGTCTGCGTTGAGTTGGTGATTTCAAATCTTTTCGCGCCAAAGACTGTAATATACACATACAGTATATATATATATATATTATGTATAAAGGGAACTAACTCTTATCACCTCAGACTACATGTATTTTAATACTGCCACTTGAATTATGTCCCTTGTATAGACATGCGCAATAGAATAGTTTAATGTAACATGTGATGCCGGGAATAAACGAATGTCAACTGTGAATGTTGTTGTCTTGATCTGATGCCATCCACCATTGTCCAGGCTACGGACACTACAATTGGCGACGAGGATGAACAAGTAGATGTTTACATAACATTACTGTGCAGGTACTGTGTTTAAATACGTAATAATAGAATTTAATTCGAAATGGCAACGAAGGTGTTGACGGATCTAGGGCAATTGGATCATTTTAACTGTAATGGTGATCAAGCATCAGTGGGCATAAGATGGCTTAAATGGAAAAGGTCGTTCGAATTGTTCCTAAACGCCAAAGGGGTGACTGATAAACAACAAAGTAAAAGTTTATTGTTACATTGCGCTGGCATGCAGGTGCAGGATATTATTTCACGTTTCCGGAAGTGGAGCCCGGTGAAGACGAAAATGTGTATAGTGTAGCCGTCAAACAGTTGGACAATTATTTTAAGCCTCGTGTGAATATAACGTATGAAAGACATGTTTTCAGGAAAATGGCTCAAACTCCTTCAGAGACAGTAGATCAGTACGTCACGCGACTTCGACAACAAGCCGCGTATTGCGAGTTCACACACGTGGATGATGAAATCAGGGATCAGGTTATTGCCGAGTGCTCATCACAAAGTTTAAGAACAAAACTTCTTGAAAAAGGGAAAGGTTTGACACTGAAGGACTTACAAGATTTTGCACGTTCTAGAGAAGCAAGTGGAATTCAGGCAGACAAAATGGCTGTGAATGAGACTGTAAACAAGATAAGTCAAAAGGTCAAGGATCAAGGTCAAAGTATGTCACGTCAAAGTCAACCAAATCGTCAAAGACAGGACAGATGTTTCAGATGTGATGGAGTAGGACATTTTCAGAAGAATCCGAACTGTCCTGCAAAGAATAAAAAGTGTAACAAATGTCACAAAATAGGACATTTCGCTAAATGTTGTCAGACTAAGAAGAATTCAAAACAGAAGAATTCTGGACATGGACGACTTGCAGGAAAAGGAAAAGTTAACTTGGTGGACGAGGAAAGTAGTGATTTTGCATTTCATATTATTGACGATAAACAGTCGACAGTTATGGCAAGTGTAGGAGGTGTTCATAATATCAAAATGATCATAGATTCCGGTGCAAGTTGCAATGTTATAGACAAACAGTTGTGGGAATACCTGAAATCGTGTAAAATTAAATGTGAATCACGAAAAACTGACAAGAAATTGTATTCGTATGGAAGTGAAGTTCCATTACAAGTGTTAGGATGTTTTACCTGTGATCTTACTGTTGGACAAAATACTATTCAAACTGAATTTTCTGTTATTGAGGGTAGAGGTCAAGCACTTTTAGGTAGAGAGGCTGCTATTAATTTAGATGTTTTAAAGTTGGGTCCGTTTATTTCCGTTTATCGTGTAGATCAAAACGAATCCGTTGATTTGTTTGTTAAGTACAAGTCATGCTTTGAAGGTGTGGGAAAGTTGCGTGATTTTCAGTTAGTAATTCCCATTGACCCAAATGTTAAACCCGTTGCTCAGCCGTTACGTAGGTTTCCGTTCAGTTTACGCGAGCCGTTGGAACGAAAGCTAGATGAACTTGAGAGTCTAGATGTTATAGAGAAAGCGGAAGGTCCGACACCATGGATTTCGCCAATAGTAGTTGTTCCGAAAGCGGGTAATGATATTAGATTATGTGTTGACATGCGTCAAGCTAACGCTGCAATTATAAGGGAGCGACACCCAATCCCTACCGTTGACGAGGTACTTCATGACTTGAATGCTAGTAAAGTGTTTAGCAAGTTGGATATTAAGTGGGCTTTTCATCAGCTCGAGTTAACCGAGGAATCTAGGCAAATTACGACTTTTGTTACGCACAAAGGTCTGTACAGGTACAAAAGATTAATGTTTGGGGTCTGTTGCGCGCCAGAAATGTATCAGCGGGTGATACAGCAAGCACTTCAAGGTTGCGAAGGCGTTCGTAATATTTTTGACGACATTATTGTCCATGCCGAAACCGTTGAAGAACACGATATTCGACTCGAAGCATTGTTAAAGCGTGTACAAGAGAAAGGTCTTACTCTTAACAAAGATAAGTGCCTATTTAAAATGTCCGAGTTAGAGTTTATGGGTCATTTGTTGACAGCAAGGGGGATTGGCCCAACGCAGTCAAAATAGATGCTGTTACGGAAGCGCGAAAACCAGAATCCGCATCAGAAGTACGTAGTTTTCTCGGATTGGTAAACTACATGGCTCGTTTTATTCCGAATCTTGCGACCGTTGCAGAGCCGTTGCGCCGTTTAACCAAAAAAGGTGTTCAGTTTACTTGGGGTTCTGAACAACAACGTTCATTTGATGAACTTAAAGTGAGTTTAACCAATGCAGAAACATTGGGATATTTTGATCGCAATGCGAAAACGATAGTAATTTCAGACGCGTCCCCTGTAGGACTCGGTGGTGTATTACTACAAGAGAAAGACGGTGAACATCGCGTTATATCATACGCCAGTAGAACACTTAGTGATGTAGAAAAACGGTATTCACAGACCGAACGTGAGGCATTAGGAATCGTCTGGGCGTGTGAGCGTTTCCACATGTACCTATTTGGTACACAGTTTGAACTCTATACCGATCACAAACCACTTGAGTTTATATATTCTAAACGTTCGAAACCAAGTGCACGTATCGAAAGGTGGGTACTTCGTTTGCAACCATACACTTTTGTAGTTAGGCATATTGCAGGTAAATCGAATATAGCAGACTGTCTGTCACGTTTAACAAAAATGACCGAAATTGATCATGCAAACGATACTGATGATTATGTGCGATTTGTTGCAGAAAAAGCTACTCCAAATGCGTTGTCTACTCGCGAAATAGAAAGGGCATCAAACGAAGACGAGGATCTCGTTAATTTGCGTTATTGTGTCGAGACGGGTAATTGGCACAAACTGAGTAACAAGAAATATTTACCAGTACGGTCCGAATTTTGTTTCATAGGTAAATTAATTTTACGTGGTACTCGCATAGTGATACCAGAAATATTACGTAAACATGTTCTCAGATAGCACATATAGGTCATCCGGGTATTGTTTCGATGAAGCGACTATTGCGTTCGAAGGTGTGGTGGCCAGGAATTGACCGTGATGCTGAATTGTTTTGTAAAACATGTAAGTCATGTCAGATTGTCGGTATGCCGCAGCCGCCCGAACCAATTAAGACGACCGAGTTACCGTCAGGTCCATGGCAACATATTGCAGTTGATTTAATGACCCGTCATTACCGTCGGGAGATCATTTATTTGTCGCTGTAGATTACTATAGTCGTTATATCGAAGTTGATGTACTTAAGTCGACGACTACCGATAAAGTCATTGCTAGTCTCCGTAAAATGTTTCTAACTCATGGGCTTCCAATGTCATTGACTTCTGATAATGGTCCCCAGTTTATAAGCGAGCAATTTGCCAAGTTTCTAACCGAAGAGGCAATAGAACACAGACGTATAACACCTTTATGGCCTCAGGCTAATGGTGAAGTGGAACGACAGAACCGTTCTCTACTTAAGCGCATTAAAATAGCACAAATTGAGAAACGTAATTGGCGCGAGCTTGATAATTATTTGGTATTGTACCGAACTACTCCACATAGTGTCACAGGCACAAGTCCTAGCGAGCTTCTGTTTAAACGCAAACTTCGAACTAAGCTTCCTGCTATAGACGATATTCGCTCGATGATTTGGAAATTCGTGATCGCGACAACGAAAACAAGTCGAAGGGTAAAATTTATGCCGACAAAAGGAGGAATGCACAAGAAAGTGATATCTGTAGGCGATTCCGTACTCTTGAAACAAAAACGCGAAGATAAGTTAACGCCAACTTTTGAGCCCGAGCCATATCGAGTCACTTCGCGTCAAGGAAATAGTTGTTCAGTTGAGTCGAGCACTGGTGTAAATTACAAGCGCAATATAACCCATTTAAAGAAATACTTAGAAAGGTCAGATAGCTGTTTGTCCGACGTAAGCGAACCGGAACCGGAAATTGATGATTTGCCAATTAAGTCCGAATCACAAAAATTAAGTTCAAATGTACTACCAGCCTCACCACCTAAGACTGTTAAACCTCATGTGTCTGATAATGAGTCTGAGGATATTCCAAAGTTTAATGGTTGATAGGCCAAAGCGTGAAATTAAATTCCTGGAGTTTAAAGACTTTGTATGGACACATAAGTGTGTTGTTTAGGCCTATTCAGTAGGTGTATTTTCTCTGAACTGAAAAAAAATAATTTTAAGTATTGACATTATGTTTACTAAAATATATGAAGTACATATATGTTATAACGGACTGTAAAAGTTCTTTAGTTTTTTTGTATTGAATTTTTATTTGTTTTCTCAGAGACAGTTGTACAATGGCATTTAAAACTATTAATAGTAAATGTTTAAAAAGGGAGGAATTGTAATATACACATACAGTATATATATATATATATTATGTATAAAGGGAACTAACTCTTATCACCTCAGACTACATGTATTTTAATACTGCCACTTGATTTATGTCCCTTATATAGACATGCGCAATAGAATAGTTTAATGTAACATGTGATGCCGGGAATAAACGAATGTCAACTGTGAATGTTGTTGTCTTAATCTGATGCCATCCACCATTGTCCAGGCTACGGACACTACAAAGACGACCTTTAAATGACTTGGGACACTGATTAATGAGGTCATAAGATCATAACTGTAATAGCAAATTGAACACAAAATCTTAGCTTAGCTATATTAGCTGGAAACTCTTCCCATTGAACTTTTCGACAACAATTGCGTTGAGCTTGTCCCGAATTTAACGTGATTTGAATTTTTTTTTCAAAGTGCGTAATTTTTTCAAAGTGGGTTGCTACAAACCTGTACGCAGACCCCATCCGCTACTTTCTTTCTTCGGAATTTCATTTCAACTGCCTTGAATCGTCACAAGGATGTGGCTCAAAATGCAACAAGAAAGGGAAAACATGCAGGAGGCAAAAAAGGACTTGGCCCTAGGATCTTACTTATACTAGCTGGACACACTATTCAACCACCTGTCGAATCCAAATTGTAATTTCCTCCCATTGTAAAGCACTACTGAGCAAAGTTTCTCTCTCTCTCTCTCTCTCATTGCATCTTAAAGGGTTACTAAAAGACCTTGATTACGGTGAATCTCCCCCCCTCTCTCTCTCTCTCTCTCTCTCTCTCTCTCTCTCTCTCTCTCTCACTCTCTCTCTCTGTGGGGGGGGGGGGATAAAAAAATCCCCAGGATACGTATCTAATTATCTTTTTCATTGCTTACCAAAATTTGGATCAGATTCTACAAGTTTTACTATACTGCCTTCTAGTCCACCCACCGTATCTTCATCATACCAACCAACATACTGAAATAAATAATATATTCTAGGTATAACAGGGATTCAACATTCATCGAGTCCAAGTTTCAGAACATTTGATTTTACATTGGGACCCTTGATATTTAAACTGAGAATGAATGGTATACCTTTCGTTTTTAACTACTTGGTCCCCCTTTTCAGATTATCCTCCGATAACATGCAACATTGGCATTGGACTTTGGTCCTTCCAAAAACAAAAGCCTTCCATTAAAAACACAACTGTTTACCTTGAAAAAGTCAATTTCTAATACATCGAATTTCAGTGCCTCTTATCGCCTTGTCATATTATAAATGGTCGGGTATTGCATTCATAAATTGAAAAAAAATATATTGCAGTTCTAAGTCCAATGAGAGAGAGAGAGAGAGAGAGAGAGAGAGAGAGAGAGAGAGAGAGAGAGAGGACTACCTGTGTAAGGATTGCGTCATATAGTTTACTGGATTCATTACTGGTCGTTGACAAAGGTGTACCAAAATCTTTCCATGCCTAAATAAATAAATAAATAAATAAATAAATAAATAACACTAAAAATGAAACAAAAAACAAAGTCCACTTTAAAAAAATCAGTTCTAGTAAAGTGCACTTGTAACTTACACTATGCTGGCGACATCTCAATACAAGTTACATTAAATCAAACCCATAACATTAATTATCAGAATCTATCACAGTCTAACCGAAGTGCCGTAAAGGTCACCTGCCGTTTTGAAGACCGGTTTTTTTCACAATTGCTCTTTATTCATGTTATTTAAACCTTTCTACAAGGGGCACTTGTCCATTATTTAAAGTCCACTTTTACAGACACCTTAGAATGACCTTTATAGAAAGGTTCGACAGTATAATTGTCTTTCTTTGATCACTTTCATCACGTCAAAAAAGTTCGCAAAACATAGATCAAGCTACTTTCATTGTACAAAGGTGTTAGTATTTTTTGTTTTAAATGTGCATTTTTAAACGATCAACATTATAGTGTAATTTTTGTGAACCATGTAAAAAATTATGTTGGAGACCGTGGTGCAGAAACGACCAAATCTAACCATTAGACTCGAATATGCGTGAAGACAGGAGTGAGAGAGTAATGGTGTTTAACGTTCCAGTCAAGAATATTTCACTTATATCGAGACGTCGCCAGCTATAGGCGAAGGTGCAGAAATTTTGCCTGTGCGTTGCGCTTATGGCATTATACAGCAGGGTTCTTTAGCGTGCCAAGCCAACCGTGACACGGGACCTCGTTTATTTTTAAAAAGTTCCCGTCCGAAAGAACCGTGAGTCATTTCGTAATGCCGAGTGCTTGGCGAAAGAACAGTCACTACCCACTTTCAAGTCTTGGGTCAGACTCGGCCGGGGTTCGAACCCACGACCTTCCACTTACGGAGCGAGCACTCTACCAACTGAGCTACCGCAGTGGTTGCGTGAAGACAGGAGTCGAGTTTTTTAACACCCCAGTGAAGATTGTTTCACTAATATATCGAGGCGGTCATGAATTGTTCAGGGATTCTACATGGAGAAAACCGGATTGCCTGGAGAAATCTATCGACCTTTGGCAAGAGAACCACCTAGGATCTGTCCCGAATGGGATTCGAATCTAGGCGGTTAGGGGCGCTGTGCTCAGTAAACGCGAGCTCAGTTTAGACCACAAGGCCTTCAAGGTCCCTCGTCAACCATGACACAGGTGTTAAACTAATATTTGTTATGCTTTCTTTTTAAATGGATATATTTTAAATTGAGAAAAAAAACCGAAACACATTCTTAACCGCTGGTATATTTAGTGATAATATTACATGTATATGACCCAGTTTTAAGTACGGCAAACAACATTGACCTGTCCACTTGAACCGGTCCATGGACATAAGGAATATTCGCATAGATCCAGGAGATTTGGTGGATTACTCACCCAATACATAGGCGAAGATAAGATTCAACAGTTACTCTGTACACATATATACGTGTACTCCCTAAAATTAATGTTTCCCGTGACAGAAACAATCTAAAATACGCACTTCTGTGTAAACAATAAAACCAGGTCAAGTGAACAGTTAAAAGTTGTTATCATTTGACCTACATGTATCACAACATGTCGATGGAAATTTATTTTTCAAAGCACCTATGTTGCTTTACAACACTTTGTATAAACACGCCATACCTTGCAATCCCTCCAACTGTGAACAACTGGCTTCGTCCGAGGAGCTGTGGCGGTCATGATAACCGTATGTCGATCCCGAACCGGTACCCTGCTTCTAGCTTAGTTTGTTATTTAGGACGTGTTTTAAATAGATCACGTGAAGAGGTAATAGTTACACGTAACTTTAGTTTCTCTTCGCTCTATTGATTACAAATACACAACGTATATTTTGCAGGGTATTCGTAAACAATCTCTAACCGTGTACATTGCAAAGGGGTTTGCCAAATATATCTGTAAACAACAAAATAAAAAACAGGCCCAGGAATTTACGTAATTTGTGGAGATGAAAGAAAGAAGAGTTATTCCTCTTTGATTTTCATGCTATATATACTTAAAAAGCGACAAAATGCTAAAATTTATGAAAATCTCTTGTTTGTGTGTTTTTTTTTTCCAAAGGTATACGTGCATTGCAAAAATATTAATTATTTAATTAAATAAAATAAATAATTAATTAAATAATTAATTAATTAAATAAATAAATAAATAAATACATAAATAAATAAAGTGCTCATTTTATTCCGTGGTATTGTATATTTGAAGTAAATTACTTTAAATGTAGTAAAAAACTAGAAATAAATCATCGAAGGTTGAACTCATGCATTTTATTCCAGCTATGATATCTTCGTCTTTCTTTCTATACTTTTTTTTATTAAAATTTGTTATAAAATACATTCAAAAACGGTATACGACACTCTAGCTGCTATTATTAAAGAAAAATCAGCTGTATGATGTTGATGCAATGGTCTTAAGTGATGAGATGGAGTTGATAGTTTTGCCACTTGACAATGTCTGAACGAAAACATCAAAATTATATTAAAAAGCAAAGAGGTATGGTGGGTTTGATGTGATTTTGTCCTAAATGGACCGTTTTGGTTTTTGAAAAATAAAAGTCTAAATATTCTTGCACTTAATTTATAAAGCAGCAGTATTTTATTTGGCTTTTCAGATTTTGCCTCATACAAAGGTATATATTATTGGTATTTTTCTTAATAAGCTCATCTTTGTGCTCTATTATGCTAAAATATGAAAAATGAGGGGGTTTTCCCGTCTTTGATAATTATTTTCAAAGTGTTCTCCTCGGAAGACCATTTTTTATGTTATTGTTTCTGAAAATATTTTCAAAATGCAATCATTACGAGTTTTCAAAAAATTGGTCCTCTTAGGAGAAAATGGTCAATTTTTTAAAATTAGGGAAAATTAAAACTGATCACTGCACATATAACTGATGTTGCATTTTAACTCGGCTGGCACTTACTGTTGTGATTAGCTCAGTCGGTAGCGAGGACGCTTTGCAACCTGTACGGCATGGTTTCAAATCCCAACCGGGTACCTTTTAATTTATTCTTCTTCTTGTTTTTTTTATTTTTATCTTTATAAAATACTAGAAACTAAAACTAGAACTAAAAATGTTAGATTTTTCCTTTACAAATATTAGTTTTTAAAAATGAGCATTATCTTCTTTAAAAACACTACAAGCAGATCAAGCCAGGTTACATTTTTATACAATAAATCTACGCAAATCACCCGTGAATTCTTAGTGAAGCGTGATGTAAGTTAATACTTTCAATTGTTCAAGTGTTTCTGTTTATTGTATAAAGATGAAAAATAAAGATTATGGATGTTAAGGTTTGTTCAACATCTTCGGCTCTTCAAGGAAAAACAAGTTTACACAAACAAAGCGCTTGTTTTTCATAGACCTGGTCTAATTATAGAACGCGAAATCCTCAGGTGTTTAAAAATACACCGTTACGTCATTCATCCATTCAAGCAGGGGGCAATGTGAAAAGCGCCTATCAAACCCGCCATACCTCTTTTCTCAGCAATGCCATTTTTGGATTTGTTTCAGATGTAATGCGTAAAGTGGATAGAGTTGTATGTAATATCCCATTTCTAATGAAAAATCGATATATCTATTATGTTTTTTTTTTTTTAATATTTTTTTATTTCCTTTTTATTATAAACCTACATATATGTACTCGTAGGCTTAGCTTAAGGGCGTTTGTTTCGAGAGCACAAGGACGTTGGTTCGAACTCCGACCGGGTCATACATGTATACATATATTAGACTTAAAAAAAAATAAAAAACCTGTTTCCTCGCAAGGCGCCAAGACATCAACTGGTTCATGCGGGCCTGTGGCGTACTATATATCCTTTACACAGCACATCTCCCATAAACACTTACTTGTTCTTATTAGATAATGATAACATTAAAAATCGTTCTAAATAGACGATAACTGCAGATGCGAAGTTAAAACAGCATTCCAACCAATTAAACAAACAACCCTTTTTTCATAAAAAACAAGATTTTTATTGAAAAAAAAACGAGGAAAAGTTTTGAACTGTTAAGAATACCAGAAACTTTGGCGGCCTGGAAGGGCCAAATGAAAAAAATCGTTCGAACGAATTAATATTTTGTTTCATTTGGTACCCCCACGTCGACGTAAGAAACAGACATATTCTGGGTTTGAGTGGAGTAATTGTGTTGCATGCTCCAGTCAAGAATTTTCAGGTAACATCAAGATTGTCAGTTCTTGGATGGTGAAGGAAACCGGATTACCTTGAGAAAACCACTTAACTGCAGCTTATAAAGTTCCTAACACTAGAATCTACCCGAGTTGGATACCAACCTCGGCGGTGAGAGGCAATGTGATCCCTTAAAGCGTGATTAGACTACTCACCCACCGACTTTAAACAACAACTTTTTATTTTTTATCAAAACAATTTTTTTTGGAAAAATAGCACTAGATAGCTTCCATGAATCAGTTGAATCAATTCATTTTTTAAATAAAAATATCAAAAACTGTATTGTCAGATCGCACAATGCAATTACGATTTCTGAGTTGTATTGGAGTGATTTTTTTACATCCCAGTTCAGATTTATTCATATATCGACTCGGAGGCAAGTTCTTAGGTAAACAGGGGAAACCGAAGTGTTCGGAGAAAACCACGTGCACAAACCTTTGGCAAGGAATCTGACAAGCGTTCTTACACTAAGATCTGCCCGAGTTGTCGTGATTGGTTGAATGTTGCTTAATGTCGCATTAGCAATTTTCCCTTGTCCACAACGAAAGCTATTTTATTAATCTCTTTGGATTAATCTATAAACAGGTTCGTGTATGCATGTGAAGTGCGAGTGTGTTGTATGTTCTGCCTTGTACTTGTGTACACTCGGGGCGACTTTAACGTGCTAGCTCACATAGTCAGTACGCCGCAGACAAGCGTACCACTTCCCCAGTCACGCTATACTGATACCATGTGAACCAGTAAAGGCCAACGACAAGGAAAATTTGCTATCCCACGTGTGGTCTGAGCGGGCTCGAACTCACATCGGTGAGACACCCTGGATTTGTAGACTGACGGCTTATTCATTAAGCCACCGCGCCCTCGAGTTGTCATGGTGTTCAAACCTAAGCGATGAGAGGTACTGTGACCCCCAAGCGCGTCCTTTAGACCACCCACCCACCCACCGAGGCCACACAGTTACAAAATCTAATAACCCTTCAAGTTATATTAATAAAATATAACTTAATAACTTAATTTCGACATAAAGACAGTTACCAGCCCAAAATTTATCTCAGATAGTGTATCAAATATTGTATAAAGGTGGTTAATATGGTCTGATCCATACCATACTATATTGACCATCACTAGGTGATCAAGGGATTTTGTTTGCAGTAACCGGTAAGTTTAAGACAATCTTATCAAGCGAACTTGAACTAACACAGGGCCATTATGACCGCTTGTCTGATATATTACTTTCGATATCTGAATACACACCGGCATATTAATTTTGAAGGATTTTATTATTGTCTTAAATTTGTTACACCTACCATTGTCTACTCAAACAGAGAAATTTATGAATCGCTTGTTACACCTTATATTGTCTCTTGAGAGAAATTCCTGAATTCCATTCTAAAATATGAAAATATAGTTTGATACATTGTACAACTTGTATTGTCTCTTCAGAGACATTTCTGAATCCCATTCATGACAGTAACGGGGTCATTCGGAAGAGACCATAATAACGATGTTCCGTGTCAAGGCATGTCTTGCACGTTAAAGAACAATCCCTGCACATTGCCTTTAAAGCACTGCAAAGGTAAAAAATTTCTGCAACTTCACCTATAGCTGTAGACGTATTGATATAAATGAAATGTTCTTGACTGGGACGTTAAATCCCCTTTAATCAATCATTTTGATTTTCATTCTCAAATATGTATGTAGTGTGTTAGCCTAATGAGAGTCTCTTCCAATATATAGATATTTCTGAATTATCGTTTGTTATGCATTACACGTATATTGTTGTCTCTAATAGAAATTTTTTTGTATATACATTTAGCATAGATGACTAACAAATTAAATTGACTGACATGAAGCGGGGTAATAGTGTTCACGCTCCATGGCCAGTCAAGATTCTAACACTTATTACGAGATGATCAGTTCATAAATGGTGGGGGAAACCGGCTTACTCGGAGGAAACCATCGACCTTCAGCAAGCGAACTGAAAAAGTATCTGACTTGATTGGGACTCGAACCTTGGCGAGAGACGCTGTGATCAGTAAGGTCACGCTTAAAGACTACTTGGCCACAGGTGCCACTTTGAGACGGCAGAGCATACAGTTTAGGAAACAACTTTATTTTGAGAAAAGTCACAAAATCCTTTACAAGAAAGTATATATTCTGCACCAAAAAGAAATATTATAAAATCAACACAAAAATATTCAAAAGTATGTCAATATATATAAGAGCCTTATCTAGTAAAGTATACATCCTCTTGTAACAAAACAACAGACAGTACTGTCATGTGCTGTTTTTGAATGCATTATTTTAATAGAAATTCAAAAACAGCACATGAGAGTACTACCAACCAAAACTTCCAACGAATTGATGTTAGGCGGCCTATATCGTACTTGTCTACAAACTTACCAAACTTGTCTACAAACTTACCAAAAATCATTGTTGAATTGACGTATCGCCGGTCACAGCCACAGTGTTCCGAAAAAGGTCAGGCATGCTTGAGTTACACACAAAAAGAATGAAAGCTCGGCCTGAATTGTGTCATTAAATTACATCACTGGCGCTGGTACCGTGATGACGTCCAGTGTCGGAACATAAAAGGCATGGCCAGCGATTCATCAATTCAGCTACGAGTAAAAAAGTAGTAACAATGTAAGATTTGCGATGTACATGTTTATCACATAACTCTCCTGTTTATTGATGAAATAAAACGGTGTAATATTTTTCGTATTACACAGGTACTCATGTAATATCACTTGATTGTGACGTAATCAGTAATCACGTTTCTGATTTACGTAGTGGTTGTGCCTAATGACGTCATATAAAAACTGTGTCAGTCTGTTGTTTATTTTTAGACTTTTGAAGACTTTCCGATTCTTTGAAAAATAATTTTGATGCATTCGGAAAAATGTTATGATTTAAACTTACATATGTCTTTTTTTCTAGGTGATTAATTTACTTTTACTATAACTAAATAGAACTATATTCTTACTTGCCCAGTTAATTTGAAGGTGATTTGTCTGACCTAGATAGAAATCGGCTGTTTCTAAATGGCATCAAATAATATGTACATGTCATTATGCCTCGGTATTTTGAGTTATGTGATATATAGAATCTCAGACTCGTGAGAGTTTAATATGAAATTTATTAAACTCGTTCAATAATTAAATATGCCACTCGCCAAGGCTCGTGGCATATTTAATTATTAAACTCGTTTAATAAATTTCATATTAAACCCCCACTCGTCTAAGATCCTCTATATAATACATTTGTGTATATTTCATATTTAATGAACATGTGAATGTGATACATACTTAACTCTGCTCACCCATGTACATGCAAAATAAACATTTTCCCAGTTGAATCATAACGCAAATTCTCTCAGAACGTATTATGGTAGAAGAACATAAAACAGAACATAATTTGACTTGTCCTTAATGCAGGTTGATTAGCCTTCGTTGCATAATAAACAGTTGTATGAATAAAAAAGGCCATGGCATATCATTATGCATTAAATTGAATAAAAAGCCCGAGTAAATAAACTTTTGTTTTTCCATCCTTGCAGAAATTATCAAATGTTTCTCAGTAAAACTGGATTATTGCAAACTATATATTATAGAAACCTCAAGTACATATTAGGCCTTTTGATAATAAATATTAAGAAAAAAGTAATATATTTTCAAAAATATTTTTACAGACAAATAACTGGTTAACATCCATTTCTGATCATACTTAAATTACTCATTTATTCTTTGCGAGAGTTGCAGAGACTAACAGGTACAAATCGCTACTGGGTCTGAATCGACTGTAAATGATATCACAACGGCAATTAATTTTGCCGTATCCAATTCAACTTTACTCTTTTAAACGCCCCGAAGCGAGGATCTAAACAATAATTCCGCTGTATCTAATCCAAGCTTTGTGTTCTTTCGTAAGCTTGATGTACCTGAAACAAGTCAAAAAAAATATTTAATCGAAACTTCACTGCCCTTAAGGGGCTTTAAAGAATGACATACACACATTATACTAAAACGGTGACTGCTCTTTATTAATTGGTCTCATATGGCGCATTGCGCTTGTTATCGTTGGAGACAGGAAATGACCTCATTTTAAAATCTCATCCTTTTGTTAGGAGACGAGACGAATTGTATCTATACCATCGATTTTTAAGAGAAACTACGATACATTGTATAGCAATGTTTATGTTTCGGTGTTATGTGATTAGGTGCAAACCAATAAGATGTATTCACACACGAACAATACAATACAAGATAATTGAAACAGCAATAACGGACAAAAAAATCATAGAGACAGCAAGAACAAAACAAAACATAATCGATATTTGAACGACAAATACACAACATAATTGAAAACAGCAACAGCGGACATAAAACATCGAGCAAGCAAGAACAAAACACAACATAATTAATTTCTGACCGACAAAAACACAACATAACTGAAAACAGCAAACAACAAACATAATGAAATCGAGATATGAACGACAAAAACAAAAAATAAGCGAAACCGAAACAAAAACACAACATAATCGAACACAGACGGCAATGACACAACATACAATTGAAACAGCAAACAACAAAATACAATATAATCAAATCAGCAAAACAAAATTATCGATATATAAACGAAAAAACATACGCGTAATATTAACGACAAAAGACAAACATAAACGAAACATGGACTTAAATATCAAAACGTTAACCTAATAAAAAAATAAGAAAACAAAAAATGCAGCATGTGAAGCCATAACAACAACAAAAGCACAACATAATCGAAACAGCAAGGAACAACAAACAATACTATTATCGGAACAACAACACATCACAACATAAGCGAAACTTGAACGTTTTAAATGACTCACTTTTTATACATTTTGACATACAGAAACATTTGCAACATATTGTCCCCCTAACATATATTGTTGAAAAATAGCTAAATTGAAGAATGTTCAAAGGACAATAAGCAAACCAACTCAGTTTAATGATATGCATATCTCCTGTCAATTTTGATGCTTTGTATCAAGTTTTGTGAAACGGGGCTAAAAAGATTCCAAGGATTACGCCAGACAAGAATGTTGTATTAATTATAAGAAGTATATTATGATTTTTTTTTTCAATTTTGTCGAAATGTAAGTTAAAAACGTGTTATCCATTTTTGAGAACATTTCACACAATAAATAATCATAAACAAACATACTAATCCATTTCCGAATCACAATCCAGAAGCAAAGTAAAAACTTTGGAACCGACAAGTTAGGTTAGACACGTGAACTTCCACCAGGGAAGGGTAAGCACCTCCTGTTTAGCTAGCATCACCCGCCACGTGTGTAATCAAAATTGTGTGAATTATTATTTTAAGACTACGGAGAAGTTAAATATCACATCAGATTGTGTTTCCACTCATGCGTTGTGGAAGATTGAACTGTTTTAAGTTTCTCAGTCAAAGGGCCATAACTCAAGAAAACGATCAAACCTATTCGGGTTATCGATATGCGCATCTCCTACATATACGTTGATGCTTTGCATAAAGTAATAGTGAAATAATGCTTCATAGTTTAAGAGAATTAGCGCAAACACCAATTTCGGCCGGACGAACGGAAGGACGGACATAAACTAGAATTGAATATCTTTTATCTTCGAAAAGCAGGGGTTGATTATATCAGCCATAAATCTTATTCCTCTCGAGCCCCATTCGTGTTTGCTGATGTATATACATGCATGTTTGGCGTCATTTATCAGTTGTTCCAGTGACTTGATATGCATGTCCCGTTTAAATTTCTTTAAGGGTTAAAAGCAAAATATAGTATTAAAAAATATGAAATGTTAATATAGCATTAACTGAACTATCAAGATAAATATTTATTCATCATATTTTGATCGCGTTCATTGCTACGCAAACCAAATTGAATAACAGGCGTTAGCTTTGAATAAAAATTGAATTTGAATTTAAAGATGAAAAGTACTCTATGGTGGGAAGAGAGGAAATAATTACGTAATTTGTGAGATAGATGAGATCATTTCTTAATGTCCTATAATTTATATCTAAATAACTGTGTCACTAAGACCAATGTTGACCAATTGACCAAACATTTATCAGCAGACACGAGAAGGCACTATAAATATATGCATTCTGAGTTAACTGACCGAGTTTAGACCAGGAGTTGTGTTAAAACTGTTATGCACTGATTTTGAATGCATTATTTTAATAGAAATTCAAAATCAGCACACGTCAGAACTGATTTAGCAACAAATATATGATATGTATTTAATTTTCACATACCGGTAAATCAAGGTCTTGGACGCCCAGATTGCAGAACACTCACCTGTAGTGTGGGAGGTCCCGGGTTCGATTCCCGGTCTGACACCATTTTTTCCTCCTGTCTCTGTGGTCAGTGTGTCCTTCAAAAGTGACAGATTGGCAATTTCGGGTCATATATAAAGCTCATTTTAGGAAAGTTGGGTAAGATTTCCCACATTAGGAACCTCAAAAATAACAGGAGAGGAATGTGGCGGTCTGGGTAGCTCAGTTAAAAGTGAACACATATATATATATATATATTGTAAGAGGTCTCGGGTTCGATTCCCGGTCAGACCCTGCATTTATTCTCCTTAACGTCTTCTTGTTACATGTATATGCTGTTTGTACATTTCTGATTGCCATGAACCTTTAAATTAAGAAAAAATAATATTAATAAAACAAGCAGTTTGTAGCTTATAAAAACAACATCATAAACATTGAAATTTAAAGGAAGAAAAAATAACAATATCATATTACAGTGACTTTGTGTGATTGTTTACCAAATTTACTAGACAATACAGTGATCTATTACCAGATTATTTCCCGTTGAATGTCAAATGAATACACAATTGGCAATAAAGAAATATATGTATGTCTTCTAAAAAGAGTTCAATGTTATTTTCTTATTTTTTTCAACCTGAGTCACAATACCTATTTCTTTGGTATCCGTCTAACGTATTTGAGTCAGCAAAATGGCATGCAGTACAAACAAACAGTTTAACTCTGACCTTCAGAAAAAAGGGTTGAAGCTCGGCTGTCACGGTATCGCCACATAGCAATGTTGCTGCATAAACGCGCCCGACATGTCTATGTGGGGAATTTCAACGCATAAAGAGGTCGGTCATGTTTATGCGGCGGCGTTCAACGCATAACAATGTTTTGCTTATATGCGGCGCAATAGTGCCTTTTGACGCATAAGAAAAATTATTTTAACGAATCTTAAAAAGAGCTTACTTATATCTCGACAAAAACGGTGGTGGTGACATTAATGATGACGTGGTGATGACATTAATGGTGGCGACGACGGTGACGGTGAAAAATTTATTACCAGGCTAATTTTGGCAGACATTCTAGAATAGTTTAGTGGGTAGAAGGCAAGGCAAAGATAAGGTATATCCGGTGCAAATTAATTAGGTCATTATGTCTCGCAATGTGAACCGCATGGTCCAATTTTCGATGGAATTTCATGAAGTAAGAAACTATAATTATTATAGACCATAGAAATTTTGCTTGTGTCATGCGCTGATGACATTATACAGCAGGGTTCTTTATCGTGCCATGCCTATCATGTCACGGCGTCTTGTTTATTTTAAGTCCTCACCCGAAAGAACTTTCATTTCGTCATACCGAGTGGTTGGGGAAAGAACAGTCATTACCCACTTTCAAGTCTTGAGTTAGACCCAGTCGGTGTTCGAACCCACGTCCTCCCATTTACGGAGCGAGCACTTTACTGACTTAGCTACGCACAGGCAATGTACATAAATCAATTGTACCACTGAGGGAGTTCAGTTGGTAGAGTGCCCGCTTTATACGTGAGAGGTGGTTCCAACCGGTGCCAGTTCTCACCAACACTTGAACATAGGATGTGGCTGTTCACCAAAAACTCAGCATTTAAGAATACAAGCCATGGGTCCCTCTGAGGAGACTCTCAAAACCAATTGCCAGTATCAAGGTAGGAAATGCATTCTAAAGAAACCTTTCTGCCAGAAAACGAGAAAAAATCTACCTAATGCCTGTATAGCTGGTGACGTTTCAATACAAGTAATATGTTCTTGACTGGGACGTAAAACTCCATACAATCAATCAATCAATCAATCAATCAATCAATCAATCAATCAATCAATCAGAAATTAATTGAACCAACCTTTCACTGTTAAAGACGGAAAACATGTTGTTGACACAATTATAATAGCATTGAAAATATAACTTAAGATAAAACTAAGAACGACTTGGAGCGCATCTTTGCAAAAGGTATATGAGTATGTTTTCTCCACATTTTAACCACATCATAATGTCCTTGGCTTTGTTGCCATCTAACTACCTGCCACGGCAAGGAGTCCCAAAATCAACATTCTATTTTTTATATTTATATTTATCATGATTGGTTTTATCACTTAACCCCAGAGACAATAAATCACAGTTGAACATGTTCATTACGTGAATCATCGAAGGTCGTAACTGAAGCATTGAGTCTGCAGTTTGATTGTTTTAAAAGACAAGTCATTTTATTTTATGTCTTCAATCTATTAAGAAGCCAAGATAGATACTGGAAGGGTATTATTTTTTACTCCACTAGATGAATTAGTACAAAATGCTTTGTTTCAAGTAAAACCCGACAATAGTACAGGCGAACCTGCCTTAAAGACCATCTCTATATAAGGGTCACTTGTTTATAAAGGCCATTATAGTAGTATCCCAATTGTTTTTATCCATATTATTTGAACCTGTATGAAATAGCAAACTGCCTATAAAGGCCACTTTTACTGGTTCCCTTGGGTGGCCTTTATAGACAGGTTTGACTGTACACATTAAATTATGACACGATTTTGACAGTCTTTTTGGTTGTTTTTTTTCCTGTTAAATAAACAAAGAAAATTGGTTCAATCTTCATATATTTCAGAAAAAAGTACAATTTTAAGACACTCAATTTCGCAAAAACATTTTAAAAAGTACACAAGAATGCAATCTCACTCATTCATGGCAAATTCATCAAAAAATCACGATTTGCAACATGTATATGGACTCGTTATATATACCAACCACAGACATAAAATCCCTAAAGCAAGCAAAAACTTTGAAAACCGACAAATTCAGTTAGAAACGGGAACTTCTACTTGGGAAGTGAGGTCAGTTGCTAGGGAGGTACAAAACCTCATATTTATCCGGATAAACTCACCCGTGTGATATCAGAATTGCGACTAAAAGATACATAGTAATATAAGACGTGAAATAGATAATTTTGGACTGGAAGGGGTAAACAAACTAAGAAGACAATTATGGCCAACCTTAATATGTGTCTTCAGATATATTGATTGTAAAATATGTAATATGCATGTGATTAAAACCCTTAAAATTGAAGACGCACAGCTGGACAGTTTATTGTTCAGTCTTCGTCTAAAGGCGGACTTTAAAAGAAGCTGCTACCAATAAATACCAACATTCTTGTCTATGTACTAATCGCAATATAAAAAAATAAAGTATAAGCATTATAAAACTTTCAAATCAAGTTAAACTCGTGGGCTTCCACCAGGTAAATGAGACAGGGTGTTCCTAAATAGTAATCACCTCTTGTTGTGTTCATCACTCCTTGTTGAGTTCGTCATCCCTTGATGTGTTCATCTTAGGTTTCAGTTTTTCTCAGATTTTTCTTTGTTTGATACTGCGTATTCCACAACTCTGGCTATTTCATAGCAATGTTTTATTCTCTCTAAGGACTGCTATGAACCCAATAACTTATTTCTAGTACTAGTTCAACTTGTACAAAAGTTCAAAACAACTCTCCAATGTTTGTGACATTAATACAAGTGTTACGTGAACTGGATTTACTTACTTAACAAACACACCGGTAATGTACCCAGTTAACTTAATCAATTGTACCGATAACTGAAAAACTACGTTTTTGAAATTTAAAGTTCAACTGCTACGCAATACAAACATGTCAAAAGTTTAACACAGGGCTAACGAAAAGACAACTCAGGCTCGTAGTTGCCGAGTGACCTTTATATGGATAGCTGGTGAGAGTCATACAGTCCATGCGGAAAAGCTGTCGATATATAGCTAATAAGGAGTTTAAATGAGGATCTGATTTTGGTACTAATGTGCTAGTGTTAAACTTTCGACAGTTCTGTACCTGTACTGTATATGTCCGTAGGTCCATGTTTTTGCGGTTTTCTGATTATGGACATCAAAACATGGTTGAAGGGAGATATGGTCGTCTTATGTGACAGACCTATGCCTTTAAAGTTTAAGATTCCATGTCAATTCACCGTTACCAAAGATTATCAACTATGTCATGAGTACATGGAGCTCAAACAAACACAGGGTCACCCAAGTCAATACAGATAAGACACAATTAAAGAGATAAACTGAATTTAAAATTTGACCATTTAGAGAGATCAAATTTGATATGGTGACCTTTCATATTGAGGCTTTTGACAGGATAACATTTTTCCCATATTTAATCGAAAATTTTCAAAATTTCCAGTTGCAATAATTCTATAATTCTACAAGGAATAATAAAAATAGTTATATTACAAACCATTTTTGAAAAAGTTATTTTTTGAATTTTTAATTCCAGGTAATGGGTTATTTAAATTTGTTATCAGTCTGCGAAAGGTCAGTGGTGGAGAGCCTCGGGGTTGTATGTGAGAAAGGTCCACATGGAATGACTTGGTATAAAAGTAAGGTTAATTCCTAATTTCTTGACAGTCGCCAAAATGAGTTACACGATCAAAGCCGTTGTCTCCTTAGTTCTTCTGAATTTCGCATTAAGCGCGAAATTGGATGGTGCTGTTCCACAGGTATGGCTATTTTCTGTTGTTGTTTGTATGCTTTATTTTTATTTATTTATTTATTTATTTATTTATTTATTTATTTATGTATGTATTTTTTTATTTTTATTTTTTTATTTTTTTGCAAATACCAATGCCTTGTTATCTAGGTCTGTTATTTGCAGCTTCTAAAATAAATCTTAACAGTTGATTATAAAGCTATTTATTTATTTATTTATTTATTTATTTATTTATTTATTTATTTATTTATTCTTCAATTTTTTACTTATTTATTCTTGGTTGGTGGCATTGATTTTACCACTTGATTTTTTTCTTTTTCAAATATCTGTTCCTAGTATAGCATTGTCTTGCAAGGGTTGATTGAAAATATAGTTAACAAGTTTACAAATTGAGATAATTGAGTTTGTTTTGCCTTTGAAAAAAAAAGATAAAGGTTAATTCATCTGTTGATATTGTCGTGAGCTATCAGTTGATTGACAGAACTGTTGCCGTTAAAATATCTATTATAATTCATCCATATTTAACATATATAGCTTAGAGAAAGCTCTTTTACAAAATAGTTGATGCAATTTTGCGCACAAATAGTTAGTTTTCCATGACTTAATCCATTGACTGTTTCATGTCTGCCAATGAATAAGGGATGGGAATAAGGAGTATTTTAGGAGATTAAGTGATAATAACACACATGGTTGTACCCGATTAGACAAATATTTGCTCAAGTCGAGAAAAAACATCCCTTTAGTATACAGTGTGAGGAAGATTGTCAATTCCCTTGATTTTTCTGCAGTAACATGTATGTGCAATTTGAATACATTTTATTTTCCATTTTATTCGTTCTCTAATTTCAGAAAAGAAACATAATTACTGACGCAAAAAGATTGTGGTCTAACGGAGTTGTCCCAATTTCTTTTAGCGACAGCGTTGGTAAGTGTAAAAACTCGACTCGGTTGAAATTGCAAGGTTTAAAACGAAATTAGTGTTGTCTTATACTGTTTCTCCACTTTATCAATTAGTTAGCAAAAACGAACATCTTTTACATAAACAATTCTTTTAAAGTTGATATTGAAGCTCGGATTATAGTGAAGTTTCAGCACGTCGGATAGTTGGCCTAGTAGTGTAGATTTGTAGAATCGGCAGTTCATCTCGGACTTTAGTTGTCTATATGATGACAGCATTTTGGCAGTTGCTATCGCTGCAGGTTCGTAGCTAAATGTATAATCATCACACGTAGAGACTCTCGACGAAGGAAAACTGGTTTTACGGACGGTCAGCTTTATCGGGAAAGCTCGCGGTTAGCCTACCTTGCTTGCGGCCTGGTTTTACGAATAGTGTGTTCGAGAACTGGTCTTACGGCCAACCAGCTTTATCGGGAAAGCTCGCGGTCAGCCTACCTTGCTTGCGGCCTGGTTTTACGAATAGTTGGCTCGAGCTTCCCTTTTCTTAAGTTCGGTGTTAAACATTAGACAGGCATGAATTGTAGTTAAAGTTTTATATTACCAATGTACATTAATGTTGATGAAGCATGGCTTTAAAATGTTGATTAGCAAAGACAAAAGCGCACAAACTTGCAACAAATAGGTGCGAGTGTGTTTTCAGAATTTCGAAAAAAAATATTGGCACATTTCAAATAAATGTTGATAAGCACAAGAACGTACAAACTTGTTGCAAAAAATGATATCGCCGAATTTCGAAAAAAATGAAAATCTTTTATATTTTGATTTCAGATGGCTACACCAGAGAAAGAATTTTCGCTTCAATGAAAGAGGTTGAAGCTAGTACATACAGCGCTGGTAAACCATGTGTTACTTTCGTGATCCGTGATGGTCAGCCAGATTATGTTGAATTCACAACAGTCAGCGGGTAAGTTATAAACTATCTGAGAACGGTGCGGAAAGGGAAGTTGAGTTGAGAGTAGCCAAAAGAGGTTGAGAAGGGGCTGATCGTGAAATTGAGTGAAGAGTCGAGTGTAGAGTCAATTGAGGAGGAGAATGGGAACTTCAGTTGGTAGATAAGCGGGAGGATAAGTGGAGAGGTAAGGAGGGAGATTATGGCCGAGTTGAGTAGGGACCCAAAGTGTTTGGGTGTAGTTTATTGCTTACGTCCTCTCAAAGATGTTGTAAGTCTCGTCTCAAATCGTAGCTTTCTGTATTCATTTATGAAACTAATCCTCACAATTTGAAATCAGAGAAGAGTCGTTGTCAATACCGTCAAATGTTCAATCAGATATTTTTTTTTTTTTTTTTTTTTTTTTTTTTTTTGCAATCACGTCTGTTGTTCCATTGTTGAATTGCAAAATTCATACTGAACAAATGACGAGACTTAAAACAGACCCTATTTGCAATGACCGACTAGATAGGTTGAATTCGTTTAATAATTCTGGTAAGTTAGATTAAAGAGTAGCTAATGCAATTATTGAAGATGGCCCAGCAGATGTACCACTGAGAAATATAGTATCTTTAATACAGCATACGCCTTTTTATAATTTAATCACGCATATGTTGTATGTGCCAAGTGCTGCCTTATTTTGACTAAAAAATCAGACTTTGGTTCAGTAGTATTCATAGCTACGATTTCTGCTTGTAGCAATTCAGGAGACAGCGTACCCGGAAAGATTGGTGGAAAACAGACAATCCATTTGTATGAGAATATCAACAAAGCTGATATCATGCAGTTGTTAGCTTATACTCTAGGTTTTTACAACGAATTCAGACGTCCAGATCGTGATAGCTTTGTAAACATCCATTTTGACAACATCGCCCCACGTAAGTATAGGCAAACAACATTGACCTGTTCGATTGACCTTTTATTTAAATATTTATAATGAGCCAATCCACTTAAGAATAGGGAACACAGGTATATTTTCGTCTACGCGATAGGGAATATGTATTGTTTATGTACTAAATAAGTATTGAATTTTTTACCTTAATTAATTGCTCAAAATCAATCTTCACAAACGTCTATTCAGCGCATTTGTTTGCGTCTTTGGTTCTAAGTTTTACTAGTATCAGAATTCACTACTAGAAAACTTAGTCAGTGAAATTAAAAAACTTAATGTTTGTTACAGTGGATTTGATTGGTCAGCAAACTTAGTTGCCCTACCAGAATAGAGTTCTGCATCAACGACAAAAATATAGGAAAGTATTTGCATTCATGGCATTATACGAATGCTAAATTGTTTCTATACTAGTTTGCGTCCAATAACACTATAACCACACCATTTGGTACTTGGTCAGTGTTCGTCTAAGGTGGAAACCATTTTAATCAGTGCTCCAAATATATGTTTGCTTCTTTGTATGTCTATTTTATCATTAACTTTAATCGACGTTTCGCCGGCCATGACTTTTTGTTCCGACATTTGACGCCATCACGGTACCAAAGCAGCGTCACGACAACTACTGACATACTGGTGTCCGTGACGTCATTAAATGGCACAATTCAGGCCGAGTTTTCATTCTTGTTGTGTGCAATTCAACCATACCGGGCCTTTGTCGGAATATTGTGGGCATGGTCGGCGATACGTCAGTGGGGTTCGCCGATGTACCACGTGATCAATACCTCTTAGCGTATGTGCGGAACGTTTTGGAAAACGTCAACGTCACAGATTCCCGGAATGACGTCGTTTTCGGGGGAAAATGTGGTCTCCTGTTATTCCAAATCTATTGGAAATAAGTGTTCCGCACAAACGTTAGAGGGCATCACGTGGTACAGCGGCGAACTCTATTGCATTGTGTTCTTGGATGCGTTGGTTCTTGTCAAGTAAATATTTTTGCAACAATTTTTGTTCTACTATGTATATGTATAAACTTTGTATTAAGAAATATTTTATCTTTTCTTTCAGAAAACCAGGGATTTTTCGCACTGACAAATGACACCACAAATTTCAATTATCCATTTGACTTCAACTCCATCACCTTCTTCCACCCATACGCATACGCATTGGATCCCTCTAAACCAACCATGACCGCAAAATATGAATCTCAAACGTTTCCATGGAAACTGTCACTCAGCCAGTATGATATTACAAACATTCAAAGAGAATACCAATGTGGAATCGGTAAGTTATACACGTGAACGATGGAGTTTGCCGCTGTACCGCATAACCACACCTCTTTGTTGGTATTCGTTATGCATTTGTGCATGACGTTTTAGAAAACGTCTACATCGCCAATTCCCGAACTAACGTCGTTTTTACGGGAAAACATGAAGCCGATATGATAACATATCTAATGTAAATAATTCTTTCGTGCAAACTTTAAAAGGTATCACGTAGCAAAGCGGCGATCCCTATTGTATTTTTATGTAAATTATGTCAGACGTGACGAAACCCGTTGATTTATTTGTCTTCTTGACAACACATCCGTAAAATTCTCGTCACTTGTGCGTTTAACGGAAATCGTGTATTTAAACGAAAATGAAAACGCTCCATCAACGATGAATAAGTACTTTACTTTTTCACAAATTATCAATTTATTTTAGTTTTATTTTAGCGCTAATATTGTAGATGTTAAGTGTATTGAATATCTGGTTATAATTATTAACTAAATTATATTCATTTTTGTGACAAGTCTTCAAATTTCTATATATAGATATTCATCTATCCTAGTGAGCTTGAAATAAAAGACACGACTGATTCCTCAAGTTCTGCTTCATATTTAGACTTATACCTGAAATATGACGCACAGGAAAGGCTACATTTGAAACTTTATGACAAACGTGATGACTTCAATTTTTCTATTGTCAACTTTCCTTTTTTATGCAGCAATATACCTGCTTCTCCTGCTTATGGTGTATTTGTTTCCCAATTAATACGCTATGGTAGAGCTTGTTCCCACTACGGGGACTTTGTACAACGAAGTAGGCTGCTTGCAAATAAATTGTTGACTCAGGGATATTGCAAGCCTAGGCTTATCAAGGCCCTCAAAAAGTTTTATGGCCGTCATCACAGTATTGTTGATAAGTTTGATGTCTCTGTGTCCAGGATTGCCTTGGATATATTTGACGTCTCATAGTTCCATGTTCCTTTCACACAATTTTGATTACACACGTGGCGGGTGTAGCTAGCTAAACAGGAGGTGCTTACCCTTCCGGAGCACCCGGCCTCACTTCCCTGGTGGAAGTTCACGTGTCTAACCTAACTTGTCAGTTCCAAAGTTTTTACTTTGCTTCTGGATTGTGATTCGGAAATGGATAAGTATGTTTGTTTTTGATTACTCAATTAATTTTTTTATAAAAAGTTATTTTTGTTGCAGAAAAGTGTATAAAAATAGAAAGCACACACGTTTAATTTGACAATACGTTTCCAAACGAAATCGTTTTATTTAATACATGTATTTGGATCAGGTTTTAATAAATAAGGTTATTTAATTATCTGCAGAGATAGTCAATACCAGATTTATTCATTTAATTTAAAGAATATAGTTTTACATTTTTAAAACATATTATATTGTTTATCTTTTCTTCGTTGCTGTTCATATTTTATTCATTTCTTATTTCAGATACAAACAACAGAGTTAACTTGGCAACAGGTATGTTCGTTTATATAAAATGAAACCCCAATTCATAATCACCACGTGTTCAGTCAGATTTTAACTTTAGGGAGGGTTTTGGTGATGTGATAAATTGAGGTTGACTTAAAAATACAAAAATAAAGAAATAGGTCTTGGGACTTCGAAACACTATGATAACGTGGGGTTGGAGGGGGGGGGGGGAATTATTGAGGGTCATTATAACGAGGTGTTAATATAAAATACAGACCTTTAATACTAAGCTTAAAATTAGGTGCAGAATCAGTTCGATCCCTAGTGACCTTAATTTTGGTAGCATCGAAACAGCTGCAATATATCTCTAGGCAGCTTGTCTGGTACTGTCCATATCTTATCCGTTTGGAAACCTTTCAATTAGCTCAGTGTTAAACTTTCGACAGACCTGTCCTGTACACTCGACAGGTGTGAAAAATAATTGAGAACGAAATTAACATGGAACTACAGGACTTTGATTAGATCCAGGATAATTTTGAATACAGGAAACATCGTACAATTAAAATAAATCTGCAGAAAATTAGACATTCTATCGGAATGATGAAGCATTAACGACTTATTATAATTCATAATAATTGCTTGTACTTCAGGAACTGATTTTCCCTGTTGTTATATAAAAAGCAATTTAAAACTGTAGACTGATGTGGCTCAATTATTATAATATCGCTCTTGTATAAGACAAACAGCTCGGTGATAATTATTTTGCTTAAAAGAATGGTTCACATTCATATACTGTACAGTTGCTTTTATTAACTGGGGATTTAATGTCGCTATGTTCACCGTTTCACTTAATAACGCGAAATTAAATATTAAATGAGTATTTTTATGTAGCAATTCTTAAACTTAAACTTTGATTATCTGTACAGAAACTTGTTAACACTGGCCACTGCACCAGAAAATTTTATACCCGTGAATAAGTTCAAATGTCTGAAACACGACATTTTATCCCCGAGGAGTTTTGTATGCGATTTGTACATATACAGTTTTACCTTAGCCTCTTAAAAAACTGTTATAAAAACAACATTTCAATGGTAGATTGGGGACTTGGGAAAACCTTTCGAATTAACAAATGACTATAATATCAGGGGAAATCACAACAAAAACACTAATACAGATTTGTCAGGAAAATGAATTTTCTATGTAAGTTTTTTTTTTCAAAACAAGAAAGTTCAATGCAATAAAATGTGACTGTATATGCAATATTCGTCTTTCAAATAGGTGAACAAAGTGCAAAATAAAATATGTCACTGAAGATCAATTATGAAGTTGCAATTGACAGTGTAAAACAACAGTCCATTTAGCTATTTTATTTCAATCTAATTTGGCACGCTAATGATTTCAGGAAGCGAAATTTACCTATACAATCTTTCCATCGGAACTGTTGAATAAAATATTTTGCTATCCAGAAGGTGATTACCTTTCCGAAACACTCTGCTTCAATTCCCCTGTGGAAGTTCAAGACTGACTTAATCTGCCAATTTATAAAATTTTTACCTTGCTTTTAGAACGACTACGTATAAAACATATATGTTTATTCAAATTAATTCCGTTTCATGAAATGCAAATATTGTCTGGAGAATTTTTAAAAGATCACAGGTACCAATTCGAGCAAAAGTAATCTTTAAAATGCATTTGTGTCTAGTGAAAAGCAAAAGTATTTTAGAAAATGATGATTCAAACTGCTCATGGCGTTTTATTACATTTAGAACACGATGTGAGGTCGTTGTACTTTCAATTTTATTCAAGAAACGTTATATTGTATTAGTACATTATTTTCTATACAAAGTTATATTGTATTTCTGATATATTTATTAATAACGTTTTTTCCTCAGTCTACTCAACTTTAATATATCCGATTTAAATTGCAATTGTATTTATATGCCATTTAATAATTTTTAGCATTGTCTATTGGTGTTTCTTTCTGTCAATACCATGATGTTTGTTAGCTGAATCTTTATCAAATTATTTTATTGTTTAAAATGGCAGACGATGCTTACTCTGCGGAGCACCAAGCCTCACTTTCTGGTGAAAAATAACGTGTTTCCCAGTCCAGTTTCCCAATTTTAGTTTTGCTTTTGGAATTGAAATTTGGACATGGGCTAATATATTTGTCTTTGATTGTCCAACTACATGCATTTTACTCTGAAAATGTTCTCGAGTTGTTGGTTAAAATTATAGTTTATCATATTTTTAGAACACTCTTCATTAATGTTTTTATCTTGTTTTAGGCCTTCTGACATACTGTAATTTTGAGTTTGATTTCTGTCAGTGGACCCAGGATACCACCGATGATTTTGACTTTGTCAGAATGAAGGGAAAAGGAGATAGTGATGCCACTGGGCCAGTAGCTGATTACAGTAATGGAATAGGTATGACAAATGATATTGTCTAGGTTCTACGCTAAAAAATAATTATTTTCAACAGTGTATGTCCCAGCCCTCTTGTATTTTAAACAAAATAACACTTTAGTCAAACACTTTATTCTACAAAGTACATCTAAGTCAATCAGTAAAAGTCGCATCGATGGACAGACGATCTTTAACATACAAGTTCAAATAACATATATAAACAGCAGTACAGAAAAAAAATCTTTAAACATCTATGTAAACCAGTAAAATTGATATTTACGTGCAGGTGGCTCTTATATATACAGTCCAACCTGCCTTTAAGGTCACCTCTATATAAGGACCACCTGCTTATAAAGACCAGTTGAATTGTATCCCAGTTGTTCTTTATTCATATTATTTGTAACTATATATAAAAGCCACCTGTCCATAAAAGCAGCTTTTACTGGTTTCCGTAGGTTGTCTTTATAGACACATGAACATTCAACATTTGGGATACAATTATACGGGCCTCAGAAACCTAGTGACCCTTATATAGAATTTTAATGCAATGTGTTGACATGATTGACATAATTGTCAATTAAAATAGACTGTTTGTCAATTCTAAAACGAAAAGAGACCAAAAGCCATACATCTTTAAAATGTTTTTGACAAGCAGCTTTTCTGGAAGTAATTGTGTCCGGCAAACGCTTAAAAATATCATTAGTCCGGACAAATAGGTTATTCGTTAACGAATACAGTATTGATAGTTGATATTCTTACGGTCTATGGAAAATTAACTGTCTAGGCGCAATATAGATCACTAAAGCTATACCTCTCAGCATATTTTTCTGAATGTTATCTTCAAATATTGTAATAAAAGAAAAATAAAAATAAAAAAACGCAAAAAATTATCATAAATCAAATTCATCACAAATGTTGTACTTGACAATTATGATTACAATGTATCATGATTTTCGACACCCAAAATTTCAATTCCTGCTCTGTGATAATTGCCACCAATATCTAGATGACATATTTATTTTCACCATTTTTCTTTGCAGGATATTATGTGTTGGCTGAAGCCTCTGGTAACCACAACCAGGACGCCCGATTACTGAGTCCAGTACTTGATGCTGGTACTTACTGTATACGTTTGTACTACTACTTGTACGGTGCTGATGTCCACACAGTAAAACTCATCCGTCGTATGTCTGGTGTAGATACTGTCTTAGAAGAATTAAATGGTAACCAAGGAGCTTTGTGGCATAGTTTCTACAACGATTACACAGCAACCGCTCCATTCCAGGTAACACTTCAATCTTACAGTATAGACTTATCGAGAGTTTAACACTGAGCAAACGATTAAAAGAAACGACACTCGGCTACCGATTGGCTGAGAAATTTATTGCTATTGACCTTTAAGGTGCTGCCAGATAGACAGCAGCTGTCGAAAATTTTTAGAACAAAATACAACTGAGTAAAGACCAAGACGAGCTGTCGATTCGCCACTAATTCCGTAACTTAATGTTAAACTTTCGCTAGATCTGTTCGAATTTTGTACTTTCTTTTTTTGAATAACGTATACAGAATGATAAGTTTCAATATTTGGTAAAACAACATTTACATTTTCTCCAACAAGTGACTATCCACCAAACAATTTTGTGAAAAATCAACCACTTTTATTACTAGTATTCATTTTAATGTGGGTATTTATGAACCGTTTACTATAAAGTACATTGGGTCGGTAAATGGACAATGTCACTATTCTAAATTCCCGTCTAAACTTAGAAGTTTATCAATAATTGGTTGTACTCAGTCTTTGTTGCGATGACAAATACATGTTTCACAATAGCTTCTTTTCTTAATACATATTGTGTTTATTTATTTTTGCAGTTTGTTCTCGAAGCTGTGATTGGTGGATCTGACTTGGGAGATATGGCATTTGATGATGTCTACATTCTTAAAGGAAGATGTGTTTTTAATTCACTAGTGAACGATACAATTACATTAAAGAACATCCCACCATTTAAAACCACACATTGTACCCATTGTACCTACTGCCATGATATAGATAAGCTAATTGTAGAAGTATAATTAAATGCAGAACCCAATTTCTAAAAGCAATGGATCCAGTGATGAGGCTGACAGTTAAAATGGTGTGGAAGAATGCGGTATGAATTGTGTGGTCTTTTCTATGTAAGATACGTTTGCGCATGTTCTGAATGTGTGACGTCACATCCGACTTATTGATATTATTATAGTAATGAATATAATATTATAATCATTTTTATAAGTAGTTTTATTTTTTTGCAAATAAAAACTTTATTAAAATGTATTCAATTTCAGTGTTTGTCTTTTGTCTATCCAAACGAAATACTTTAAACACATTGTTTACTAATTGTATTGGCAGCACTGCGGTAGCTCATTTGGTCTCGTTCCGTAAGTGGAAGGTGGTGAATTGGAACCTAGACCGGGTCTGATCTAAGATTTTAAAGTGGTTAATGGCTGTTCTTTCGCCAAGCATTCGGCATTACAAAATGAATGTCACATATTTTTGGATGGGAACTTAAAATAAACGAGATCACCTGTCACGGTAAGGTTGGCATGATAAAGTACCCATCAATAATGTATAATGCCAACATTTCTTCATTTCCGCCTATAGCTGGCGACGTTTCGACATTAGTAAACTATTTTTGGCTGTGACGCTAAACAAAATTACTCAAGTCATCTACTAATGATATACAGTGGTAAAACTAGACTGTTCGTCATACATTGGAATAGTACTGTTGGACGCCACATCAAGATTGCTTCATTTGCATGTTTGGTGTTTTTGTTTTTATGATTAATCAAGATTGTTTTGGTGGAGGAAATTAGAGTACTCAAAGAAAATATACCAACCACTATCATATATCCGATGGCGGTGAGGGAAATTTTATTTGCCACAGTGCTCGCGGGGCAATGTGCAGGAAATTTCCTTTAGCACGCCACGCCTTCCGGGGTATCGGTTTTAAAGTCCTTTGAAATTTCCAAGAAAACACGTAACCGCCAAGTGCTTGGCAACAAAATGGAACACTGCATAATTAAGCTGACTTTTTAGAACCTCGATCCACAAAATACAGATCGAGCATTTTATCAATTTCCCCACCGTAGTGTTATCAAAGCGTTCCATTTAGTTCAATTCGTATGCGTGTGTTAAAAACAACACTTTGAGTTATATGCTAAATGGTATTTGCTTAGACTTCACTAATATATCATTTTAAACAAGATTTAAAAAAAAAACACGAGTTATCGCTAAGCTTAGTAAAGTACATAGCCTTGATGAGGACGTCACTGATCTTACAATCATAAATCTTAAAGTAAAAAACATCATGATGTATATCTATGCCTTAAATGAGATGTCTCTGACATCCTTATATAGACGTACTTTAGTCTGTGTTTTTTCCTTTCTTATAAATTATATAATGAAAAACTATATGGTTGATATTTCCTGATGAGCACAACAATCAAAACATATATATTTTTAGTTTTTAGATTTGTGCTGTGATAAAAGAGAAGCAAAAGCCAAAAGATCTTGTTTTTTCAAACATTCACCATAAACAGTGAATGTACAATGGAATGCTATTTTACAGAAATGCAAGCTTTATATATTGCTCAAAATGTCATTTTCGGAATATTGCATTTCAATAATTTCCGTAATCAACCATTACAATCTGACTTGCAAAATAAAACTGAAAATAAAACATATTTGTATTGCCATTGTCAGTCTGAGAGGCATCCGCATAATCATATGGGTGTTATTTATTTAATATGTTATTTTGATTTTATCATTGACCTTTTTTCCAGACAATATGCTATTCGAAGTAACAGCGTTTCTTAATATCAATATGTCTTTCATAAGTATTAGACTATAGTGACTAGAAATACAAAACAATCTAATTGATAAAGTAATTTCTATACAAATCATGAAACTTATATATTTACTATAACAGCGAGAAGAAAAACAACACTCCTAGTTTACAACATAATGACTTTAAAGTTTGCAAGTTTGTCGATCCTTCAGCAAAATCGTCAAAACTTGTGACGTTATTGCTAATTTTTGGTAATTTTTTCCCATCTGATAACGTTTTTGAAGTTTATTATCGAAAAATCAAGCAAGGGGACAAATGTTTTTCGTTACATTTTCAGAAAATTCAAATTAAGAACTACATTATGTTAGTTTTTCAAAAAACTTGTAGGACAAACTGTTATTTTTTCTACACTTTCCCTATTTTTCAGAGCCTGAAAATTTCGATTTCCTATTTATCCTATGTTAAAACACCGACATTTTTTTTTACATTTTTGACGCTTAATAGCTAAAAAAATAAAAAGGCATCCCATATATTATTTACATTTTTAGATGCGCATCAAAAAATTCTACAAGTATGAAAAAATCAGATACTTTTAGGATAGTGCCCATTTATGCCACTTGGCATTAATTGATTGGTTGATTAATTCATTGCAAATTGTTTAAAGTTCAAGTCAATAATATTTTATACATATCGAAACTTCATCAGGTACAGCTGTAGAGGCAGAAACTATAACATTTGCAATGTGCTAAAAGCAATTGTAAAAATCATGCTACGCCTATTGTGACAGGGGTAATCAGTCTTACTTTCTCTTTCGTAGTATTACGTAATACTCAGGTGTGCTAATGTGAAGTTATTGTAACGTTTAAGATGCAATTTTACTTGTCAGCAATGTTGCAAATAAACACATCAGAACACGTGGTCCAACATATTGCCTTTCAGTAAAAAGAAGAGTAAAACACTTTCACGTCATCAACGTTCAACATGATCTGGTTTAACCAGATCATTAATAGATGGGATACCTCTTGCTTAAACTGATCCTTTTTTGTTGTTGTTGATATAATTGTTTTCTTTTTTTTTACTTTATCAAGGCAATTAGATTTAATTAATATCGATAGTTCATCAAGATAAGCCGAGGAGGCAGAATTTTTAACCTTTTCAGTTTTGCAGTGCGCCCATGACAATATACAGGGATGTTTTTATGCCTCACCCACCGTAACACCTAGAATATTTGTTTTTTTTTCATTCTCTTTTGGGGGGTAGTGTGACCCCTAAAAGCTTGATGACAAACAATTCAGTTTTTTCTTACAAGCATCTATTAATTCCTTCTTTCACTGAATGAACGTCTATAAATAATTCCCATTAAGTTCTATTTTTTGTAGGTAAAAACCCATTACATGTCTCTCGTGTAGAGGAATTTCTGCACCTTTGCCTATAGTTGGCGGCGTCTCGATATAAGTGAATTATTCTTGAGTGGAACGTTAAACATCATTACTTAACTCTTACTTATCAACTCTTTCGTGTAGATAAACTTAACTAATATGTCATTTTAAACAAGGTTTAAAACACGATTTGTCTCAAAGCTAACTATATACATAACCTTGATAAGGACATCACTAATCTTTAAATCGTAAATCTTAAGGTTGCAAAAACATAATGATGCATTTCTATTCCTTATATAAGAATGTCTTCGGAATCATTATTTAGTCGTGGTTTGAAATGTTTTTCCTTTCTTACAAATTATATAATGAAAAGCTATATGTCAGATATTTTCTGGTGGGCACAACAAACAATATCTATTAATTTCTTTTTAGATTTTGTTGTGGTAAACTAAAAGTAAATGCAAAAGCTTTTTTAAACAATTCTCCAGATACTGTATATACAATAAAATATGTTATTATATACCAATATATGCATCACATAGAAATTAAAGGATAAATCCCGAGGTGTTGGCGTGCAACAAATATCGATATTTGCACGCCACCTTATTCCAGTCCGAATCATTTTTTCATATTGCACGTTTTGTCACATGACGCTGTCATTTATAACGTCATACGATTGTTGTAACATGGCTGACGACGTCATGATTGTGCTGTTGTCGTATTGCACTAGTTATTATATCCGTATACAAGAACTAGTGCAATATTTATGTATTGTAAGAAAAAATGATATTTTGAGATGTAATACTAGTGGGAAGTAAACGGAATTTATTTTGCCATATAATAAAAGGGTTTTTGAACTGACTGTCTGATATTGTGAAATATTGTCCCTATTTCACAATATCAGTTCAATAACCCTATAGTACTGTATGTTGTTTAATTCTACGGGGATAAAATTTCGCGGTTCAGACACTGGAACTTATTCAAGCGTATAAAATTTCGCGGTGCAGTGGGCAGTGTAAACAATTTTCTGTCCGGATTACTCAAGTCTAGGTTTAATTACTGTTACATGTTGTTCACTTGTTAATTAAGTTTGCGCCAGAATGTCAAACCGCGAATATAACGAAATTAAATACCATGTGAAAGAAAGCAACTAAACAGGATAACGAATTTTTGATTGCATACAAAGACGTCAGTTTCAAAATATTGGATAACAATCATTTCCGTAACCAATTATTATAATCAGACTTACAAGGTATTTGTTAAAGGTTAAGCATAATTGCATTGTCTAAGATAGCCAATACAATCATATTTGTTTCCATTTTTGTTTGTACAGAGGCGGTTCCTCATTAAGCTCCAGGATTTATCTAAACACGGTTAATATGCTGACAAGTGTCTAAAGTATTTATAATTATATTTGTATTTTAAATCACTAATCGTGATGGTTTTTAGATTGCAATTTCTCTCGCCAGCTATGTCGCTATCCCACTCCAATATACTGTCCTAATAAAAAACAACCATACTTATCTTGTCCAAATCACAATCCAGAAGCAAAGCAAATCTTTTGAACTGACAAGTTAGGTTGTACACTTGAACTTCCACTAGGAAATTGAGGCCAGGTGCTAATAGTATAGGGTCCTCGGTGACCAACTGGTTTCCTTCATTGATCTTGATAATTATGACTGCTTCTATACAAGTAAAAAAATTTCGACTTGGGCCTAACATTCCATTTCCAAATCCAACGCGACTTGTAGCAACAAGAAGGATAATACTCTTTCTCGTTACGTACTTTTGGTGTTCTATGTCGAACCAAGAAGAAGAGGCATCTCATTGTGCAAGGTATTCGGATAATATTTTAAATGAATTTCTGAGAGTCTGAGAGCCAGGAAAATTGATGGCGAGTATAGATCTATGGACATGGATCAAATCAACTATATTTTGTGATTTTTATACAAATGTCTGACCCAAGGAAAATGAATTTTATTCTAAAAGTTCGATGATTGTTTACTGTTGATTATTCATAATTTTGTAATAAAGTAAATAATTCATCTGAAAATTAATTCTTGCCCCAACTTTGAAAACACAGACATGTGATGTACTAAATCTATTATGGACCTCTCCACAGTTCTCCTATCGGCTCGGTCCCTATACCTCTCTTGACAACACTGTAGGAGAACAGTTCCCTTGAGAGAGGTCCTTAATAGATTAATAGAAAATATAAATTTGTAAAATTATTTATGGATGTCAGTGGATATATAGCAGGTGAACATCTGTATTTACCATTCACAAGGTACAACAAAATATACTTTTATCAGACTAATGGCTTGTGGCTTATTCACATTCATCGTTGCGGTGTTCGTGTCACTGATCCAGTTATTTGTTAGTAGTAGATTGTTATACAGTATATTTTTGTCATTGAAAACACAAGTTTTACCCAATTTTACTTATTACGTTTTCAAATACAAAGTTCCCTAACATGTTATTAAAGTACTGTATAATCAAAATGAAACATACTAATCCATGTCCGAAGCACTATCGAGAATCAAAGAAAAAACTTTGAAACTGACAATTCAGGTTAAACACGTGAACTTCCACCTGAGAAGAGAGGCCGAATGCTTCGGAAAGATAAACACTTCCTGTTTAGATAGCTACACCTTCCACGTGTGTAATAAAAATTGTGTGAAAGGTACATAAAACTAAGAGACATCAAATACATCCAGGGCAATCATCGACACAGAGGCATCAAATTTATCAACAATACTGTAATGACAACCATAACACTTTTTGTGGGCCTTGATAAGCCAAGGCTTGCAATATCCCTGAGTCAATAATTTTTAGGAAGCAAAAAAAATATTTAAAAAAATATAAAAAAGCCTTATGCTATTTTTTAAGTAAATAATCTCTTCAAAATTCACACTTCAGACCAATTAAGGTCGTTGAGATGCGAGTTGCATTTAAAAGAATTTCATCCTAGAAATCTTTTGTAAGTTCTTGAAATAGGGTTTTACAAGAATGACTAATTATTTTATTGAAATTAAAAAAGGAAATCAAATCACGCTGTTGTACGTAGGTTTCAGAATTGAATCACGAAGTTACTAAACCTTTTATCATCATTCACACAACTAAAATATACACTAAACTGCAAATTGTCAGCTAGCGTCATCCATAAAACGCGTATATAAATGTCGAACGGAACAATACATAGACGACATCCATTACCTTCCGTCTAAAATTCTGAATAAGATCACAGATGCTACATCTTCATTAAGCGTAATTGGAATTAACACATCTGTCTCATCTGTATACGCCTCCAGGTAAAATACCAAATATGGCATATAGAGAAAAGTCATTTTGATATATATCTGCTTTTCATAGCCGTATTTTTATGTTCTCAAACAATTGTTATATATACATTTTACACATACACTCGCTTTTTTGTGTTTGTTCGATATACCCTCAACAAAACGTTAGCGACTTTCGTGAAATTAAAATAAAAATCCAAAAACTGAAAAAATCCTGCATTTGTGACGTTATGAAGTAAAGTTTTGTGCATGAAATTCAATCTCCTTAATGAAATTATAAGAGGTATGAATATGAATTGATATGATTTACGCTCTACAAAATTAAATAATGTTTTTGATGTAGTCATTAACTTTTTTGTTAAATATATATATATTCGGAAATGGATTAGTATGTTTGTTTTATATATATATATATATATATATATATATTAATATACCTAATACACATATAACAAATATACTGCTCTATTTTATGTTACAAATTTAGAAACAAAGCGAACCGACGCCGGGTGCTCCGGAAGAGTTAGCAACCCTTTGTAGCAAGCTGCATTCCTATATTTGAACAAGCTAAATAAAAATAAAAGCTACATTAGACCATCACACAATAAGTATATCCAGAGCAATAGTAATTTTGATACAAAGACATCTTCTTTTTTTAAATTGTGATCGTGTCTATAAAACTTTTTGAAGGCGTTAATATACCAAGGTTTACTATTTACTCAAGTCAACAATGTTTCACATTTTGATGTCACGAGTTGAGGAGTTGAGCAAAATGGTTAGGATGGTACGATATCAGTTTTTAGGTTAATGTCCACTCAAATAAGTGATCGTTGTTTTCTGTTTAGTTTGGAAATTTCGTTGTTACAAATTTGATGGTTTTATACTGTTGAAATAAGTTCCAAAACAAATAAGTTTTATGGCCGTCATCACAGTATGAATGATAAGTTTGATGTTTCTGTGTCTAGGATTACCCTGGACACATTTGACATCCCATAGTTCCATGTTCCTTTCACACAATTTTAATTATACACGTTGCGGGTGTAGCTAGCTAATCAGGAGATGCGTATCCTTCCGGAGCACCCGGACTCACTCCCCTGGTGGAAATTATCGTGTCTAGTGTCTAACTAACTTGTCAGTTTAAAAGTTTTCACTTTGCTTCTGGATTGTGATTCGGACATGGATTAGAATGTATGTTTTTGATCAGAAATAAAAGGTACATGTACACGAAACTACCAGTAAATTAATATATCAAGAATAATTTTTGATACAGATATCATATCTAACGAAATATTGTGATTTTGTCCATAAAAGCTGTGATGACGTAGACTGACAATATTCTCAAGTCAACAATGTTCCACATCGTGTTGCTTTCATGCCATGGGTTAAGAACAAATAGGGATGGGATGGCATCACTTTTAAGTCAACGACCACTCAAATAAGCGATCGTTTTTTTCTGTTTAGTTTGAAAAGTTTGTTTTTACAAGTTCGATGGTTTTATACTGTTGAACTTTTAAAAAAAAATACAGCATGCATTGAACACGGGGATGTGTGTTATGTTGATATAGTAGGAACTATTGATCAACCTGTCAAATGTTTCACTTTTGATATAATGGATCAGGTTGAAGTTGAATAATGCAAATTGTTTGTATTGATGCATTACCATAACAGCTGCTGTCGTTTGGATCTAGATACATAATTATTGAGCTCAAGTAGGTTATAATTTTCACTAAAAAGGGAGGAACCACCAACATGTGATAATTTAAACTAACGATATCCAGTGTTTAAAGTTATTAGTATGCTTTTTTTAAAAAGAATGTTTTTGAAATGGTCCTGTATGTTTGTGTTGAACTGTCGGGATTGGGGTTTTAAAATGAATTTGTATGTTTGAGTTTGACTTTTGGGATTGTGATTTGAATGTGTGTTGGGAATTTTGGATTGTGATTTGGACATGGACTAATATATTTGTGTTAGACCCTACATTACATTTACTTATTATTGCGTAACAGTTCTTTAATCCTTTTTGCCTTGTATATATTTGACGTCTTATAGTTCAATGTTCCTTCCACACAATTTTGATTACACACGTGGCGGGTGTAGCTAGCTAAACAGGAGGTGCTTACCCTTCCGGAGCACCCGGCCTCACTTCCCCGGTGGAAGCTCACGTGTCTAACCTAACTTGTCAGTTCCAAAGTTTTTACTTTGCTTCTGGATTGTGATTCGAACATGGATTACTATGTTGGTTTTTATATAAGCTTAATGTAATATATTGTACCCACTTGTAGACAGTTTGATACTTATAATTGTAGATGTTTCAAATCGTGCACAGTTGACACTATAAGTATGTGTGTGTGTTTCTCTCTCTGTGTGTGTGTGTGTGTGTGTGTGTGTGTGTGTGTGTGTGTGAAATGAATGGCAAGGGACAAATAGGATTTAATGTAGTGACACCTTATCTTGAAATCTATATAATTATTCCTCTTTGTGTAAACAGATCATAAGATTGCATTGTTCAACTTTCATTTGAACTATTGTTTTCATCGTATTTAATGTATTGCAACACCGATAGCTAAATTCCTATTCCAGGTCGCAGTTTTTGTAAACTTCCTGATTCTAAAAGTAGGTCATTTAAAAAAAAACTACAAATAAAATAATGTGTAAAAACCTTCTCTTCTACTTGGTAAAATCTTATTAAATGTTAGGATCAACAATTACCCAGAGAAAAATAAAATCAACTTAAAATGGACGAGAAAAGAGGTGACATCCCAGAGAAAAATAACGTTAGAAACAAATGTGAGGAACATCAAAGATTAATGAGTGAATTGTTGCATTAGAAATCCCAAGAAAGCACATGACACCCCAAGGGAAATGTTAAATGCTTTAGGCTCAGATAATCGTCTTCCAAAACAAATCTAAATACATTAAGAGATTCAGCTTTTAACGATAACTTCGCATTAGTGATATCCGTTTTATCATCTGATTATTAGATTAACACGTAAAAGATGTTCATTAACACATACAGATTACTCGTGGTGATAATCACAAAAAAGGTCCAAATTTATTCAATTTTGGATGAAAAAATAGATCAAAATATATAAAGAATTCCGTCCTCCAGAGTCTCATGAATTATTTCCATTTCAGTGTTAAAGCAATAATCTGGTTATATTTACATTGTAAATTTCTCTCCTCATTGTCTCCTATCTTGGAATCTATAGAATTCTTCCTCCTGGTTTACAAATATCACAATTTTATTGATAAATCAAAAACAAACATACTAATCCATGTCCAAATCACAATCAAGAAGCAAAGTAAAAACATTGGACCTGACAAGTTAGGTTAGATACGTGAACTTCCACCAGGGAAGTGAGGCCGGGTGCTCCGGAAGGGTAAGCACCTCCTGTTTAGCTAGTTACACCCGCCACGTGTGTAATCAAAATTGTGTATGCTTACAACACCCGTCATGTGGAATCAGTTTGAGAATGAAAAGAACGTGGTACAATGGGCAGTCATATATATTAAATGTATCTTTCAATACATAGACAAACCTTTCAAGAACATAATGGCGGTCAAGTGTGGGAACCAAGCTCTACCATAGCGTAATGAGTAAAAGTGTCATAATGTTGACAAAGTCTACCATAACGTATTAAATAAAAAGTGCCATAGTAAAGAAAAGCAAAAACAAATATAACAATTCATGTCCAAATCACAACCCAAAGCAATGTAAAAAACAACTTTGCCAACTGGCAAATTAAATTAAACACCTGAACTACCACCAGGGATATGAGGAGGTCGTTGTGGTATTTATATAATTTTGTTGTATTTTAATATTTGTGGTTCTCAGTCTATTTGTATCACGCCAAGTGTAGGTTTCCATCGTCATACTTGCCATTTATCTTAAGTGTCTTACACATCTGGTTTTTAGCTGACATTTTAATTATAATGTGTTGATAATATTCCACACTGGTATCCACAGGCGCTTCAGCAAATATTTTACTTATTGAACAAACCGAGTTTTGATCGTGACATTTAATTCAACAAAGGTTCGCCTGAGTAACGCCAAAAACCCTACATAATATTTTTTATTTACTGTTTCAATTTACAAAAAACAGAATACAGAGCTGTCAAAATGTAACACTGAGCTAAGGAAAAGAAGTCGAAACTCGGATATGGAGTAACCGAGATATGGAAAAAAACTGGTAAAATATAGATAGCAGCTGGAAAATGAAACATATCACCAAGCAATGGTGCATAGTTTGTATCCATTGGTATACCGATGTTTGCTGGAAAATAATATCATCAAACACAACAAATATGTTATCTATCAAAAACTCCAACATTTTGTTGATGGTATCTTCAGTATATTTTTTGGAACCCGTATGATGCTTGACAAAATAACCAGAATCCCTGTTCAGCACTAAATATTTGCATCTTGGTTTCATGTTTTTTGTAAAAGAATGACAAGTTAATAATATCTTTAAGACTTCCTTTCAATTTGAAATGAGAAATAGTGGTGTAGAGTGTAGAAAAATCAGACGTTATTATACTTTTTTACACGAGATAAAATATTAGAAGCAAGATGTTCAATTAATTCTTTAGAAATTTTAAGAATCCACCTTTGGCTGATGTCAGATGTAGAATAGATTTTATTAATTTAATCGCGACAATTTTCGGCAGGTGTGTCATGTGCTACTTTTGAGGTTTTTTTTTTACAAAATTATTCATTCTGCATTATTTTATAAAAAAAAATCAAGTATCACATGACAGCTGCTATAAATCTGTTCGGCAGCTTTTCGGTCACTAGTTACCCATATTTCGGTCATTCAGTAGCCGAGCAGATTCAACTTCTTTTCGTTTTGTTGGCAAAGTTTTAAATTTTCGACGGGGTTTTTACTGTATTTGCTGCAATGTATTCTGACAATAAAACAATAAAACGTACAGTGGAGACCTGTCAATAGCATGTGAAATCTGTGCTATTATATGGGTCAGAATGCTGGAGAGTTACCAAGACTGATTTTCAGAAATTGGCCGAATTTCATAACACCTGCCTCAGAAAGATACGTAAGATCTACTGGCCAAGAAAAATAAGTAACGAGAGGCTACATGAAATATGTGCTCAGAAGGATATCAGAGGAGAAATTAAACAACATAGATGGTGGTGGATTGGACGTGTGATGAGACAAGACAACAACATTACCACTATAGTCTCACTAAAATGGACACCAGATAGGAAGATGAAGCGGGGAAGACCAAAGGAAACATGGAGGCGGACAGTAGAGAAAGAGCTGAAAGAAATGGGGATTGGGTGGAAGGAAGCGGAAAAAAGGCAAAGGACAGACAGTTGTGGCGAGAGCTGGTGGTGGCCTTATGTGCACATACGCACGAAGAGGACTAAGTAAGTAAGTAAGAGACCCGTCGAAACTTTACCACGGTGCTAACGAAATGGAGTCGATGCTCAGCTGCCGAGTGGCCGATATAAAGATACATCTAGCTAGTTGTCGAAAAGCTGACACAAGATAGAGGTGTAAAAACGTTGTTAAGATATAGCTAACGAGTAACTAAGATGAGCTGTCTCTTATCTATCAGCAAAGTGTTCGACAGGTCCGTGCTGTACCTTATGTACAATGACATAATTCCCCTACTATAAATGCTTGTCTTTGATTAGAAATCAAAGATAAAGAATAAACGATACGTTTCCAGTGATCCGTTAGCAAAGTGTTCGACAGGTCCGTGCTGTACCTTATGTACAATGACATAATTCCCCTTCTAAAAATGCTTGTCTTTGATTAGAAATCAAAAATGAGTCGTCAATAATCCGTTAGCAGTGTTTGACAGGCCCGTGCTGTACCTTATGTAAAATGACATTATTCCCCTACTACAAATGATTGTCCTTAAAAGGAAAAACACAATGTGTTGCCACATATCCGTTAGCAAAGTGTTCGACAGGTCCGTGCTGTACTTTATGAAATGACATAATTTACCCACTAAAAATGCTTCTCTTTGATTAGAAATCGAATATAAGGAAAAACAATGTGTTGTCAATTATCCGTTAGCAAAGTTTCCAACAGGCCCGTACTGTACTTTATATACAATGGCATAATTCCCCCATAACATATGCTTCTCTTTGATTAGAAATCAAATATAAAGAAAACACAATGAGTCGTCACTTATCCGTAATAAATAAGTGTTAGACAGGCCCGTGCTGTACTTTATGTAAAATGACATAATTCCCCTACTACAAATGCTTGTCTTTGATTAGAGATTAAATATAAAGACAAAAAACCCATCTACACAAGGTACTCCGTGGGGAATAAAATTGAATTTGTTACCAGACATAAAGGTTAGCAAACATTAAGATAAACTACAGGCGTGTCTTAAATTTAACATTGAACACTCGAAAAGGAGTAGAGAATCGGCTGTCAAATGGTCAAAATGTTTATAGCTAGATGTGGAAAAGCTACATAAAGACATCGGCTTCGAATATATAGCTAACGATGGATCTAATTACATATTATACCAGTCTTAATTCTAAAGCACAAGACGGCCGTTTTGGAATACAATTTCTCGTCAATAGTGCTTGGTCCTAAATTATGAAACCAAAACTTTTTTTTAAGATTTTGAAAAGAAAACCAAAGGATCAAAATATATTGTACCAAAATCAGCTAAGGAAATACTTTGCATGATAGAGTATACCTTGGTTTTTGAGCAATTTGAAATTTTAACTAGCAGCAAATTTAGACAATGGTATTTTTCTAACAATAATACACAATTATTGCCTACTGAGTTTGTGGTATCCTTCAAATGACTTGCCTATTTAGTTATTATTCATTACACTGTTGTTAAACGTACGGCAGGCCCGTACCGTATTTTGATACAAGTTTGTCTTCTTTATCAGTTTAGCTGATGTGAAATTCAATCTTGTGTCACAAGTTGTCCGTTCCAGAAAAAATATCTGGCGGGTAATACGCGTAGGATGATAATATCTGTTTTAGACACCAGACTATAAAAGAAGTTAATAATTTAAATTAATATATCTTTAAATCTTTTTTGGTAAATAATAATGCCATAATTAATGTATTGATTAGACGACATCCCCAAAGGTTATTTCTACTTTTACTTTGGCCCGTTTGTATAAATTGGGTTAATATAATTCACGAAGATTTGCGACAACTACGGTAACTCAGTTTGTTGAGTGATCGGTTCGTATTTTGAAAGACGTGGTTCAAAAACTGACCGGGTCTGACCAAGACTTGAGTAATATGAAGTGTCTGTAATTTCGTTCTCATTTGGAAGTAACAAGATCTTTAGCAAAATAGCTTAAGATACAATGCGTAGTGTCACATTAAGCTGGGCTAGTTAAAAAGGACTTGCATCAACATTGCTTTGAGAATTCCAACCTATGGTTGTTGTAGTGCCGATATAAAGGAGATGGTCTTAGCAAGGAGGGTAAACTCGAATCAATCAATCAATCGATCAATCAATCAATCAATCAATCAATCAATCAATCAATCAATCAATCAATCAATTAATCAATCAATCAACTAATGAACATTTACACGGTCTTTTCATGTTTGACCAATCGGAATGCATAACAATAAAATGTTTAATTGACAGATCGCCGGCCACGCCCACTCTGTTCCGACAAAGGGTCGACATGCTTGAATTACACGCAAAAAGAATGAAAACTCGGCCTGAATTGTGCGATGTTATGACGTTACTGACATTAGTACGTCACTAGTTGCCGCGACGCTGCTTTGGTACCGTGATTGCGGCCAGTGTCGGAACATTGTGGGCGTGGACGGCGATACGTCAACTACGAGGCACTTACGCTTCCAAAGTGTCCGGTCTCACTTCCTTAATACAAGATCATATGTTAAACCTAAGTTGTAATACTTAAAGTTTGCATTTGACTGTGATTTGGACATGAATAAGTATCTTTGGTTTTGATTCAAAAATAGAAGAAACAATTATCTAACCGAAAAATATGTACATTGTGTACTTTCAAATAACAAACTTAAGAAGACTACATGGTAAGTAAACGATAGAAACAGCAAAACCAGTCAAAACAAGAAAAACCTAGCAAGTATGTAGGAAACACTGGAACATTCGGTTTTGATGTCACTTGAGTATGTTATTTTTAAAAAAATGAAAAATAAAACTCTAAAAAATACAATTGTCTATGTTCATGTTGTGTCAAAGATTTATTCGGGGAGTAGGAAATACAGTACAATAAAGTCATGTTTTATTCACTATGAGCTATAAACCTTTGATTATTAATACATTTGATATTATTGATATGAAAAAAAAACCCAGCATAATAAAAAATGAAATAGATAACAAATTTAAAATTTCCTCAGACGATTTGAATTAAATACACACTCAAATGACAACCATTTTATCTTCATTTGTTTCGGTGGAATAATTGTATTTCAGATAACAATTTCCATGTCTCGAGTTTGAAATTTAAATTACGATCAATATCCATTTCAAGTTGTCTGACTTTTAAATTTTTTAAAACGAATTTTATTTAAATATTGATTTTTTATAACTCTTTAAGCTAAAAAGCTAATGTATGGTTACATTTATTACAAAAAACCTGCTTCAATGTTTTATTCTGCTGCACTAAACAGTCGTCTGAATGACAATCCTCAACAATAGTGTTCGGTCCAAAGTAACGAAAAGCGAAATATATTTAAGATTTTGAAATGAGAAAAATAGAAGGGTAATTTATTTTGACAAATCCACAGATAGTAATTCTTTGACCTTTTAAGCATAGCTTATTTTTTTTATTTTTTTTTTATTTTTATTATTTTTTTTTATTTACGAAGCAGATAATTTTGATTAAAATATTTGACTGAAAATACGACGTATTGCCCCTTGAGTTAAAAATATCCTTGGGGATGCTTGTCCGCCAGCAGAGATACCAACAAAGATGTTACGAAATACATTTAAGTGCACTGCACAATTATGGTTTTATGATTAAACCTATCGGAGTTACATAAATTGCAAGCGACATCTTAAGTAACTTAATACTTTTACAAGAATAATTCTTAAGTTTATGGCAAAAGTCACGATTCTCTTACTTACACGCTCCGTTGGACATTTGAGCGAAAGCATAGGACAAAAGAGTGAAAAAATATGAACGTTTGAGCGACAAAGTAATGAACATTTGAGCGACAGAATTTTCACCCATTTGCCTGAAATTCCAAATATATGATAGACATTTGAGCGACACTTTTTCTTATATAAGGATTCGTTCCTGATATCACCATTTAGTATTGCAGATTTCGTCTTGCTCGATCAATCGTGGTTGCGAAAAATTCCAGAAATCAGACAAAGTACCGAATATAAGAATCCGGAGTCTGAAGTAAGAAACTGACTTTTTCGACTTTTGTTTGTTTTAACCAATTCTTCATACATTTTGTTATACTGTAAACCGCTTTATATTGGCGCATACTTATTTTAGCGATTGTTGACTTGTAAACATATTAGCGCAGTTTAATTTTAGCGTAATCGATTCCAGTCTGAACTGTTTAATACCTCTTTATATTGCCGTATTTTCTCACCTAAAATCCACAACTTTTAGCCAAAAAATAAAATTTGAGAAGGGGATGCCAGGTTACAGAATAATAAAAATAACTATGTAATGTTTGACTTTTACTGAGAATAAATCTCCGTAACTGCCCCAGGAAGTCACTAGACTGACAGATGTCTGCAGGAAGCTTTGATCATAATCTGGCCCTCTTGTCGATTAGACATTTTACTGAATAAATATTTAAATCAATAATAACATATTTTGTTTTATTCATTTAAATACCAACTGGTTTTTTTAATACAAATGTTTCGACACACTGTCGATGTATCCCCGATAACAGCCGCTTAGATCATTATAGAGGTCAATAATTAGGATTTATATTATGTTGCCGACACCACAGAAAAAATAAACAATTTTCGCATAACGGGTCTAATTTGTTGATATAATTGTTAATATTTTAATGGTTGAAACCAACTACTGGTAAATTAAATTAATTACCTGAAAAGGAGACTTGTCAGATTGAACGTATCACATACAATGGCGAGTAATTAACAGCTATGCCAGTGTTCCCTAATTTATCTGTTTGTCGGTGGTCAGTCTACCGGGTCTGGGTAATTAATCCTTAATTACTCATCATATGCGGGTATATTGATGGAGTCGAGCCATACCATTGTCATTCAGAACTATTATTATTTTAACACTGACTATATAACCATTTAACGTGCGTCCATACCCATTCATAGTCACAGCCGTGATGTACAGTACTGACCTTTTTTTTTGTTGTAATTTTAGCGGCAGTTTTATTTTAGCGCTGACACTCTTATCGCCAATTGCGCTAAAATAAAACTGCCGCTAAAAAAACACGGTTTACAGTATTAACCGGGTAAGTATGCACGAGTGAGTAGATTAAAAATGTTACTCAAATGTCCATCGTAAAATAAAGGTAATATTTTAAAGCTGTCGCTCAAATGTCCACTAGGAGTTTTTACATTTTCGCTAAAATGTATGCGCCCCATACACGTACATGTATATTTACCGAGGTTGTCAGTTTTTGAACGGTGGATCAATTAGAAGTACAGGGACAATAACCACCTACCCCCGACATCTTTTTTCGAGATGACATTTTTTTACTTATACTTTATTTGAAAATTTAAAGTTCAGATGTGTTCTTTAAAAAAAGTTAACTATAGTTCGTCAGCGATATTGTGGCAGAGTGTTTATAAACACAGGCGAGTTTATTTTACACAAATAGGTATTAATATTGTGTTATAGCTTACGTATATTCACGCCTCCATGCGTTCATTTGTCACTTCTGTTTTTATATATTCCTATCTTAGTATACATGTAGACTCTTCCATGTTTATAAACACTCTGACACAATATCGCTGATGCACTTTATTATAGGTCGAGCACGATAACTTGGCACATCCGGGGTTTTTCAGTTTGTAAATAAACATTGCAGCTCGTTCGATAAATGTTATGTTTTGGCCCATAGTGTATAACGGGGACAAGTGTTGAGAGTTCTATCCTGCTATTATACATTTTTTTTAACAAAAAGTTTGATTAAGCACATTAATAATAGTAATTTTAATAACAATAATGTCATTAATAATAATATCGTCAATATATTGTCGTGTGCTATTTTGACTCTATATTTATTTAATAAGAAGTCAAAATAGAAAATAATAATAATAATTTCTTATTATTTGCTGTATCAAATAATAAATTCTTCACCATGAAATGTATGCTGAATATATTTAAAACAAGTTACTGAATGGCTTTGCGAAAAATTTTAATTCAAAACTATTTATTTATTAATCTTATGTACTTAGTCTTATTCTGTTTTTGTTTTTATTTTGTGTCTGGAATTTATAATTGTGCAGCTCCATGCAAGTTGGTAACAGTAAAAATTTCGTCAGCTGTATCAGTCGTATCTTCTTCTGAAATGGTTGATTCTTCGTCGGTCGTCACTGTAGATGTTTCTTCTTCCTCATCCTCTTCTTCTTCTGTTGCTGTGTCTGTGTCTTCGTCGCTGGAATCGGTATCGTCCAAGTTTATTACAAATTTCTCTATTTCTTCATCGACTGCGATGTCATTTTTCCAGTAATCGGTTTCTATTTTCTTTACGTGTTCAACACACCTTTTCCATTTTTCTGTCGATATGTCTTTCAATTGTTTTTCTGCAAGTTGTTGCACGTCCGAAAGTTTAAATTTTAAATTTTGTGAAGCAACATATGATTTTAGATCAGCCCAAATTAATTCTATAGGATTTAAGTCTGCATGATAAGGTGGTAATCTTAAAATTTTATGTCCATGTTCTCTTAATATATAATCAATTCTGTAGGAAGGTGGAATAATTTGTTGTTTGCATATTGTAAGTAACTGTGCGCGAACCATGTCTTCTGTAAATTTAATGTTGTGTTTTGTGAGCCATTCCTGAATGTCTTTTTTCTTCCACGATGTTGTTGGTTTTTTGTCTTCTTGGACGTTATGATAAGATGCCAACACTTGGTTACAGTGTGTGAAGAGTTTATATACGTTTCATCCAAATAAATAATGTTGTGTCCAGTTTCTCTAAGTTTTTTAATTTTGCGAAGGTAATTTATTCTTTTTGATACGATATGTGGTTTTTCCATAAGGATTTTTATATTTGTGCTGCATTTTTTCCAGTTAAACCCCATTTCTATAAGCAATTTTCTGAGAATTGTTTTACCCCCCTTAAAGTCAATTTTGTTAATTATTTCCGAATGAATAGCATTTATAGTTGGAAGAACGCGTTTATTTATATACATATTAATTATTGTTCTTCTAATTACGCAGATATCAAAATCATCAATAAAAAATTTATCTGATCTCTGTTTTCTATCAGCCTGTTTGGTTTCTATTCCGAACGATTTTAATCTTGATAATGTTCTCCTCGGCACACCCGTCATTGCACTTGCTCTCTCCAAGGGACAGCTGATGGGATTTATGAAACATTTTTGTTTTGCCTCATCAAAGCAATGTTTTACAACATTGATGGCAATTTGTTTTGCCTGTGAATTTAATACAATCTTTTTATTTTCAGACATCTTCTCGGTTATGAAAATCACACGTGTTGCCTCGTTTTCGCCTTATACCTATTATACTATATTCTCACATTTTTACGAGGGCGTGACCATGCAACTCGTTCGCATGTTCTAATTAATGGTCCAATTAACTTAATAATTAACATCTCGTCCCTTTTAACTCTCAGATCCACCCAACGCCATGATATGTTGGAATTCATATCCTATTGTATTTATTATTAATTAGAACAAACACCTGCTGTAATCTCTTGCATCACAAATTGGAAACTGGTACATTTGATTCACTTTAATTTTGAATCTATTAATAAAAATTATAAATGAATGCATTAATATGAGTTGTGTTGTTGGACATAAAATATTCCACTTGTAAGGAGGAATTGTATTTTTATATTTCGCACAGCGTCACGTGGAGCATTTTGAATTTTAACAGAGAAAAATATTAAATTTAAAATTATGCACATGACAACAATATTAACTGTCTATTCCCAGATATGAATAAATAAAATAAATAAATTAAAAAAACAATAAATAAATGAATAAACACAGTATAAAATTTATTGATGTTGGCATCCTTTTCCAAATTAATATAGGTTTACAGTTTGATTTTTTCGTATGACGCGGCGGTGAGGTACGGATTAATAATAGTGATTAGTCCCAAATAGTGCTAATATTTTGATTTCTGTATGAAACGAGACGTTAAAATTTTGCCCTGTGCTAATTTTAAATGTTATGTAGTTCTGGTAGAAATAATTTCCACAAGAATTTTAAAATTTAGGTTGTTCATACATTTACAAGATAGAAATTATTAATTATTAGCCTGATAGCACATTTAAATAATTAGTATAGATTCATTTATTTCTTTTACTTTTTAATTGAAAAGTTTTTATAATAAAAATTAAAAACAAAATTAGATAAAATTAAAAAATATATATGTATGGACCCGGTATTGTTCGAACTCACTTGTGACAAAATTATATAGCTGTCCACTAACTGTAAGATATGTTACATACCACTGAGATAAGGACGACAGTAACCTATCCTATCGAATTAAAGGTGTTAAGGACAAATACCTTGTTATATCTTCAGACATTTCGTTCCACAGTTATGTGGAACTTCACAAAAATTATGCAGAAATGAAATAATTTCATGTGAATATTTAAAAAGTTTCAAATAAAGAACATAAATGAAAATGTCCAAGATAAGTGGAATATGATAAATATTTATATTTCAACAAAAATATGTATGAAGGTGCAGCATGGACATTGGCGAGTTGTTCAATGTGCGTGTTTCATGAGTCCGAGTTACAATGTTTATTTACAAAATGAATAAGCCCGGATGTGCCAAGTTATCGTGCGCGACCTATACTCTACTCCACTTGCTTTGAAACAAACATTGTATTTTTTCTGCTATCGTTTGCTCTCTCTCTCTTTCTCTCTCTCTCTCTCTCTTCAGTACTGAGGTGTCGAAAGATTAATACCGAGCTAACCAAATGGAGTCGAATTTTGGCTGTCGAGTGACCCAGATATGGATAACTAGTGATCAAAAACTTGTCGAGTGATAGATTAACAGTTGCTGAGGTATTAGTAACCAGGTACTAAGATATGGTAGCAAAGTGGAACTACTGTATTTCTATAAATTCAGTGCACATGGAAAATGCAAGAATAAAGTCGTATTGTCCAACAAACTCACAAAAAATTGTCAAAACGTAATACAAAATATACTGACCTAATAGAGAAACATATTTTTCATTTATGAAAAAGTGAACTTAATTCTGTACATAGAGCAATTATTGAACTTTGTAACAAAACAACAAATATGCCTTTGAAAAAATTATCCCTTCTGTGGCTTCTTACTTGGAACAACTATAAACATTATGTCATAATTGTAATATTCATGATGATCACACCTGGAAAAAAACCCGAGCAATAATGACCTACCTGACCCTAAATGCCCCTAAGTAAACCTGAATAAGGCCCTATTGGAGTATAAACTTGATCAAATTTCCAAAATTTTCCAAAAATTTCTCTATATATAGGAAAACTAAACAATAATGTCTTTGATTTAAAATATAATTTGGTTAGGTCAGTTCATTTTAAATGCATTTTAATTTTTATTGATAGTTTAATGGAAACATTTTCAATTAAAAGAAATAAATAATAAAAACCATGTGCACTCAATTTATGGAAATACAGTAATTCATTCTCTTAGACAGGTCTGTACTGTATATTAATAATGTCAAGTACGTGTTGTCAGCAACAGAATTCTTTTTTTTCCCTTTTTCTCCTTCTTGCACTGTTTTAATATCGCATATTTGAAGGTTATTATTTACATTTAGAAAAGGGAAAGACTCCGGATGTCATTTAAAATACAACACGCACAATTATTTACAATACGTGAGATCTTTAATTAATGATGATAATAAATTTTAGGTTTAAGTGCATATTTTGATTTGAAAAGCACCATGATACAGGATATCGCATGATAAACTACCATACTTACTACTGTGAACTAATAAACACACACAAATCAGGTTTTATTGTTCTTAAAATATGTGGGTTTTATTAAACAAATGCGATGTTAAAACGACAGCAAACAAAATGTGCATTTAAATACGTGGCCCGTATTACAAGCTAAACATGCGTTAAGAAAAGTTCTTTTGTAAACTAGTATTCGCAGTGGTTATATCGTATTTTCAAAATAGTAAAATATGTAGTGCTTGAACAACGTGACAGCAGAGGAAATCAAATGCAATCACATAGTTTAATGTCTCTGTGTCCAGGATTGCCCTGAATATTTTTGACGTCTCATAGTTCTATGTTCCTTTCACACAATTTTGATTACACTCGTGGCGGGTGTAGCTAGCTAAACAGGAGGTGCTTACCCTTCCGAAGCACCCGGCCTCAATTCCCTGGTGGAAGTTCACGTCTATAACCTTACTTGTCACTTTTTATTTTGCTACTGGATTGTGATTCGGATATGGATTAGTTTGTTTGTTTTTTTAGATCATATTACAATGAAAACAGGAAAATCTAAGAAAACAGAAAATAAACAGAGCCGGTCTTTTTTCTTTTTCTTGTTTCTTTTTTTTTTTTGTTTTTTGTTTTTTTTTGTTTTTTTTTTGTTATTGATTATTGTCATAAATCCGTGCTGTCATCCTCGTAGCGCTATAATAACGTCGATTATCTGTGTTGTTGTTGTTGTTGTTGTTGTTGTTATCTTCTTACTCTGCAGGAGAACTTTTAAATTGTTTATCGAATAAAAAGTCAAAACAGCGTATGTTAAAATGTAAATTGTAATAGACATAAAATAAAGATAATGTTTTGTATTATTTCATGTCATTCGAATGTTAATTTGTTTACAAGTATTGCTTTTACAGAAAGTTTATAAAATAAATAAGGCCCTATTAACCTTTTTTCTACAGTTATGGACAAACTATTTGTTGTCATATCTGGAATACTCCAGATCTTAGGTATCCAGCTGACAAATCAAATTGGCTCCAAACGCCAAGGTAGGTTCATATCCTTTTCAGAAAAGTATTTACAAATGCTCAGTTCACTTACATTGTCCTTTCAATACAAGTGAAAGATACACGACCAGTGCCTAAAATATCATAATAAAAAACAAACATACTAATCCATGTGCGAATCACAATCCAGAAACAAAATATAAACTTTGAAAGTTAGGTAAGACACGTGAACTTCCACCAGGGAAGTAAACTTTGATAGAGTATACCTTAGTATAGAATTTATAACTAATTAATAGGGATATGAATCTCAACCAGCATCATTTTTACATTCAATTACGGCATATGAAACATTAATGAGACCTTAGTCTGGCGATGAGGATATATTTGAAACAAAATTTCGGGATTTCGGTAATTTACAAATTAATTGTTGACCCAGGAATATTTCAAGTCCGGGGTTCTAAGGGCCATCATTATGACAGAAGTATAATGTCTATGTTCTATGTGTCCAAAGTTGTCCTGGATATATTTGACATTCCTTATTTCCATGTTCTTTTTTATCAATTTTGTTTACAAATGATGGATGTAGCAAGCTAAACAAACGGTGAATATCCTTCCGGAGCATCCGCCCTCACTTCCCTGGTGAAAGTTCAACATGTTCTACCTAATTTGTCAGTTTCAAAGTTTCAACTCTTTATTTTGATTCGAACATGGATTAGTATGTTTGTTTTATATTTAAAATTTAAAATAATTCATTATAGTGCAATGCAGAGATAAATCACAGGAATGGTGACGTGTTAAGAACGCATCTCAGTCACCAAAAATGTCGTTAAAATCGCTATTTGTGTTCATACGATTCTTAAAAAGTTTTATTCTTATTTCGACGTTTTGTCTTGGTAAAAAAAACTGTTATGCCATTTATAAACATCACATTCTAATCGACCTTCAAACAATTGAGGTGTACCTATAAATGCAAATGGGGCATACGTTATCAATGAAACTCAGACATAAGCATGTTTTATCGGCATTTAAACTAATCGAGAATAATATTTTGTAAAACACCTGTTTATACTATAAATATATATATATATGTATGTATGTATTAGACATCTTTCTTATCATTGTCGAATAAAATGAAGCCTGTGTTCGGGATCGTTATTGTTTTGCTTTTAACTTCTAATGGATGTTTGGGCGATGAGGATTTTGTCAGCAGGGACGAATTTGGCGAGTTAAAGAGGATGGTTGAATTTTTAAAGAATACGGTTGATGAGGGAAAAACAAAATACATGTATGATGAACTGGAAAGAAAATATAAGCAATTGGAGGAAAAATTTCATCAAGTTTCATCCGAACTAGATGAAATTCAATTTCGATTAACAAGTTCTGATCAAGAGAGCTCAGAAGATTCAAACATTGTTGAGAAATCAAAACATTTTCAAGACGATGAATCGAGACAAAGGGTAGTTTTTCACAATGCGGACCGAAAAAACAGAAGTAAGATTATAGAAGACCACCCCTCTCGAAAAAGCCAACCGATTACATAAGGGGCCAGAAAACGTTCCATTTCAAGTTTGCCTCGGAGAGGTGCAGGTAAGTATTTAAGTATTCAGTTTTGATTACAAGAATCGTTCGTCTACAATGCTCAGGACATTTTCACTTTCCTGTTGATTTGAAAATTTACCTTACCTGTACGAGGCCCTTTTTAAGAAATTTTATAAATCAAACTCCGTGGCACTTTAGGCATGGTGCGCAAAAATACACAAAAATAACTTTTACACACTTATTTGACTGTTGCGTCTTCATATTCGGTCAATCTGGAATGAAACATTTAAAATAAAATTTATGTACATTCTAACATAGATTAAGTTTAAAATGTGTGACAATGCAGTTTTAGTGTTTGTAAGATTTCTTCTCAAGTTCTGCTTCTAATTTAGACTTATGACTAAATAACCACGCCAAAACTAGGCTACATTTGAAGTAAAATATAAAACGTAATGACACCCATTTTTTCTATTTTCAACTTTTCTTTTCTGCGCAGCAATATACCTGTTTCTCCTGTTTATGATATATTTGTTTCACAATCAATACTCTATGGGAGTGTTTGTTTCCATTGCGGGAACATTATACAAAGAAGCAAGCCACTTACAATTAATTTTTGAACCAGGGTATTGTACATCTAAGCTTTTCAGGGTTCACTTATTAAGTTTGTTGGCCGTCATCACAGTATTTTTATAAGTATGATGTATCAAAGTCCAGAATTACCCTGGATATATTTGATGTTCTACAGTTCAATTTTTCTGTTATCGTCAACTTTGAATTTTGATTCCAAACGTGACTAGCTAGTGTGGCTTTCTAATCAGGAAGTGCTTACCCTACTGAAGTTCAACCTAATTTGTCAGTTTTTAAGTTTTTACTTAATATATCATTGTGATAAAGACACAGTTATGTATGATTGTTTTAGATTTAGATCATTTCTACAGATTTCATACTCATCTGTACACACTTTAATCTTTTGTAGGGGCTCAACATGCTGCGTTTTATGTGCGGGAAGTCAAAGATCATTCTGGTTTAGGAATTCACCAAACACTCATTTTTAAAAACGTTATAACGAATATTGGAAATAACTACAATCCATATATGGGTGTTTTTATTTGTACCACGCCTGGAGTATATGCTTTCTTTTTAAGTACAGTGGCTTACCCGAATGTTGACATACATACGGCTATTGTAAAGAATGGTGACGACATAGCTTTCAGTATTGCAGCTAGTTCAGATTCATATGAGCAGGTCGGCACGATGGCTGTTATCCAGTTGAATCAAGGAGACAATGTCTGGGTTAGAGTTCATTACGTTAGTGGAAGTTATCATGGAAAGATATTATCGGATCCTGAAAATTCGTTTTCAGGCTTTTTGTTGTTTTCCATATAATTCACAATTTTCTTCGTTACGTATTATAGAAAACACTTGTTGTCTGTTAAGTTCTTTATATTTTAATTCGGGATGGCATCATTTGTGTATGTATGTTTGGCTTGCTGCACAAAGTGAGTTGAACTAACTTTGTCAAAATGCTTACAGTATAGGAATTACCCCGTCATCTGTCCATCTGTCCTAATAACGCCGTATCTTATATATGTGTATGGAAAGGGTTTAGTCGAATTTGGCGCTAATATAAATCAACATAAAGTTTCCCATACCAAATTTAGGCGCATAGGTCTGGTCATTCTGGATTTGGTTATTACACTAGTAAGACTTCTTTGTGATGAGTATTAATATTTATGATTTATTAAGGTATAAAAGTTCCAAGGTTTTTCAAAGTTTTTTCGTTTATATAGTTATTTCGGTTTTTAATTCTGATCATTTTTAATGGTGTAGTAAACATGTAATATATATTATTTATGTGGATATTTACTTCAATAAGTAATAAATAGACGCTAGCAAATAATATAGGCTACACACATGTATTTTTGTTTTTGTTGGAATTTCTGACATATTGTGTGTGTGCTTGTGTGTGTGTGTGTGTGTGTGTGTGTGTTTAAAACACCATTACTCAACTCTATTCAACTTAATCGTCATTCCTGAAAACTTAGTTTATTCATAAAACAAATATACACATAACTGTCTTTTACATACATAGATGCATGTGTGTACATGTGTGTGTGTTTGTCTGTCTTAAATGGTCAAGTATAACAGGGTTTTTTCCTATATGCTGCTAATTTTTTATTGCCTTTACATGTTTAGAATTAAAAGCGAGGTGGTTGTTTATGGATATTATATAATCATGAAAAACTCGAGCAAACAAATGGTAATTCCGACATGGATTGGTATGTTAATTGTTATTATGATTAATATTGACAAAACGGCAATGGTTTAGAATAAATCTTTATTAAAAGACACATGTACATTTGGTAAAACTGAGCCAAGATACAACTTGTATCACACACACACACGCACACACACACACACATGGCGAGGGTAATGGTTATAAAAAACTTACGAATAAATATTTAAATAAATAGTTGGTACAACACCTTAAATTCGACGCCAAAAAATAAAAAATAAAAGGCATATAAACACCAATTTTAACTAATGTTAACACCATTCTGACCTTCTGATTACAGTATACACAATCCTAATGACACCATATTTCCTGCAATTCGCCATAAAATATGGAATTTTAAATATAAAATATACCAAAACCAGAAATTACAGTTGAAATAAATCATTACAACATTTTTTCAAGTCTTAAAAACTTAATAATTATGAAGAATTTCATAACTTCTTGTGATATTATCGTCAGGTAACCGTTGTATTTATATAACCCGTGAATAATGCCTATATCGCTTTTATTTTTCTAATGCGTATGTATTTAATCTGGGAATTATAACAATTAGTTAAAACTATCGAACAGCTAAGAACACTCATTTCAAAGGTTTTGGTAGTTTTTGAGTTTTGGAGTTTTGGAATTGACATTCTAAGGCAAAGCAAGGGAGCCGACATATTCCGGAATATGGTCTTGCTTGAGCTGTGTATCTCGGACGTTGGTGTTAAAATGCCAAAATGACACCAAAAAAGCGCTTTACTACAAACAGATTTCCTTTTGATTGATTTTTCAACTCCTTAAGCCAAACTGTTGGACTCCTGTTTGTATAATCCATTAATATTTTAATTGTCACTGAACCGGCCTACAATTGTCAGAATCAAGCGTATTTAAATTTTCTTGTTTCTTTAGTGCGTTTTGGCGGGTTTGCAAACTGAAGTCCTATAATTCCGCTTAGAAATGTTTTATGAGAGCAAAATACAAATATTTAACGTTTTCCGCGATCTTGTTCATTCTAATATGACCTTTGCCCAAGGTCATGACACGCCTTTGGACCAACAATATTATTCATGTGAATGTTTATAATAGTCGTCCAAAGCATTGAGGAGATATGATCCAAATGCAATTTTACACGGACAGACAGATAGAAAGACATGGTGATGCCTAAATACCCCCTCAAACTAGTTTGCGGGGAAGGGGGTGTATCATTAATACAGGTTATCATTAATTCTTTAAGACAGAAATGAGCTGCCGATACGGCGCTAATCCGTGAAGATTGCGATAAATGTTCGATATTTCTCCACCGTTTGTAAATAAAACACAAGTTCTTTAGTATTTCCTGTACTAAAGGACATAAAAAGAATCACACACTAGTATCATCGGAGTTGTTACCTCTGCCATGATTAAATGATCGCCTACACGGCAAATCGCTGTTTTTCAAAAGCGCACGGTTGAGGTATAACGACTCAGAGGAAAAACGTAAATTGTCGGCATTTCTGCTCATTACCCATTGGCTGTTATGTGTCGGTGTTCTGGTTCTTATAGTACCGTTATGGTCTCTATCCACATAAAGATTACTATTTCTACTGTGAAAACTCTGTTTGATGGTCGATCCTCTGTAGTATGAAGAACCCGTATATAAACTGTATTCAGAATGTGCGAATAATGTCTTCCGTCCTGGCAACATCTTGTTCAACATCCGTTTAAAAACGCGTTGGAACTTTGTGCTCATTACAGAGTACAATATAAAATTAATAGCTGCGTTTACCAAAAGCATCAGATTCGTCACATTGCCGCCTATCAGAATTTTATTAATGTCCGATCTTGTTAACTCTAGTTGCGCTAATTCAATATATGTTTGGTAAATGATGAGCAAGGCGGTTGGCATCTGGCAAATTATAAACACTAAGGCGACGCTGATTAACATAACGGTGATACGGTTTTGCTCGGCACTTTGTTTATCGCCGGGCTTGCAGACTATCGTGTTCGTCATGGAGCGTCTAATTTTACTCGCTCTGTATACAGAATGTATCAAAATGGAATTGAAACTACATAAAGCTATTAAAGGCACAAACGTAAACATTACTACAATAAACCAACTGTATCCTATTTCATAACTTGAAGCTTTGGCTAAATCCGTTCTCGCGTTTTTATACTTTGTTTCATTTCCGTTCGTAAGTTCCAAGGTCTCCCATTCCCAAAACTCAGGCACTGTACACGCAATGCTTACAATTGCAACAACAAGGGCGATAATTTTCGCTCTACTTGGAGTGCAGATTGCTCTCCCTTTCATAGGATGACAAACTGCAATATATCGCTCAACCGTGAACGTCACAGTAAGACACACGGAAACGTTAGCCCACATATCGGAGAGTACCCTTCCTCTTGGGTACCAATGAATATAAATCCACGAGTGTTTAATCTCGTCATAATGCTTGAAGCTTAGCGTCAAACACGTTACAAGGTATAATGCGTCGAAAATAGCAAGAAAGGTCAGGTAACAATTTGTGGATGATTTCATAGATCGATGAGTTAATACACATATACTGATGACGTTTCCAGTAACCCCGATTATGACGATTACTGGCACCAGTATCCTTTGTACAACAAGTCTTGTGAGTTCGAGGATATCCGCATTATCAATGACGACATCAGTTTTTGTGGTCTCTGGTGTCATGTTATAAACGTCATCTCCGTTTGATAATTTTACAGATAAAGCAGTAAAGTTAGCATCCATTTCCTTTGTTTAGATTCATAATGATCCCATTAGCTGTTCTTTTTTTCTACAAAATAAGAAAAAGTAAATTTTTAATAACAGTGCATTTGAAGGAAAAATGTAAGTAAAAGTAAATTACATGAATCAAATACATATAAAGGAAAAATATCAAAGCAAATTAAATTAATCAAAAACAGTTCTCGCTCGATACATACATATTATATACACAGTATGTATGTAAAACCCTCGGTATCAGGTCGAGTCCGTTTTAGTAGTCTATCACTACGAGTCGCGCTTGCGCGACGAGTAGTGATACAGCTACGAAAAAAGGACGAAACCTGATACAAAGGGTTTTACACACACTGTGTATATGATATTAATATCTAACATTTCCTATTAGGTCATTAAAATAATGAAAACCAATACTTTATGTGAAAGAAATACATTTTACCACAGAAAACCACCGAACTATGTTATAACATGTTTTGTAGTAATGACGTCATTGTTTACATTTGACAAATCGGAGGTTCCCCAATGACGCCACAATGAGACGTGCACGTGTACTTTATGTACTTTACCGCCAATGTTGTGTCGCCACAGTGTGGTGATACAAGATTCTGTATCACGCGTGTTCGATAAAACTTGTATTTTATCAAATCAGATAGAAAAACTAGTCTAATGTTAGATAAAAGTAAATTACATGAATCAAAAAAAAGGTCCTCACTCGATATATTAATTGACCTTGACTCAATGTCATCTTTTTTCCAGTTTATGAAGTATTTTTATTTTAAGGACGCTATATTGCAGTATCCCTGTCACTTACAATATACAGTATAAAGGAAACTATTAGTCAGCGAGAGTCAAGATATTCGAGTACTCTATATTCGTGTCCTCTGATGACGGTTGTTAAGTGCAAGAGAATTTCATGTAAATATTCGCAAAAGCGCAAATTTATCGTCTTGATACTAATTCTAATTTACGCGACAAAAATGACAATTTTGTCATGCAATTATTACTTAACCTGTTTTAATATTGCAACACTAGACGGCCGTTTCGGAATATATAACATTGATTACTTGAGTAACTAATTGATAATATTTGCTTATTTGTTTCTTTTGTATAATATGAGTTTGAAATTTTATTCTTTAACTTTATTTTCATTAAAAAATGTTAAATATTCACTTCTTATATAGTTTGAGATTTCATTCTTTCGATTTACTTTCATCAAGAGTTTCGAAAGAATGTTAAATTTTGAAGTGAATTAAACTGGATATTTGTCTTATCAAAGCGCAAATTAGTTTTCTGGAAGATAACTTAGTTTTAGAAAACATAACACCGTTTGTATCTGAATGAATTCCTATGTGTCAGTTAGTAGACACAGCATGAATACATAATGGACAACGAATCTAGCCGCATAAAGATAAAAATGTGTTTGGATTTAACATAGGGAATTCATAGACTGACTCAATTTAACAAGAAAATTTAATCCAATTGGGTTTGAATCAAATCAGCATACAGTACAGGCCCGTCCAAAGTTTAACACGCATGACCAGCGAATCAATCGGCAGCCCATTTCGGTCCATCGTAAGGTATATCTCAACAATTTTTTGACAGCATTTATTGTATGTATTGCTAGACAGCTTCTCTGGCAGTACCTATCGTTTTTGACTATTCGGCAAGCGAGCTGTGACTCTCTTTTTGTCCGCTCAGTGTTAAGCTTCAAATAGGCTTGCATCGTGTTTTATTAAAAGCTTTGATTTGGCATTTTTCATCATTTTGAAGTTTAACAATGAGTTACAATAAAAAGGAGGTAAAGACTCGTTTTTTAGTGGTCCAGATATTGATAGCAGGCATTGGCTGCAGAGATATGAATAACATCTACCAATAATATCGGCGATTAACGAAACGAGGAGTCGCTTCAACAACCAGTCGTTAACTTAGTATTTATTTTCAATATACTTAACCAAAAAACTATCCGAATATAGTTAAAAGCTGCCGAAAAGCTGTCGAGATATAGCAATCAAGGAGACAATTCGGCACCAAATCGTCAGCTTAGTAGTTATTTCCGATAGTCTGAACCGAAAAGCTGTCTGGAGATATATATAAAAGATGCCGAAAAGCTACTGAAATATAGGTAACGGGGAACGGAGTCTATGCCATTTTTTTTACTGAGTCTTAAACTTTCGACTGGTCTTTACTAGATGTAAAAACAAGAGGCGCGATGTATCTGTCAATCTGGCACCAATTTTCTGGCCGGGTGTTTTGACAGGTCTGTACTACAATGTATATGCATTCTGCATTTATATTAATTCTCTAGTCGAGTGTTAAACTTTCGACAGGTCTGTACTACATTTACTTTATGATAAAAAATTAATTTTTTACATTTTGACATTATATAAGCCGTCAAACAATAACGGCCTGGACCGACAAAGTGTATAGAGAGAAATACAGTTTCAGAACAGCTGTGGGGATATAAATGTAAGGAAGACCCGTTCGATACCAATTTGCTGTTTTAAGCTTAATGTTAATCTTTCGACAGGTCTGCACTGCATTCCGTTTATTTACTCACTTTATGATAAAAAATTAATTTTAGACATTTTAACATTATAAACGCCGTCAAACCCTAATTACTGAATCCAATCAGACTTTTCTCATAAAGCTTTAAAATATTATGATGGTCGCAGGTGGATTTGTTTGTCTGGTAAAATTATTGAAAGCAATTCTTCGGTAATAACAATATTGGAGATATATCATATATATTAAGCGAAAAAGAACATAATTACGTAAAGCCATAAGCAAAATAAAAGTGTTTTGGTCTTTTGCGAAGCGATTTAAGTTTGATGTATGGATACAGTGATCTTAAGCTTGTGTCAAATGAACTTAAGATAATACTGTTTTTATGAGAGAGAGAGAGAGAGAGAGAGAGAGAGAGAGAGAGAGAGAGAGGGGGGGGGGGGAATACATTCATCTTAAGCTTGTGTCAAACGAACTTTAAGATAATACTGTTTGTAAGAGAGAGAACCCTATCCCCCGCCTGCTCAAATTGCCTGCAATAATTCCAAATTCCGTATTAGGAACACAGTACGGAATACAATGTTAAGGTCACATTTATATCACATTACAGAAAGAGTATCAGTCGAATTGTCAAACTTGCGTCAAAACTATATCAGTTGCCTCCGATGAGTTCTGCGAAGACAAAATTTCGAAGCAATGGCTTCGACGGAGGTTTATGTTTGTCCCAAACAGTGACAACTGCAGCTACGTAACAGAAACTAAAAAATCAACAACTATTAGTGAACAACTTACGATAATTATTGATCAATATTCGATACAGTCCAACCTGCTTTAAAGACCACCTCTATATAAGTACCACCTGCTTATAAAGACCAGTAGAATTGTATTCCAATTGTTCTTTATGTATATTATTTCTCTGGTTCCCTTGGGTAGCTTTTTTGGACAGGATTGACTGTACTTCTCTTCACACAATTTTTTTACCTTTTCAGAATGTCTTATTGGAAAAAACCTTCATTTGTACCCTCCCACTTAAATTTGAATTTTGCACATTTTATAATATACAATAATTGCCTCTAGGTATGTGGACATCCAGAATTGTCACCCGACAGAAGGATTGTCACCCGAGGGCATCGCCCGAGGGTGAAAACCCTTCTGGAGGGTGAGAATTCTGGATGTCCACATACCTAGAGGGCAATTATTATTTTATTATACCGAAACAAAGCTTACCATGTAAAATGACACAAACAATATATAAATTTCAAAATAAATGAAATGCAGCCAGTTTACACTTTCAACCATCCTTTACTGACGCTCGTCTACATACTTTATATTCCGCAGAATCTAGGTTTACCTCTCTTTCTGTTTCCATCAAATGCATTTTTATTATTTTCACTCAAGCTTGGATGCCCCCTTTTGTGTATTCTGCATCTTTGCCATGCATAATTAACTCAAAGTCCGCTCCCAACGAACTACAAAAAAACGACTGGCCGCCATTGTTATTGTTTACAAAAAATGACAACACGGTCCAGTTGTACGAGTTATTTCCCTTGTACCGGGTTATCACCGGGTGATAATAGTATTATCACATGGCTGTGAGAGGTTATCACATGGCAGTGGGAGGTTGTCACACGCTGACAGTGATTCTGTGGGAAATGTCTCATTTATTACATGTCATGTGATTGGAAAACATCCAGTGAAAAGTGTTTTAATATATATGTGAGGTATAATAATATGTTTAATAACCTGCTACACGCCTTTTCTTTTCAATTATCATTGATATTTTTTATTTTGGCATAGTAAGCAGTTTATTGCCTTTGTGTGAGGGAGGTAAGAATATTTCTTAACCTAGTACAAGTTACCCCCGGGCTTTGAATTTGTTCTTATGCAATACGAGTTGTTGTGGGTGAACATATGTTCATTTCTCACCGACTTAAAGCCAATTAATGCATCAAAATACGAATTATGAACTAGAATGCGTTAAGCGAACTTTGCACTTTATACCCAGATCGAAATGTGTACTAAACGAACTTATTGTGATCATAACGATGAGCGAACTTTAAGACAACGTAAAATACATTTTAGATTTTGGAGTTGGGGAACATGTATTTTGAAATAGTTAAAAAAAACATTGATTGCAAGTAAACTATGGTTTTTCAAAATTCAAAGTGTCCAAAACTGCCCTAGACATAATTATTTTACGTCCCATATATATTTTCATGTTTTTTCAATTCCCATTTTCGATTTCACATTGGCGGATGTAGTTAGCTATACAGGAGATCTTACCCATCCGTAACACCCGTTCTCACGTTCATGGTGGGTGTTCACGTGTTAAAGTTATTTTGCCATGTTTCAGTGTTGTATCTGATTTTTGGATTATGATTTGAACATTATTTGTTCATATTTTTTTTTATTTTAAACAATAATAATAATATAAAATGAAATGAAAACAGCGTGGTTCAAAAGCGTTTTACGTGACAACCCACATTACATTTTTATAAAGTAATATTTTCCATTTAATATGAAATAACAGATTTTTTACGATTTCCGTTGAAACGATTTTAGCGGAAATTTGCAATATAGATATTTTCAATAACAACCCGCATCTAAGGTACAGTAAATGCTTGTTTAAAACCAAGCTCACGAAAAAAGTGCTGAATTGACAGTTTACATACATATATCATCTCGCACACACGTTAAAAGGTACAATACAAAATTTTCAAAAAGGCTGACATTAAGCTTACAAATTAGCATATTAGGCCCCCGCTATCATATAAATAGTTCCCTTGATTGAGGGACAATAGGGAGGGTTGTCTCCCCGAAGGAACATTATATCGTTCTCGCTATTTACTTTATTATACCGAAAATCTCTGTTTAAGATGCATTAAATTGCACAAAAATGTTTTGGTGCCCCTAATAATAAAGGAGGGATATACGGACAGAAGTATGATTACTCGGTAGTTTCCGTGATTTTCCGTGCCTAGCGGTGAATATTGTAATGTCCAATGGCAATTTTGATTGCTTGTTCAAACGCTGCGAACTGTTTTGTACCACGTGATTAGTAATTGACCAATGATAGTTTGAGAATTTTATTGTGAGGTATATTAAATCTAAATAGCTTTTCTAGAAGCTTCTATGTATCACTACCTCTCGACTGGTTTTTGGTCACTAACTATCCACATCTCATCACTTGTCAGCCTATAATTCGGCACTAATTCGATTCTCTAACTTAGTGTTAAACTTTCGACAGGCTTGTACTGTATGGCTTTACAATGGTTTTACCATTCAATTAAGAGCTTTAATTTGTTAATTTGAGTCTTGAAGCCTAAATATAATAAAGTAAAATAATTCGGAGCACCCGTGTCTTACCTAACTTGTCAGTTCCAATTTTTTTTTTTTTTTTTTTTTTACTTTGCTTCTGGATTGTGATTCGGACATGGATTAGTATTTTTGTTTTTGATAATAAGATTTTCCACTCTGACATTCGTTACTTTAATATTAAGATGTAAAACCATCAACAGGCTTGTATTGTACACGTGTGGCTCTTTACAATTTACAATTTTCAATAAAAAAGTAATGTTTTCATTCCTTTTATGAAAATATTAACGGGTATTTCAATCGTCTATTTATTGGTATATAATGGATTTAAATTGGATAGTAAAACATACACTGAAAGACACTAATTATTATAGCATCTTAGAAAGATCAAAGGCGAGCTTTTAGACGGTTTTATGGAGATGGACAAAAAGGAAATTAGAAAAAAAAATAATAAAAGATTTTACCTTTTACAGTGGCACAGACGTGAATGAAATAATTTTTTTTTATATTACATGCACGTGTTATAGGTAACACGTGCGCACTAATATAATTGGCGATACTATTACGTGCGCACGTGCGTGTAAACACAAAAAATACAGCTACAGTCAATCTTGTCTATAAAGGCCACCCAAGGGAACCAATAAAAGTGGTCCTTATAGGCAGATGGCTTTTATACACAAATTCAAATAATATGAGTAAAGAACAATTGGGAAAAATGTTACTGGCCTTTATAAACATGTACAGGTGGCTCTTATATAGCGGTGGCCCTTAAGGCAGGTTAGACTGTATTTATAAACAAGTATGTACTGTACCTTTGACTGCAAGTGTTTTGTTCGTACAGGCCCCGGTTTCACAATCATTCCTTAGCTAAGATTTTCCTTAAGTTAAATTTAGCAAATTTTTGTAATCTCTTTTTGGAACTACTGGTGAATATTTTTGTCAAAACTAAATGCAAATGTTTTAATCTAGAAGTGATTTTTAAAATGACACCTTAAAATTAACAAAATTATTAAAAAAAATTAAAATTTTGCAAGATTTAAGTTAAGTAAAATCTTAGCTAAGGAATGATTGTGAAATTAAACCGGGGCCTGTTCCGACCTGTCGAAAGTGTAACACTGAGCCAACGGAAAACAGCTGCCAAACAGCTGAGTTATGGATAGCTATTGACCGAAAACCTGCATAAATATACAAGCATATCGAGAGTTAAACACTGTGCAAACGAAAAAAAGCCGAATCGAAGCTCGCCTGTCAAATGGCCGAGATATGGATACCTAGTGTACGAAAAGCTTAACGAGATATAGATAACAACTGCCGTGAAAATTATAACTAACGGTGGGTCAAGATGGGTTGCCGCTCGGTACGAACTGGCTTGCTTTGTGTTAATCTTTTGACATGCACAAGTGTGTATTCCATGTCACTTCTGTGCCACCATAGCCTATTACACGTATATATTAGAATCTTTATGCGAAAGTCGATTTGTAAACAGCAGCAAAACAAACTGATATTTAACATTTCTTTTTTAAAATCACATTTTTCTTTAATTCTGACATTATGAAAAGCTATTACTTAATGTTAAGAGTATTTAGATATTTGGGATCAAAAAGTGATATCAAAAATAAGGTTACAAATGGACTTAGTCCCCACATACATTTAGGGATTTATTTGACACAATAGACTTAGAGACAAAAGTAAAGTACAGATTTGTTGAATGTTTAACTCAGATGTAACGAAAAAGAGTCGGAGCTCGGCCGACTGTCGATCGGCCGAGATACATGAATGGATAGCCAGTGACCCGAAAGGTGTTTGTACAAAAACAACCAATTGCAAATCACACGGAAACCATTGCAGTGGGGTTCTCAAGGCAAGAGAAAAATTGAAATATCCAGAAACACATGGCGGAGAAACCTGCAAACAGAAATGGACAGAGAGAACTACAAATTGCAAGATCTGACCAGACTAGCACAATACAGAACTAACACGAGGAGTGTTTTCAGTGTTGTATGTACCTGTCTAGTTTCACAGATATTATGGGGCGTTCCCACTATCACGATGCGCGCCACGATTAAAATCGTGGTCTTAATCGTGGAGTAATCGTGATGATCCTATCAGATCTTGAGGTCAGTCGTGGCAATCGTGTTAATCGTAGAAAATTTTTGAACGGTTCAAAAATTTTCTACGATCAACACGATCAATTGTCAATCGGGATCATCGTATCAGATCGTATTGCATCGTAAAAAAGCGCGACAGATCGCATCTAATCGTGCTTCTAAATCGTGGTGATCGGGATCGATCTTAGACGATACAAACACCACGCTCTGTTAAGATGTGTAAAAGTTCAAGAAACAATGAAGCCCATGGTCAGTCGGGCTGTATTTATACCCGTCGGGGTCCAGTCGTAGCTCAAATCGTGATCACCCTCAATCATGATCGTGAAAGACATCGCGACCACAATCGTATTATATCGTGACGGAGCGCATTTGTTCTTGGTGAATGTATCTGCACGTATCGGAACGTATCAGATCGTCCCAATTCGGGGAACTCGATCGTGATGATCGTGTCAGATCGAGACCCAATCGTGGACTCAATCGAAACAGTCCTATCGGAACGTATGTGATCGCATCTGAACGGAAGATCAGATCATGACAGATCGTGACACCTGAAATTGACAAATCGTGAACATATCGCATCCGAGCGCAACAAATCGTATCAGAACGTATCGACTCGCATCGCCTCGTATCCAAACCTGAAATTTCAGAGAAATTCCAAGATCAGCTACGAATGGTCAATCGTGGCGTTCGTAACGGATCGCACGACAGTGGGAACGTAGCATAACCAAGTAAGCAGATAGAGAACAGCTGCCGAGAACTATTGATATTCAGCTGACAAGACAGTCGCGCTTCGGAACCTTCCGTTAGCTCAGTCTATTGAAAGGTATGTACTGTAGTTCATAGGCACATTTAGGGATTTATGTATGACAATGGACTTGCAGACAAAAGTACCGTACAGACATGTCGGAAGCTTAACACTGAGCTAACGAAAAGAAGTTTAATAACAACTGGCCGAGATATTATGAACTAGTGACTACATAGATGGGATTATGTAATTATAGCCGAAATCCTATCGAAATATATAGCCAACGATGGCCGTAATTCGGCAATATTTCGTCAGATTGGTGTTCATTTTCGACAGGACTGTACTGTAGATGTAGTTTCAAGGCTTATTTAAGGATTTATTTGTTTCAAAACATTTGCAGACGAAAGAACTTTATATGCACTAAAAACCAATTAGTCCGTAATTACTACAGAGCATTTGGCAGAGTGAACATTGATGCAATGGTTTGTCCTTTTATCAAATTAGGCCTTAAATAAGTTGAGTCTGCATAAATGAAATTCAATTATGGAATTAGTTTGTTTTTCTTTTTCGTAGAATTTAACATTTTCAAATTGTATTACGTATTGTATTGAATTTCATTACGTGTAAAATGTCAAATTCTTTCAGTTTTTCAAATTTAAATGAAGACAATTTATTTGTATTTGTTATAATTCAATTTATTTCATTTTAAAACCCCAAACTACAAAAAAAAGTAAGTGAAAATGTTAGCTAATAAAAACATAAGATATGAATCGGACATCCGCCAGACTGTGCTAAAATGCAATTTTTTGGTCAACAACGTCTACACTGTACGTCACTTCCTGTAACATACGATGGAAGCTCTATATTATGAACCCTGTGTAAACTAAAATTCTTATGTATACAAAACGATAGATATTTTACGATAGATATTTTACGATAAATATTTTACGATAGATAGTTTACGATAGATATTTTACGATAGATATTTCACGATAAATATTTTACGATAGATATTTTACGATAGATATTTTCAGAGCAAACCGTTAATATATTGTTTGACCAAATTGTATGTAAAATAAATACTTGTTAATCTGGGAATATTTGTGGCAGGCAATTTTTGCGAAAATCTTATTTTGAAGATATTTGCGTATTTTTATTTTAACGTCAACGGATAATGACCAGTGGAAATACAAGTGATTTATCATTTACATCACAATAAAAAAAATCGCGAAAGTTTTATTTTTGCTCCTGATACTCTAGTCTTGCGAAAGTCAACCAATTTTTTTTAAAATGCGAAATTTCAACATGCACAGTATTTGTCTATTACCCTAAAACTGATCAAGGTCAAGAATCTAGCTTTGATTTGACATGGCATACACTACAGTGCGTACTACCGCTAAACGTTTAATCAGAAACGAACAAGTAAAAACTAGAATCTCCAAAAATACCAGTCATTACCCAGACCACAATCATAAAGAAAAGAAAAAACTTTAAAGCTGGAAAATTAGGAAAATACGTTATGAAAGTGAGGCTGGATGCTCCGGAAGGGTAAGCGCCGCGTGTTTAGTTAGCTATAGCTACACCCACCATATTAAAAATACATGTAGGAACGAAAAGAACATGGAAGGTATAGAACATCAAACATATCCAGGGTAGAGTTAAGTTGAGTAATGGTGTTTAACGTCCCAGTCAAGAATATTTCACTTATACCGAGACGACGCCAGCTATAGGCTAAGGTGCAAAAATGTTGCCTGTGCGTTGCGCTGATGACATTATACAGCATGGTTTTTTATCGTGCCAAGCCGAGTAGGCTACCGTGACACGGAACCTCGTTTACTTTAAGTTCACATCCGAAAGATCTGTGACTGTCATATGCATTTCGTAATGCCGAGTGATTGGCGAATGAACAGTCACTACCCACTTTAAAGTCTTGGGTAAGACTCGGTAGGGGTTCGAACCAACGGACTACCATATCAACGGTATTTTTTAATACAGAGGCATCATATTCGATATCAACATGCTATTGTGATGGCCGCCATAACATTTTTGAGGTCTATTTAATAATTTAAACATCACTTACCCATTTTCTGTCCATATTTGATATCAAAGTTTTGAAAATAAGTGCAATATATTCCAAAAACTGAATTTTCTTTCACACGTATTCATAGAATGGGAAAAGCCTTAATCCTAGATTGATATAAAACATGTTTCTTTTTGTTTCTATATATTTTATAGTTTTACTACATCTCCATATATGGACAAAAGGTTGTGCGGGTGCATTTTTACGGGGGCAAACCAGTTATAATAATCCCTCCCAAATTATATGTTTTTGGAATTCTACGCTGTTTGATGTCTTCCTCAAACAATACTTCAGTATAAAGGCCTGTCCAAAATTTAACACTTTGCTGACTTTGTACCAGATCGCCAGTTCATCTCATCTCCTCATAAGCTTTATCTCGACAGCTTTTCGAAAGCGTCTGTCTGTCTGTCGGTAGCTTTTTTGACATTTGGCTATCCATTATTCGGCCACTGGGCAGACAAGGCTTCTATCCCGTTTCGTGAGCTCAGAATTAGATTTCAGGCAAGTCTGTACTGTATGTTATTATAGAAACTGAAATATATTTCGTTTATAGAAATATTGTGGATGAAATGAGAATTGCCTACAGGAAAATCACGTCTGTGAATCTGACACAAATAATAAAATGTAAAACAACGACTTTCATAGTTAAGGCAATAAAACATAAAATATAATAAAGCTGTATCTAATATTAACATGGTATTAAATTGAAAAAGATTTTTTTCCCTGCAATTTCAATTCTTGTCTCATTTTAATCCGTGTTTTGTTCGTTGCGGAAATAATTTGGAAAAGAAAACAGCCCGGTTTTATGCAATTTTAAATTCATGTATATTTTTTCCGTGTTGTTTTTTTAAACAGCTTCATTCACCCCCTGTTTTAAGTACGGCAAAGAATTGAAAAACAGAAAAAAAATTTCTGCAATTTTAAGATTCTTGTATATGTTATTTCGTGTTTTGTTTGTTAAAGAAATAAATTTGAAAAGGAAAAGATTTCCTGCAATGTTAATTTCATGCCTATTTTTCGTTTTTTAATAAAAAAGCCGCTTTAAAACCACCCACCCCTTGACTCGAGTACCGAGTACGGTGGTAAATTAAAAAACAGAAAATGCTTTCCTGAAATTTTAAATTCTTGTCTCAGTTATTCCGTACTTTCCGTTTTGTTCGTTACGGAAATAAATTGTAAAAGAAAGCGATTTTTTGCCATGTTAATTTCATGTCTATTTTTCGTGCTGTTTGATAACCCCGCTTTAAATTAAAACCACCACCCCTTGACTTATTTCCGGTAATAAATTGAAAAACAGAAAACATTTTTTTCCGGCTGGAATCGCAGATTGTTGTTGCAGTTATTTCGTATTTTGTTCGTAACAGAAATAAATTGTAAACGGAAACGATTTTCGGCCAATTAAAAAATCTTGTCTCAATATAATTGCTCCGTGCTGTATTTGGGAATAACAAACCATTCCCTATCCTTCAACTAGTACTGCCATGTGTTACATGTACTTTTGAATTTTTATAATATAACGCATTCAAAAGTAGCACATGATACTTTTAAATGCGTTATTTTATAAAAATTCAAAAGCAGCACATGACAGTACAGTAATAAATTGACAGAAAAAAAAAAAATTCTACATCTAAATTTATTGTTTAATTTTTTTAACCGTTTTTCCACTTGTATTTGGAAATCGCTTATAGCAACTATTACGGAACCAACCCACCAATAAGTTTATTTATAAAATCAAAAAGAAAATTAATTTCCTGCAATTTTAAAGCTTATGTTCTTGTCTAAATCGTACCATGTTTTACTAGGATTTCACTTAGATTGGCGAATCCTTGCCACTGGTGCATTACAATTTGCGCAAATCCATATGACTTATGCGCAAAAAATATGACTTATGCACAAAAGCTTATATTACGATTGCGCAAAACTTAATTACCATGTTAAATACACACCGTCTACAAAGATTTCATTAGTTCCAGTACAAAGACACTCCATGTTGAAAAACATTGAAAATATTAATACAATATCCGTTCTGAACATCGTTTAGAAGCAACATATTTTCATATTTGTCAGTTGAAATTCCCAAGGCATTTAATGCAACATGGACACTGTCTCTACCTTTGGGTAGGGCTGGTAGATTTTTGTTACGTTTTCTGTATAATGCAACAGCGACAATTATTACATCCTTAAGCAACAACGTATTTTTCCCTGTTTTAAAGTTTTGTTCGAAATATTTTGATAAATCCCCAGATCTGTTGCGTACACGACTCCTAGTACATGTGGTGTTTATGTAACAGTTTAACATCCTTTGGGCAAATGACATATAGGGGTTATGAAAATTTTGCGCAATTTAATGTAATGTGCCCCTTGCCACCCGCCCCCTTATTTTGGAAGAATGGAAACAGAAAAATGTCAACTTGTTTGTTGATATGTTGTGTGCATAAGGCAAAAATATTTTACACCATTTTATTTATTCATCATTCATAATATTTTTTTCTCCCAACATTTTTTGTGCGCCGAAGGGATTGTTTCGGTAACTATTTCAATTTTAAATGTATTTGACGAATTTGAACATGTGGGTTTTATTAAATTTTGATGAAATACATGTATTGTTGAAATTGAAAACATTATTGGTTAGTTATTTTAATCTTTCTTTATATATTAAAAATGATTTTTATCAATTTAGCGAGCTGTCGATAACACAATTTGACTATAAATACCATTGATGAAGCGATGCCACTCATTTCTGTCTAATAATTAAGCGTGATGTCATTTATTGACTATTCAAGCGACTGGACACACCTGTCGTAAACAATAGTACAGTGTTTCAAGTTTTGTTTAAACCAAACAACTATAAACAAAATCCAGACCTTCATAAATAGATGCCTCCGAAGAATTCTCAACATCTACTGGCCAAACACCATTAGTAATGAGGATCTATGGATAAAAACAAAACATTCAAATTAAAAGAAGAAAATGGAAATGGATCGGACATACCCTGCGGAAACCCACACAAACCATCACTAGGCAAGCCATTTCATGGAATCCACAAGGAAAAAAAAAACGTGGTAGGCCTAAGAACACCTGGCGAAGAGAGCTGGAAAAAGAACTGGCCGGGCACAATTGGAAAACAGTGGAGAAAACTGCACAGGACAGAATAGAATGGCGAAGATTTGTCAGTGGCCTATGTTCCGGAAAGGAATAAATATAGGCATAAGTAAGAAAGTTCAAGTTTTGTAAATGATAAACAAAGTTAAGATTTATAAAAAACTGTTAATAAATAAATGGAAATAAAATCTAATAAATTGATAGATTAACAAAGAAGACGAAGAAGAAGCGAAATGTAAATATAACGTCAGCGCGGGTTATTCAGTTCGTGCCGTTTTCTCTGCACGGCAATAGTACATTGCTTTAAACCCTATTTCTAGACAGTACTCATAGAATACTACTCAATGGTTAATTGTGTCCTGTAGCATTTTGAGGAGTTGAAAAGAGTGTGAATACTAGTATTAGTTTTCATTTGTTTTTGATGAACCGACATGTGTGTGGGGGTTATAATGCTGGGTTAGAAAAACACCATTAGTGACCGGATTATTGGGATTAAAGATAAGACCATGCCCTCTAGACATACATATACTATTTTATATCCGTCTAATTACCACTCCCTCGCAAACAATCGTGCAATGAATAAATTCTCATCGTTATAGTTGAACTGTCTGTACTGTTGTGTCATTCATAATTTGACAAACTTCAATCGAGTCGTGTAGTGAATAAACACAACATAGTTGGAATAGTAGTAGCTCTCTTATTGGTCTGTAGCGTTCTGGGTAGCTCTGTGGTAGAGCGCACGCCAATATATAGTGCTAAAGGCCCCGGGTTCGATCCCTGGTCCTTCCCTGCATTTTTTCTCTTTCCTGTTACAGGTCATTTTTAATTTTGGTTCCTCTGTTTATCTCATTATGCATTTTGGAGATGTAAGGCTTTCCAAACAACTGATATTAGACGTTTTTTCCGAGACAAGCATCTATTGCTGCAGCATTCAGATGGGCTCAGGAAAATTGACAAACCTTTATGGGATCGTGCATTAAAATAGAACCGATGGTCATTTACTTTTTTACAAACCGTTATCGAATTTTATCCTATGTTTTTCCTTTTTGGGATTTGCATTTTACATGAATATCATATGTTTCATATTTAAGGGATTAGGAGGAAGGGACAATGGCAAGGTGGTCTAAAGTGTGGGCATTGTAGCAATTCCTCGTGATGTCCAGCGCCTAATGATGTCAACACTTACATGTATAAGACTTTATTAAGCATTGGACTTATTATGAGTTGCTACCGAGCTCAGCACAGTTGCTCACCGCCAAAGTTTGAACGTCACTTGGCGTAAAATCTGGTTTGGTGAAGTTCGTCAGTTTGCTTACCGAAGGTCGGGGTTGTCTGGGCACTCCGGTTTCCTCCATCTTTCCAAAAATCACCGGTTTGGCAGATGTGAAAGAAACTAAAGTCGCTTGATACACTAAAATTTCTTTTAACCCAGAAGGTTCGAGGGTCTGGTATCTAATTCATTTGGTAAAATTTAACTAACGCAAGCTTAAATCTATTACCTTCGCAATCAGGTCTGACCATGACCCCTTTTTCAGTTCTTATTAGTTCAGAAGTCCATAATACAATTAAACATTAATAAATCAGCCAAATAATATTGATTTTACATTAAAACTCATTTGTCGTAAGTTAAAGAAGTTAAGTCATAGACTTAATGAAATAAAGTCTATGTAATTTGTAACTAATCACCCATGAGCAAACCGGTCCATGTTTAAATTACAATCCCCAAAGCAAAGCAAAAACTTCGAAAGCTGACAAATTAAACAAAATTCGCAAACTTCAACTTAGAATGAATCAGCCAATGTAACCAAACTTACAAAATGAACCACTGCGTTAGCTCAGTTGGTAGAGTGCTCGCTCAGTAAGTAGGAGGCCGTGGGTTCGAATCCCGGCCGGGTTTTACCCAAGACTTGAAAGTGGATAGTGACTGTTCTTTCGCCAAGCACTCGGCATTACGAAAAGAAAGTCACGGTTCTTTCGGATGGGAACTTAAAGTAAGCGAGGTCCCGTGTCACGGTGGGCTTTGCACGCTAAAAAACCATGCTGTATAATGTCATCAGCGCAACGCACAGTCAAAATTTATGCACTTTCGCCTATAGTTGGCGACGTCTCGATATAAGTGAAATATTCTTGACTGGGACGTTAAACACCATCGCCTAACTCCAACTCAAACGTGAAACTCAAATCTACAGAAGACTACATGTAGATATAGTCCATTTTTCACGTTTTTTTTTTTTTTTTTTTTTTTTTTTTTTTTTTTTTTTGTATAAGGCGTTAGCAATCAAGTTCAAAGTGTCTGATACGTCTTGAATTAATTATTTTCTTCTTTCTCAGTATGAACATTCTATGACCAACTATGATGATACTGTTGTTCTGTTTTGTGCATAATTTTGGACAAAACATGCCGCTATCAGCACACTCAAATTTCGTAACCACACCATTAAAATTGTTCAAATGAGTTTGTAAAATAAATGAATGTACTGTCCAACCTGTCTTAAAGGCCATCTCTTTATAAGAACCACTGGCCTCTAAAGGTCAGTAGAATTGTATTCCAATTGCTCCCTATTGATATTATTTGAACCTGTATATAAAGGTCACCTGTCCATAAAAGCCACTTTTACTGGTTCTCTTGGGTGGCCTTTATAGACATGTTTGACCTGTAATTTTATGATCAAAAAAAAAAAAAAAAACGTCAGCAACACACACACACGCTCTCTCTCTCTCTCTCTCTCTCTCTCTCTCTCTCTCTCTCTCTCTCTCTCTCTCTCTCTTAAAAGCAATTTACTTTGGCACATGTCATTTCCTGGTATTAATTGCTAATAAAAACCGCATATAGATGTTTATTGATAATGATATCCGGAAGCAAACAAGTCATATCTGATTGCAGAAACATTTTAGCTGCAAAGACCAAGATAGTTCGGAACCTGATACGTTAGTGTACAGTACAGACTATTCGAAAGTTTAACAATAAGGAACTAAAAGAAACAGAAATTGGACTACCCACTGGCCAAGTAATTCAAAGGCCTTGGCCGAAAAGCATCGGAGGTATGGATATCAGTTGTTCAATGAGACTGTGAGATTCGAATAGCAGAGGAGGTATAGATATCGGCTGTTCAGTGAGATTATTAGCAACTGAGAGAAAGATATGAACTTACAATTTTGCACTCATTCGTTAGCTTTGTGTTAAACTTTCGACAGGGCTATACTGTATATACATGCATACCGCGGAATGCAGACGACATCTTATCATTCCAGAATGAGCAGGAGAAAGCTGATAGCGTATCAATATCACGTTCGATATTAGTTAGATTAATAATTAATTTAAATGCTATTGCAATTAAGAAATGCGTTTTTCAAATTCTTTTCCAATAAAAATTAATATCTATCTTGTCAATTGGACTAAATTTGCAATAGACAGCTGGTGTGTAGATTTTGAATTTACATATTCGCCAATAAATACTGTACTACTTTTTGTCATCATATTGGTTTAATCCTCTTTTTAAAAATATATATTTATAATTTTTATACAGTCAAACCTGTCTATAAAGTCCACTCAAAGGTACAAGTAAAAGTGACCTTAACGGGCAGGTGACCTTTATATACAGGTTAAAATAATATGAATATATAACGATTGCGATACAGGTCTACTGGCCTTTATAAGCAAGTGGACCTTATATTGAGGTGACCTTTAAGGCAGGTTGGACTGTACCGTATTCGTTACCGAAGAAGCAAGGTTCGTATTGAATGCATTTATTAAGGCCGTGTAAACGCAAAAGAAGTTTTTCTTTCAAATAATCAGAACATATCTTTCACTTTTTCGTCAAAGTTTTGATTGATATCATCATGCGTAACACTCTCAAATGAGTAGATCGAATACAGTAATAGAGTTTTACATGCGAGTCAGGAATGATTGAGGAAACAGGAGTGAATAAAAATGCAACTGACTGAGGTCAAGCAAATAGATAGGATTCGAAAATAGAAGGCTAGATGTGCTTTGGTCTGTAATGGTCCGCTTTAGACCCTTGCACCACCAAATATTTGAACAATTTCCCCGAAATAGCTTAATCTTATTGAATATAATATTATTATATTACGAGGCTAGATGTGCTTTGGTCTGTAATGGCCCGCTTTAGACCCTTGCACCACCGAATATTTGAACAATTTCCCCGAAATATCTTAATCTTGAATATAATATTATTTTTATACACACATGCAGTGCAGACCTGTCAAATGTTTAGCACAGAGCTAACGAACAGTAGCTGAAACCCGGATGCCGAGTAGCCGAGATATAGATAGGTAGCTAGCGATCGAAATGCTGCTGGGAGAAACATGTCGGAAATAGGTAACAATAGACCTACTGTAGGAACCACTGTGACTGTGACAGTGAAATACTCTTTATATCCATAGAAAATCAAATACATTTGAATAAAGATCGATATTTTCACTTACTTGTACCTAGTCGTAACTGGAAATCTGTATGCGCATCCGGGATTAGCCCTAAATATATCTGCATAGGGTAAAACGTTGGTGCTATGGAGATTTAACATGTTGAAAAACCAGGCAAATTGCGGATTCTGTTGCGCATATGACGTAAAGCGTCACCCATGACATCACTTCCGGTGACAACATCGTCATTTTCGCATATGTAAAATCCCCATACCGCCAACATTTTCCTTTCTACAGACATACTTTATGACAATCGCGGATGCGCATACAGATTTCCTATTATGACTAGGTACATGTAAGTGAAAAATATCAAACATTATTCAAATTTATTCGATTTTCTATGGATATAAAGAGAATTTTACTGTCACAGCCACAGTGGTTCCTACAGTAGATGAGTCGCCGATTCTGCAATAATTCGTTAGCTTATTTTTAAACTTTCTACAGGTCCGCACTGTATATATTGCGAACACCAGCAATATATCTTCCGTCTTCTAATAATTTCAAAAGTATTTATGTATTATATATAACTTATAGATACTCATTAATATCTCCCAAGTTAGAAGAACGGATAAGAATACAATTTGTCTTTTAATTCCCACATGGTCAGGCCATTCATTAATTAAATCTAGAGGTCAGATCGATAAGGATGTAGTAAGCAATGTACAGAGACGTCGAATGTTTAACACTGGGGTTACCGATTTGGGCCGAATCGGCAGGTCATTTCGGCAACTCATTATCTATAATGCTGTATATACCTAAAGCTTTTCAACAGCTACAATCTTTCTCTTGCCAACTACTTGTACTTGACAATTTGGCCATTTGGCAGCCGAGTTTTGATTCATTTTCGTTAGCTCAGTGTTTAAACTTACGACAGGTCTGAATTTTAGCTATTATAGAAATAGTCCGTTTTTCAGTTCCATGGAGGATTGTGTTATTCACTTTGCATATTACAATCACAATCGTTCTAGAAATAAAGAGTTCCAATGAAAAAAACGTCATTTAACAATTCGACTGCTTTTGTATCTGTGGCTCACTAGTTTCTCCCCAAATTAATTAATTAAAATATAAAGAATAAAACAACATTATAACAAAAGTAACTTCAGTAATTTTGTTACAATTTTTAGAAACTACCCTCTGCCTTTTAAATATAGAAAATTTGAAATGGCTAAGTTCTGAAATACAGCAAACTGCATGATGACATGCTTGTAACGGCTTAGGATCCTCATTGTATAGATGTTAATATCGAACATTCTGTGCGTAAGGACATGGGTAATTTGATAGTCTATCTAATTTTTTTGGGGGAATTTTAGTGGTCAAATTGGAAGTAGTAGTCATTTTTCCCAAGGGGAAACTACCTTTATTCGGTAGTAATTTTAGGCATATAAAGTCACTAAACTTTTCCAGTGTAAGTGCAAAGAATTCATGTGACATTATACATAATTGTACTTCCAGCAGAGACACTCTGAGTATATGATTTTAGAATCATAATTTGTCAAATAAATCAATTAGTCTACAAAGAATTAAAGTACATTTCCTAAATAATGAAAACTCCCCAACAAAATTAAAATTTAAAAACATTTAAATAAAAAAATGAAAAAATGAGATATTTGCAGCAGTTTTTTGTTGAATTCCACTTAAAACAATTTCAATAATTTCAAAAGTAAGGACAAAGAACATGGCATTTTTACTTGATTTGTTACATTTAAATGAAGCTGGATCATTACTTGCACTATTATCTTTTTTTATTGGATTGGCTACATTTTTGAGGTTGAAATTCTAATTGCACTTCAAAACAGTTTAAGGCTGAAATCATAATCTTTGAAGTTGTTTAGAAACAATTTAGTCTTTAACAGTTGTTTATCTCTTTGAAATATACTGACAGGATATGATATTAAACAATTTGTGTATTTGCCTTAAGGAAGGCCATCGGAATGTTATGATTTAAGAAATTCTCTTTTGTCACAGAAGAAATGATTTTTGTATATGACATTTTTTATAATTGTGCATTCCAATGGTATGATTTCAGGATAATGTTTTATCATAAATACACATATTGTTTTTGTTGATGATGTATCCTACACAAAAATGTCACCAAAATAACAAAATAGTGTCCAATAAACAGCATTCGTCATTGACATTATTTCTGCATATACGTGAAGAGATGGTCTAGTCATTCATACAATAAAGGAAAGTGTTTACAAATACATTGTTGACTCAGGAATATTGAAACCCTAGGCTTATCAGTACCCTGAAAAAGTTTTTTTTGGACGTCATAACAGTATTGTTGATTAGTAGTATGTATCTGTGTCCAGGATCCACCCTCCGATATAGTTGCATGTTCCTTTAACTCACTTTTGATTACACACGCGGCGGGTGACGCATGCTAAACAATAGCTGCTTACCCTTCTGGAATACCCGGCCTCACTTCCCTGATGATAGTTCACGTGTTTAACCTAATTGGTCAATTTCAAAGTTTTAACTTTGCTTCTGGATTGTAATTAAGACAATGATTGTTTGTTTTTTTATTTTATAAAAAAATTTTATACAGATAAGTGTAAAAATAATTTCTCCATCCGCACAGACATCTTCTATAAGTTTAAAATTTGTTAACTGGTAAAGGGCTACTTTATATTTTTTTATGAATTCAAAAAGCCCCACCCGGGAATTTCATTCTACCCTTCCGATGCACCCGGCCTCACTTCCCTGGTGGACGTTCACGTATCTAACCTAACTTGTCAGTTCCAAAGTGTTTACTTTGCTTATGGATTGTGATTCGGACATAGATTAGTATGTTTGTTTTTTATTGTAAACAGTTAATTAATTAATTCTCCTACCACTGTGTGTGAGAGAGGTATTTTTCGTATTCCGTTTCTCTTGATTTTTCTTTCGTAAGCCGCTTGTCAGCCCTTTTCTCTTTTGCCTCATACAATATAAATGAAACCCTCTAGCAACAATGTATCAAATATGCAGATGTGAAATCCGCATTTTAGAGTCCAAACATGGCTGTCGTTACCATGGAAACAAGTAAAAGTATCTAAACCTCAGAACTTATTATTCATGATAACAATTCGTCCTATTTTCATAAAATTTTATAGAATTATTTCTAGCATCAAAAGTAATAGGTTCTAATAAAAAAAAATAACGATAATCGACAAAATGCAATATGCCAAAGAAACATAATTTTTTATCAAAACTTACTAAAACTTTATAAAATTTTCACTCACCTTCAGTAGATTATCATTTGCAGTTTCAAATTCCCAAAAATGCTTTCAGTTGCCATGGAAACGAACTTTTTATGTAATCTAATATTGCCTGTGTATAAACGTCAACCTTGTAAACAAGAAATTGCTTTTCCAAAACCCTGCATATAAATGACCCTCGTAGATTTTTTTCGAATTCCAACAAAACTGTGGGCAGGTGGGAGGCGTTTGTCATTGTGCTTGCCACAAGTACAATTCTACTCTATATATACAAGTAGAAGTACATATGTATATGGGATAAATCAACTTGGCCTTGGAATGGTTTAGAATGGAAATCTTAAGCATGATTAATTAACCTCATATGGTGGTCATTGACATTATATTGGTCTAGCCATGGCAATTTATTAACTACTACTAATATTGAGCAACTGACCAATAGAATTATGTCAACCGTGAAAATAACTTAGAAATTAATAACTATTTCCAAATAAATATACCAGGATGAATTAAAGAGGGGGCTTATGAATCATGTAGGCTTAAAATAAGAGGCTTATAGAGAATCATCCTCAAATGTAGAAAACATTTTAGCACTACTGTTTTCAAAATAATCATGTCAATACATGATGACACGTCATAAGGTTACAATAATTAGAGTATGACGTCCATTGCTGACGATGATCGAAAAGTACACATGTCAACACAAATACTCACTCAGCGTCAGCAATGTAATGAACAATTCAAAAAAAAAAAAAAAAGAATTATTTGATAATTAATTATTCTTGAGAAAAATATCAGTGGACAATGTTTTGTAACAAAATCAAAATCAAGAAATATGGTAAGGGTACCGACAGGCATATTATTTAAGGTTTGCGTCATGGAACAACTGTTAAAAATGGGGAAACTGCAAAAACTGCAATGTTTTCAAAGCGATTTTTTTTCGAGAGATGTCGCATTTGAAACGCTATCTCAAAACACCGATAACGAAACGTGGTACCAAAAAATTAGATGTCGGACCGGGACTTGTATCAGACGCATCTGATATTAGCGACATATATGCAAAGGTACAGGAGGCAGTGGAGAAAACAAGTGAAAATATAAACATGTTATAAGTTTGACATAAATATAGATAATTTTTTTTTACTAAATTAACGCCGACTATATCAAAAACTATATCAGAGAAGTTACTTTAATTTTGTATTATTGTTTTGCTGTGTGTTTTCGTTTGATTACTATCGGATTTAATGTCCAGTGTGTGATGTGGGCAGACTGAGTGCTATCGAGGAGTTAAGACATCCTGTTTTTATCATTAACATGAAAGAAAAACAAAGAATGAAATAAGAAGTAATGAGGTAGATGTCCTTGAATACATTTAATAATTATAAATTTACTAGATCAATGACCTTCATTATAAAGAAGTGAATCTGAGCCATAATAGAAATTGTTCATGTAATATTTAGGTGTTTAAACACTATCTACTGTGTCAAAGTAACCAATTATATCTTTTACTCTTTGATAGAAACACTTACATCACCAGAGATTTTACCAATTGCATTGACAGGTGAAGCTTGAATGTTGTTTATCATTTTATACAACAAAACAACCTACTTACACATAAATAATTACCAAGGGGCATTGCAAGCACAGGCTAATCTAGGCTCAAAAAGGTTTTTTGACGTCATCACAAAATTGTTGAATAATATGAAGTCTTTGTATCGTGACATAGATAAATTTGACGTCCCATATGTTCAAGTACCTTTCCCAATTTCGATTTTACACGTAGTAAAATGTTTTTTAGATTATTGACCCCAATGATATAGAAGTGAATTTGAGACATAATAGGAATCTTTCATGAAATATTCAGACATTTTAACACTATCTACTGTGTCAGCAAACTGATTATATCTTTCGCTCTTTGATAGATACACTTGCATCACCAGAGATTTTACCAATTGCATTGACAGCTGAATATAGAATTGTGTTTTTCATCGTATACAACATATCCAGCTGCTAACATACAAATAAATGACCAAGGGGCATTGTAAGCGCAGGCTAATTAAGGCTCAAAAAGTTTTGTTGACGTCATCACAAAATTGTTAATTAATATGAAGTCTTGGATATAGCTTCATGTATTTTTCTCAATCTCGATTTTATACGTGATAGTTGCGTCTATCTGAACAGGGAATGATTACCCTTTCAGCGGCACACACCCTAACCTCCCTTGTAGAACTTCACATTTTTAACTTCATGTGCAAGTGAAAATATTTTTACTTTAATTTACTTTAGGATTGTAATCTATGCATTGCCTGATATGATTTTGTTTTATATTAATATAAATTTACTATACCAATTACCCCAATTATATAGAAGTGAATTTGAGACCAAGTAGAAATCGTTCATGAAATATTAAGTCGTTCTAACACTATCTACTGTGTCAAAGTAACCAATTATATCTTTTACTCTCTGATAGAAAGATAGAAACACTAACATCAACAGGGATTTTTCCAATTTTGTTGACAGCTGGGGTTTAAATGGTGTTTCATTTTTCAATATTTACTATCTATATCCGCAGTAATTATATCAATATTTTATAAACTACATCCATTACCAGAAACCTGTTTCGAGAAATAAAAAAAAAATCTAATTGAAGCACTTGGTGAATGTATGTCAGGTTGACATTGCAATTGACAAGTAGAATAAATCAACCCTGTTTTTATTTGTAAAATTATCTGTCTAGAGACTTCAAGTTCTAATATATAGTTTTTAACCTTAATTTTGAAACAAAAAATTGTCATAACAAATAGGGGCACAATATGTAAACGATGAGTTGTTTTTAATTATATTGTGATATTACATTGTTTCTTTAATATTTCGTTTGATTTTTCGATGCTATTTACATTTTATCTTTTTTATGCACTAGGAACTTTTTACTATGTAACTAACAAAATATTTGTTTATTTTATCAGGCCAAGTGGTCGAAATATAAATACAGTACAAACCTGTCGACAGTTTAACACTAAGTAAACGAAAAGTTGTCAAATGCTAGATAGCTAGTGGCCGAAAAGCTTTCGCGAGACAAGGTAGTACCTGTCAAAACGCTGGCGAGACAGTCGAGACAAGGTAGTACCTGTCAAAACGGTGGCGAGACAGTCGAGACAAGGTAGTACCTGTCAAAACGCTGGCGAGACAAGGTAGTACCTGTCAAAACGCTGGCGAGACAAGGTAGTACCTGTCAAAACGCTGGCGAGACAAGGTAGTACCTGTCAAAACGCTGGCGAGACAAGGTAGTACCTGTCAAAACGCTGGCGAGACAAGGTAGTACCTGTCAAAACGCTGGCGAGACAGTCGAGACAAGGTAGTACCTGTCAAAACGCTGTCGAGACAAGGTAGTACCTGTCAAAACGCTGGCGAGAAAAGGTAGTACCTGTCCAAACGCTGGCGAGACAAGGTAGTACCTGTCAAAACGCTGGCGAGACAAGGTAGTACCTGTCAAAACGCTGTCGCAATACAACTTACGAAGGTTCAAGATGAGTTGTCGATTCCGCACTTACTCGATAGCTTAAGTGTTCAAATTCCATCAGGTCTGTTGACCGAAAAGCTGCCGAGAGACAGAAAGTACCCATCAAAAAGCTGTCGCGATATAGTTAACGAAGGGCAGAGATTAGCAGTCGATTCGGCACTTACTCGATAGCTTAAGTGTTAAATTTTGAATAGGTGTTTACTCTATCTAGTAACCGAACAACTGTCGAGAGAGAGAAATAGCAGCTGCCTAAAAGCTGTGGCGTTAAATCTAACAAAAATGTGCTTTGAAACATAATAACATCGCGTATTGTGTTATTGTGTCCTATGTTCATACAAGGTTTACTTTTTATGGTCGTCATCACAGAATTGTTGATAAGTATGATGTTTCTTGTGATTTACGTATTATTGCTATATAAACCATCAATTATATAAGATATTTATCTGAGACAAGAAACAATACATTTATCAAATATTTAGCCGTGTTACACCATCCCTGTGTCAGCATAATCTCAGCTTAATCAATTACATCAGACTCCGTTTGAAGAAACACAATCATCATCAGAGACTTGACTAATTTTTATTGAACCTGGACTTTTTTAGCGTTTTATGTAACTTTTGATGCTATACAAACCACTAATTATATAGATATATATCTCGAACATAATACAAAAGTCTTATCAAATATTTAGACTTGTTACACTATCCCTGTGTCAGCACAATCGCAGCGTAATGAATTACATCGGACTCCGTTTAAAGAAATACAATCATCACCAGAGATTTGACTAATTTTTATTGAACCTTGTCTCTTTCAGTGTTTTGTTTGACTTTTGATTGCTATACAAACCATCAATTATATAAATATATATCTCAACCATAATACAAAAAAATTATGAAATATTTATACGTGTTACACTATCCCTGTGTCAGCATAATCAGCGCAATCAATTATATCGTCCCCCATTTAAAGAAACGCGATCATCACCAGAGATTTAAATAAGTTTTATTGAAAGCTAACAACATGTTGGTGTTACATTTTAATATTTCATATCTACATTATGAACGATATTTATTCCAAGAAAAAAATCTTTTGCAAAAAGAATAAATATATATAGTTAATTTTTTTAATTTCTTACATGTCGTATTGAGAGATTTCCAGTGTAGAGGTTGCAGTCTCATTACTCCATAACACTCTATGTTATATAATCATTGTCAATCAAGATATTATTATAATATCGAGTCTATGTTACACTATTGCTGTAACAGAATAATATCAGCGTAATCAATTTTATCGGGCTTTGTTTGAAGAAACATGACCATCAGCTGAGATTTGACTAATTTTCATTGGACCTTGTCTTTTTCAGTGTTTTGTTTGACTTTTGATTGCTATAAAAACCTTAAATTATACAGATATATATATATTAAATATGATACAAAACTTAACTTTTATTAAATATTTAGCAGTGTAACACTATCCCTGTGTCAGCATAATCTCAGCTTAATCAATTATATCAATCACTGTTTGAAGAACCACGTTTGAGGGATTTTATTGAAAGCTAAGACTTGTTGATTTCATATCCACATCATAAACAATATCAATTCAAAGAAAACAAACATATTTTTACGAAATGATGAAAAATTATCTGATTATTGTTTTTATTTGTTACGTATTAAGAAATTTCTAGTGTAGAGGTTGAAGCTTCATTCCTTCATTACACTTTATTTTATATAATCATTGTCAATCAAGATTATTTAAATTATTTTAATATCGAGTCTATGTCTATGTTACACTATTGCTGTAGCAGCATGATATCAGCGCAATCAATTATGTCAGTTATACTGTTAGAAGAAACTCGACCATCACCAGAGATTTTACTAATTTTTATTAAAGCTAAGATTTGTTGGTGGTATAACATGTTAATATTTCATATCATCAGTAATGTTTTCAACATATCATAAACGATATCAATTCGAAAAAAATAATTTGAGAAATAAAGGAAATTATCTGATCTATGAAATTATTGTACATAAGTCAGATCCGTCACGTACTGTCAAATTGTTAAGTATCGTGTTTAGAAATTTCTTATTAGTTGGTTGCATTCTCATTACTTCATAACATTTATTTAGTATATACAATGTCCATCAATGTTTTTTTAATAGTATGGTCGTATTAAATTGACGTTTTATTGCATTAGTCCGAGTTTTTATGTTCGTTGATGTTTAAATATTTTTTCAGATTTAAGTCATTTTTTATGTCATATACATTAAGCAGAAACATACCGACCCAGGTAAGAACCACAAATAACGTTTCATATCACTTACAGGCTTACCAAGGCCCTAAAAACGTTTAATGACCGCCATCACAGTATTGTTGATAAGTTTGATATCTCTGTGTCCAGGATTGCCCTGGATATATTTAACATCTCATAGTTCCATGTTCCTTTCACACAATTTTGATTACACACGTGGCGGGTGTAGCTAGCTGAACAGGAGGTGCTTACCCTTCCGGAGCAACCGGCCTCACTTCCCTAGTGGACGTTCACGTATCTAACCTGACTTGTCAGTTCCAAGCTTTAACTTTGCTTCTGGATTGTGATTCGAACATGGATTAGTATAAGTATGTTTGTTTTGATTGATTACAATGTTAGAATAATCGTTTAAATCAGTCACTCACTATTTCAAGGAACAGAATCATCACGAAAAAGTTATCCACAATACTTGTATTATATTCGTTACATGTTTTCTTTGGCGTGGTCTTTTGATATCAGTTTTACTTTTTATTGCTATTTAAACCCTCAACTGTATAGATATATATATTTCAGACATGATACAGAAAGTTCTTCAAATATTTTGACGTGTTACACAATCCCTGTGTCAGTATAATATCAGAGTTATCAATTATATAGCAGACTCTGTTTGAAGAAATACGAACTTCACCAGAGATTTGACTAATTTGTATTGAAAGCTTAGATTTGATGATGGCTAAACTATCTATATCATCAATAACATTTTCAACAAATCATAAATGATACACATTACACAAAGTCATGTTTACCGAAATAAAGAAATTATTCTATCAAAGAAATTCTTGTATATATTTCGGATTCGATACGATACGTAAAAACGGTATTTTTGATTTGTTAAATGTTGTATTAAAATGGATTATCAAGAGGTTGCAAACTCATTTTTGCATTAGATTTGGATTTTTTAATTGTCAATTAAGATTTAAAAAAATAATATCATTGCTTTTATAGTGGGTTACATTCATGTAAAAATAAACCGATCATCACATTTCAATAATTTAAGATGTTTCAGGTGTTATCGTTGTAAATCAGTCACTTACTATTTAAAGTAATATAATCATCACTAGAAACATGCCCTAACTACTAGTGTGATGTTCTTGATTTGTATAACAGTACTCATGGATTGGTATACAGTCCAACCTGCATTAAAGGCCACATCTTTATAAAGGTCACCTGCTTATAAAGAACAGTAGAACTGTATCCCAATTGTTCTTTATTCCTAATATTTGACCTGTATATAAAGACCACCTGTCCACAAAGGCCAATTTCACTGGCTCTCTTGAGTGGCCTTTATAGACAGGCTTGACCATATTTTTTTATTTCATATCTTTTTTTATTGACGTGATGTTTAGGTCACTTTGTGTGCGTTTCGCTTCTCTTTCTATTGCTATATATATCATGAATTATATACTATCTGATATATATGCATGACATGATACAAAACGTTTATCAAATATTTAGACGTGTTACAGCGTGTCAAGATCAGTATCAAATATATCAGACTCTGTTTGAAGATATACAACCATCACCAGAGACTTAACCAATTTTATTAGAGCAAAGATCTGTTGATGTCTAAGCATTTCAATATCTCATATCTACATCATCAGTATTTTTTAACTAATCATAAATGATAAAGATTCCAATTGAAACATGAATTACGAAATGAAGAAAATATATCTGTTTTATTTGTTAAATGTCGTATTTAGAAAGTTCTACAGGAGGAATTAGAACCTAACTATTACATAACATTTTATTTCGTAAATTAAATGTAAATCAAGTTTTAAAAAAAATAAAGTTTTTTTATATTTGGGTTATTATGTGAGTCTGTGTTTTGGAGTTTGCTGATGTGTAACTATTGTCACATTGTATTATCATATTTCACACCATTTACGGTGTCAACATAGTCTTTTATACCAATCGCACACTGTTTGATAAACACAATCATCATTAGAAATGAGTCCACAATACTTCTTTTATATCTTTGACTTCATATCTTTTGATCGCCTATTCTTTTGTGTGCTGTTTGCGCTTTTAGTGCGTATGGCGTAACTTTTTATTGCTACATAAATCATCAGTTATATAGCTTTTAATCTGAGACATGATACAAAACGTTTATCAAATATTGAAGAGGTGTTACACTATCCCTGTGTCAGCATAGTCTTAGCTAAATCATTTATATCAGACATTGTTTAAAGCAACTCAATCATTACCGGGCTAATTTTATTGGTAAGCTAAGAACTCGTTGATGGTGTAGCATTTTAATATTTTATATCTACGTCATTAGTAACTATTTCAACAGATGGAACACGATATCCATTATACAAAATATAGAAGAAGTTATCTGATCAGTGCATATAAGCCAAATTGGACACGGGATGGCTACAAAAAGAGTTTTTTATTTTTTAAAAGTTTTGTTTGGGAACGTTTCGGAGGGAGGTTGCAACATCATTACTGCAAAACATGTTCTTTTTATACAAATATTTGTATTCAATGTCAATCATTTTTTTTATATTACGCGAGTCTGTGTCTTGGAGTTTTCTGCCGCTTAATTCATTTCTCGTGTTAAGTTATATATCAAATATATACTTCTAATATTTTCACAAATTATTATATATCTATATGTCATCATGTGATGTTTATCTATTTTTCTTTACTGCTTGATATTTTCTAATCAGTTATTATTTAATATCGATATCAACAACAAAGTCGTAAATATCTGGTAAACAGCATGTATTGCATAGTAATTTGATATTATTATTGTTATTGGAATGAAAATTGTAATATCAGAAATTATATGCACTTATAACTGATCAAATCAAACAAAAACACCCGAGAAACGTCAGAATGAGCAAAACAAAAATCATAATAAGACTAATATTTTGTTCCCTGTGTGTGTAAACCAATATATAAAGAAATATTTCCTCATTATAATCGAATCTGATCATCATTTAACATTTAATATCAATGAAATAGTATATATTACATACAACGTTGATATTTGAAATTACTGACTATCAAAATGAACATTCAATGGACATTACAATTGTATTAGCATTAAAACTTCTATTACAAGACAGTATATTTCCTTATTACTAACTAAATTCAGTAACAACACTCAAGAAACGCCAGAATGAGCAAAGCAAAAATCATATTGGGACTACTAATTTTTTGTACCTTGTGTGTATAAATCAGAATATAAAGAAACAATTCCTCATTATCATCAAAGGCCGTATTTGTTTCTTTTTTATACCCAAGAAACGACAGAATGAGAAAAGCAAAATCATATTGGGACTACTATTATTTTGTACCTTGTGTGTATAAATCAGTATAAAAAGAAACATTTTCACATTATCATCGAAGACCTGAATTATTTGTTCCCCTTTTTATACTTAAGAAACGTCAGAATGAGAAAAGCATAATCATATTGGGACTACTATTATTTTGTACCTTGTCTGTTTAAACCAATATATAAAGAAACATGTCCTCGTTATCATCAAACACCGTATTTGTTTCTTTATCATACTCAAGAAACGTCAGAATGAGCAAAGCAAAATTATACTGAGACTAATCTGATAGTATTTATTGTATATAAACCAATATATAAAGAAACATGTCCTCATTATCATCAAAGACCTTATTTGTTTCCCTTTTTATACTCAAGACACGTCAGAATGAGTAAAGCAAAAATCATATTGGGACTACTATTATTTTGTACCTTGTATGTATAAACCAATATATAAAGAAACATGCCCTCATTATCATCAAAGACCTTATTTGTTTCCCTTTTTTATATTCAAGAAACGTCAGTATGAGCTAAGCAAAATCATATTTAGACTAATGTGATCTGTAAAATCTGATAATATTTATTGTTTATAAACCAGTATATAAAGAAACATATCCTCATTAACATCGAAAACGTGACTAATTTGTTTGGTTTTTTTATGTCAATGTTTTTATGATTAGAAAATATATGAAGCTATCAAAACATCATCAACAATATCAATTACAGATACATTTCAGACCGATAAATAGATTGAAGTGCTGGTTCATCATTTGATAACTAAGCGTTATTTAAATTTAACTTCTTTTTTTATTGCTGCAGACAGCGTTTTGAATTATATATCGTAATTCTTGAACATTAGAATAGATCTGGATTTAAACGAACAAATGTCTGCCAAATGCATGATAAAATATTTAGTAGTTTTTATTACAAAACATTACATATTATACCAGTTTTAATTTTACAGCACTAGACAGCTGCTTCGGAATACAATTCCTCATGAGTAGTGCTTGGATCATAATTTTTAAACCAAAATTGTCAAAAAGGCTAGCATAAACAATTAACTGAATAACTTAAATAATACAATGACAAATTTTAAAGCTGGCGCTTTTGTTTCAAGATACATTGAATATATGGAAATTGCAAATGAAACAGAGACAATGCGACTTTACAACTTAACACCATTTGAAGTTGTTTGTACACGACGAACATGTCCTTTCGATACTTATGTGGGGAATCAAACCGATCTATCCAATTTTGACGTTGAAAATGGCATTTAAATCTAGTTTAAAATATTTGGTTGTGCATACATACCGATATGCGCCAACATAGAGCTAAATTTATTATAAAAGTCGATGGGTTGTGTTAATGCCTTATACATTGACCTAATGAGCCAAAATCACAAATTTATATCTTTGTCGATGAAATATAGTTTGATTTGATTAAAAAATAATCTACGAAAAATTGTTCTATTAAATTTGAAAACAAACAAACGTACCAGTCCAAGTCAAAGCAAAATTAAAATTGTCAAAACTGGCAAATTAGGTACAAAATGAACTTCCATCAGGGAAACAATGCATGATAATAACGATCATCAATTCAAAACACGACAGGATAAAAATGTGTAATTAATTGAAATACGACAGTATTCTAATTTAGTTTTAATACAAACTAATTTGTACTTACCGAAATGGATCCAACTTGGTGTATTAAAATTGATTATTATTATAAATTACACAATATACCAGTTTTCATTTTACAGCACTAGACAGCTGTTTTGGAATACAATTCCGTATCGGTAGTGTTTGAACCAAAATTATGAAACCAAAACGTTTTTCAAGATATTGAATAGAAACCCAAATGATCAAAATATATTTTACCAAATTTAACTAAGGAAATACTTTGCATCAGGAAGTATACCTTAGTGTTTAAGAAATTTCAAATTTGAACTAGCAGCAAATTTTAGACAATAATATATTTCTGACAATAATACAAAATTATTGCCTATCGTCGGGGCAGCAGCCACCTGCAGAGATTTGAGAGCTCTGATAACAAGAGAAATGACGAACCAAATGCTAAGTATTCATTACTGAACCTGTATAAATTGTTGCAGCATTATACGGTCGTATCGGAATTAAATGTATTGTTAGTATGTAGACGTAAAAGTACTTACCATTCGTAATAACAAAATTGCCTTACAAACCAATTGTCGCACATACATACAAACTTCAGTAATCCTTTGTAATAAATACGTATGATGTCACGTTTACTATCAATGTACTCTATCCTTTAGCAATAGTTAGCGATTTTGTCTCGTATATAGAACTATTTCATACATCAATCAAAGATCTGTTTGATGTCCTGTTACACTCATTATGGCACTAGTATTACAATTTCGTTATCAGTTATCTGGCTTTAGAGAAGCGTTTTGCTAAAATGACACAGCTGCATTCACTAACAATGTAAATTAGGTATCCCAATAGCTTTGAAGTAAGTGGAATTATATTCATGACTGTCAAGTTCATGTGTACTTACAAATTACAGACAAAATCATTTTTTCATCTCGTCATTTGATTTCCAATAATTCTTTAAAATTTACATTAATAATTTGAATATTCGATATTGTTTCCATGTGTTTTTGTTTTACAAGTTTCCACTAATGTTTTCTCCATGTAAAAACTTTATACTACGAGTCATTTCAAACCAAGAATTAATAAAAATTGTATAATAATATGATCAATCGATATGATTTCAATGCGTTTCCGTATTTGTAGAGTTTCTGCTTATATATCTATGTGTAGAAATGTTATACTTTAAGTATTTTGATCCAATAATTCGTTAAATCGTGTATCAATATTTTAAATATTAGCTATAGTCAATAATTCAATGACTCTATATTTTGTAGAAACTTTACACTTTTTCAAATGCATTCACTTAAAGAATAAAAAAAAAACTTCACTTAATTCTTCATATTTTTCTAAGATGCGTTTGAATACAGCACAGTCAGCTGACTGCAATGATTTTTGATCTTGATAAGACCGATATTAAAATGATTGTAGAATCATCAGCGAATGAAATCGGAAACGTATACTGATTAGTAGATCATCTCAGGTCGAGACAGATACACTACTGAAACATTGCCACTGATAGGTCTAATGACTTAAACATATATCAATTTGCTTTAATGCAGTACAGACTTGTCGAAAGTTTAACACTAGTAACAAATAAGGGTAGCTTTTACTCGGTTTCTCATTAGCTTTATCCCGGCAGTTTTACTGCAGCCAACTGTCCGCCATTGTTGAACAAAACCTCTCTTTATATCTCGATCACACGGCAATCTAGTTAAGACTCCTTCTCAATAGATCATTGTTAAAATTTCGACAGGTCTGTACTGTATATGCTAAGAGAAATAAATATTAATTTTATGCTCTTCTTTTTGTTGAACTTTGTTTGAACTATCTGAAACATTACAGAATTTGTTTGAAGTCGTTCGTTCTCTAATTTCGGTTAATCATATTGCAATTTAGTTACCTTATGACGGATTAGGATTAACATTTTCCTTCCGTCGAATTATCCACCAGTTAAATAAACCGGAAAAGATAATACAAATTTGATGGGTCCTCTAATCATGTTGTTAGAGTTATATGTTTAATTTATTACTTTCCATGTTTTTTTCTCTTGAAACATCCACGCTAATGTGTAGCTTTTTTGATAATTCGTTAGAGCTGAATAATTTTTAAGGTTATGTATAAGTTAACTCAAAACAAACATACTAATCTATGTCCGTCCGAATCATAATCCAGAAGCAAAGTATAAACTTTGAAACTGACAAGCAAGGTTAAACATATTGACTTTCACCAGGGCAGTGAGGCCGGGTGAGCACCCAGCGTTTGTCTCATAATTCAATACACTAGATTTCGGAACTTAATTGATTATTTTTAACATTAACGATTGTGTTTTTAACAAACCCTTTCTTAGTTATGTTTTTATTTAATATTTTGTTACCTTATGCGACACATAACAAGAATTAAATTTTATAACATCTACTTAAAAAATCAGCATATAATGTGTATTTCGTTGTGAGTTACTGTCAAGGGTTAACTTAAATTGACAAACTCGAACTCAATGTCGACGATAAATTACACTTTCATTTTAAAAGTCCGACAGTTATGCAAATTAGATAACATTGAATTCAAATGAAAAATATATATGTTTGCATGTCCCAATAAAATGGATGCTTATCAATACATAACAGATTCGAACTCTCTGTCACAACTAATACATCAAATAGAATGCTCGCTTCGTGTGTGGAAGGTCGTGAGTTGGAAACCCGGTGAGGTCATACCAAGATATTGACTGCTCTGTCGCCAGCTCTATTAAAATGACAGGTATAGGGTCCTTCGGAAAAGAACTTAAAACCGATACCCCGTGTTACGGTAGGCATGCAACGTTAAGGAACCACCCTGCTCACTCTCCTGGGCGCAGTGCAAATACTGCCATTCACCTATAGCTGTTGCAATTTCGATATTTGTGAAAATAGTCTTTATTTGGATGTAAAACCCGATTCGATCAATTAATCAATCAATCAATAGAACTCTCTTTCAGTGAAAATTTTAATTTCCTAACGCCATCTGAATGTCATGGAGTACAGACTCTACTGCTTATCCTTGTAATATCCATTCAAACTATAAGACGCCAGCGAGGGGTATGATCCAAAATGACCATCTGCCAGTGTTTTCAATAGGATAAAAACCGTAGTTTTTCTGGTAAAATATTTAGTCATTAGAACAGGAATTTCTGATTTCCAACATGTTATTCCAGCCACATGCTGTTTGTATTGTTGATTTTTTTCACTGAAGCGTTTAATTCCCTTTGTGTTTTTCCATTTGTTTACTGTATGTTAAAATGATTTTTTTTCTCTTTTCACATTTTGAATTTTCTTTGAACTTGGAATAAATATGATAAAAATTCCATGAAAAAGTTATTTGTTGTCCATGTGATCTTATTTGTCGATTGGTTTACTGTATGAATGATTTTGATTTGGATTTCATTAACCAAGAATATTCAATAGTAAACAGGATATTCCGCTGATATGATATAAATGAATAATTAATTCAGTCTTTTATCAAATTTTGCTCATAAAATAAAATGACTTGCATGACAAATTGCAAAAAAAAAAAAAAAAAAAAATAAAAATAAAAAAATAAAAAAAAAAAAAAATAACCAAAACAGCACAATAATAAAAGCACCATTTGCATTCATTTTAAAGAAAAGCAAATGACAAATTTGTAGCAAACTTGTAGCAAATCTAGACAATAATACACAAATAAAAATTCTTGTTCAGTTGTTAAAAACCATAATCATCAATAAGCGTTGGTTCATTTTTCTCACACCCCTGCTTTGCAAATCACTAGTTCACAAATATTGATTGGATTGTACTCTTTTTTATTAAAAAAATATTTTTTCGGTCGTTGACCAAACCATTCGCAGATTACCTTGAAGGTGTTATTTAATCAATAGACGTGTACTATTCTTAAGGGAGGTAAAATATCCTCATTAGTATTCGGCTTATCTGTTTCATTAACTAAGTACGAACTCTTAATTAAGATAAATAATCTCGACTTATACTCAGCATCAAGTTACTAATAATCTTAGAATCTAGTGGGATTAATGTGATATGGAATACAAACAAGTATAATAAGAATATAAAACAAGATTTTTAGGACAAGACAAGATCATTCTGGTTTGATTAAACACCTTTTTCTTGAAACATCAACGCAAATTTCTAGCTTTTTTCAAAAACAATCATACTAATCCATGTCCGAATCACAATTAAGAAGCAAAGTTAATACTTCAAAACTGACAATTAAGCACGTGAACTTTCCATCAAGAAAGTGAGACCGTGTGCTCTCGAAGGTTAAGTGTCTTTGTGTAATAAAAATTAAGTGAAAGGAACAAGGAACTATTGGACGTATAAAATAAAGAGAATAACTAAATTTACATTTTTTCAAAAAGGTGTTAAGCTAATCAGTGCTAATGTTTCTTCATAAAAGAACAATAACAATTATTTTTATGTCACTCGGCCTTACTGGTGGATGTTTCACGTGTTTTTACTTTGCTTCTGTATTGGGATTCGGACATGAATCAGTATGTTGTTTTGATTTGAATTGTGTTCAATTACTTACAGTATTACTAAACTTGCAAAGGTTGTAACATGGGAAGCAATAGATTGCATTTATGTGTACTGAATTTTCCATTTTCACTAAATAGTTTGGCATTCCAAATCGACAAAACTAACTCAGGAGCATGCTCTAATGCAAATAATTTTACAGTAAAAGAGTTCCAATTTCAAAACAATTTGTAACAAAAAATACTGGTCACTGCTGTCAATATCCCCAAACCGTTTGAGAAATGTGTTCCAGGAAACAAAATCATATTAGTGTACATCTGAAAATGTTAGTAGTATGAATAAAACGTCGTTTTGCTTTGATTCAAGCAGAAGGTCCTTATTTTAACGAACAATAACCCAACAACCTGGCACGTAAACGTTATTCAGAATAATTAGTCCATGCGGATATTTGTGTCATGGAATAAACAATGGAATAGTTTATTACTGAATGTAATTGCTAATTAAGAAAATAAATTTACTCATATGATCTAACTTAGAGACAAGGTTTCATTAATTAATTACATTAATAACGTGACAAGGGATATAATTTGTCAGTGTATATAATCAATGCTATAAATCACTGGTGATATTGGTCTTAACTTAATCATAAAATAATTCCTAGATACTTTAATAAGATAAGGCTTCTCTAGTTATTAGGTTAGTTCTTAATACACTGTCCATGCTAATTTTATGGCACAAGATCCAGAAGAAATTTAAAACGGACAATGTAAATAATGTACAGGATTGCAACTGTTTGTGAATGGAACACTGGTTCAGTCACTAGCTGCAAGAAGAAACTGAATCTAATAAAAAAATATATGTCCACAGGTCTATGTTCAAATAATAATGCTTATAGCTAGCAAATTATAAACTTTCAAAACCAGCAAATCAAATTAAACAAGTTGAAATCACAATCCCATAAAATTAAGTAAATAAGAAAAAATACCATAAAAATAAATAAATAAATTAATAAACGACAAATAAAATTAAGCAGCGTGATCCGGAATGATATCATCTCATGCATGTTGTGTGAAATCAAAATTGAATGTGAAGTGAACAATGAACAATAGGACATAAATTTATTTCAAGATACATTTTTGGATAGCTGCCGAAAGCAAGAACTCGTAAAAGCTTATGCATTAATGAGGACATAAAATCAGATACAATAGGAAACGAGACAAGAAAGACAATATAAGCCTAAATTTGGCCTATATTAGGATCGCTGAATATAAACCTTTCCACCTATAGACGGACATTAGCTCAAGGACATCACGAGATTAACTGTCATTGGCAGTCCATAAAAAGTATTCTAACAGCAAACGCACTTCAATGAGATACCCAATAAAAACATCAATTAGCACTAAATAGAATTCGATGAAATAATGAACGCATATGTTTGTTTTATGAATCAGCAAAGTTGATGCTAATTAACACGAACTTGCCGTTTCTCCTTTTAGACAGGTTAATTAATAGAAATATTTTATATTTCAACGCTATAAACAATACCACCTTTCTAACAAGCCTTTCCAAAATGTTTATTCCTGGAAACTATTTTAACGCGTTAAATCCCATCACTATTAAAGCCAAATGCATATGAATAATGAAGAAAGTAAGGATAAATTTTAATATCATTTTGAGTAATCATGTTAAATCTATGCCGTAAATCAAGTCAAACCAAACTTTGTATACAGTTAATCACCAATAAAACGAACACGCTTACAACGAATACATGGATAATACAAAGTCATATATATATATGTCTAACAATATAACAAAGTCGCTTTATAGCGAGAAAAGAGTCCAAAGGTCTTCGTTATAAACCCCTTTTACTGTGTTGTACTCAAAAATAACTTAATTCTGTTTCCCCGGTTGATCTTCACATGCTGATATTAACTTGTCAAAGTTGTTACTTAGTTTTGGAACTTAAATATGAACCTAGTCTGGAATGGTTGTCTTTGATCGCCCTCCTAAATTTTAAATTTTAGGTAGTTTGCAGTCAAACATTTTCCAAGTTTTAAGCGCTTTTATTGGGAAATGTAAACGACCTTTATATCGTTACAGTTTTATAGGTGTAATTTCACGAATCATTCAGTTAATGGAGAATTAAATAAATTTAGAAATTACAATTTTTTTGTGAAAATTACAAAATCGTAAGCCAAAACAGTGAGAAATGATGAATGAGTATTAGAGAATTTATGTTGTTGTTTATCATCAATAATTCACAACTGCCTAACTTTGCACTTTTAATATTCATATTTTAGTCTTGAGAGATCAAATTAACTATCTCAGAACTTTTAAAATCAAGATTTATTGTATTTCTGATGGTTTTCTATTTTAACCTCAATAAATCCATAGAATGATCGCCGACCTAAAGTTTCCGTAATCTAATCTGGTGTTTATACTAAAAGTTTGATCAACCATGAGAACATGTTGATGAGCAAAACAAATGTCTAATGATATTGGTGTTTGGAACAAAAATTATCACAACATACATGCCATTTCATGTCCAAATTACATGTATAATGCCAAAGTAACATACAAACTTTAAACACGTGAAATACCAAAAAAGCAGTTAGGCTGGTTGCTCGAAGTTGCAATATCTGTAAACAAATGAAGTCATGGATACGTTTCATAGTTACAATTTAAAATAACACCTGAAGTTATTTGTAAAACAAATGTGTGAATACAGAAACATAGGAACTGACAATTTTAGAAGGTAATCTATGGGTTTATAATAGTTGCTAGGGTTTCTCTTTCAGAACAGAATACAGAATAGCGGTCAATTTTCAAATTACAATCCCAGAGCAATGTAAAAACTTTTAAAAGTGGGAAAATAAGTAAAGAGAAATAATGAATGGAAAATGTAATTTATAGCAATGTTAAATAATCAATTCTTATAAATCCTAGAAAACTTGTTAAATCACCCCTTCTAACGCGTTTAATCACCCCTGTAACGCGGTTATTTTATACTTTAGAGATCATATGAACTTTGTTCGAACTTTTAAAGTCTTGATTTAATGTACTTCTAATATATTTGCCGTTTACCTCTATAGGTTTAACATAAGTATGACCTGTTCTTCACATCAACTGATTTGATATTGATACTGTAAGTTTATTCAACCTGTATGATCAATGATATTACTGATGCTGATAGGCGGAAGAACAAGTGTACAAACATGAATAATTTGTATAATGCTGATGATAATATCATAAGTTTAGTGATTTCTGTAATCAATAAATAACAATATATTGGTCTTTAATTGTTCGTGCTTATCGTTCAATGTATTGTCTTTAGTAGATTTGGTAAAGGTAAAATAAGTTATGGCCCATCTATTTTTTCTCATTTCAACATCCTGAAACCATTTAGATTTTCACAATTTTAATCTGAGCAATAAGAAATTCTCGTCTGAAACGAACCGTTTAGTGCTACAAACTATATAATCAAAAACAAACATACTAATTCATTTTCGAATCACAATCCAGAAGCAAAGTAAAAACTTTGGAACTGACAAGTTAGGTTAGACACGTGAACTTCCAAAAGGGAAGTGAGGCCGGGTGCTCCGTAAGGGTAAGCATCTCCTGTTTAGCTAGCTACACCCGCCACGTGTGTAATCAAAATTGTGTGAAAGGAACATGGAACTATGAGACGTCAAATATAAGGTATAGCAACTATCAATATTATTATATTGGGTTGATCTGATATCACTGCCCTTAGAGTAATCATTCCTAGAAACATTTATAATTCAAGAGGCAAGTATTGTAATATATACACTGTTCATTAAAATTCGGCTTCGTAAAATTTAATATTTCTTAAAAAAGAGAGAGAAAAAAAGAACACCCTTGGCTATGCCGTATCGTTCAAAGTATTGCCTTAGGTGGAATGGGTAAAATAAACTTTTCTCATTCAAACATCTTTCTGCAGTTATGATCTGGGCAATACTGATGAGGATTTTTATTCTAGCACTGCATAAAAAAGTTTAATTACAATAGTACGTGAACTTATATCTAAGGAAATGAAGCCGATTTCTCCGGAAGGGTATGCGTCTTCTGTTTTGCTAGCTACCGCCGCTATGTATGCAATTTAAATTAAAAATGAAAGGAAAATGCAAATATGGGATTAAATAGAGATTAAGTGAATTTGAGATAATGCATTGACTTCAATTTGAATCCATCACCGACTTAGACTATAATACGGGGGGTGATCCATAAGATGTTTGCTTATCGCAGTAACTTAATCCGTTGTACATTTGATAAATGTAACATACATCGTTTGATGTTTTATTGTTGATAATACAATAAAATTGATTTAATATGTGCAATTTATTTGTTAACATGTTTTGAACCCGGAAGCTTAATAAAAAACTAGTTCATTGGTCACAAAGAACTAGTGAGAGGTGGAAATTTGTACGCTTGTGAAGGCGGAGTGTGACAATTTTTTTTCCTGAAGAATAAAATACACAATGCAATGAACATTGCAAAAGGCATGTTAACGCATGATTAAAATTCTTTGAAAAATATTTGAAATATTTCAATATGTTTTAAAGATATTTAATGGAAATTATATGGCAATATTGAAATCTTATCAATAACAGTTTACATGGATTCGACATTTTTATAGATTTTTAATATATATTTTTTATTATAACTATTTTTGACATGACACACAGTTGATTATACAAAGAACGTAAGCATAAAAACAACGCATGTTTATATCTGCAAAATACCGATAAGTGATGTTTATAATGTTTTTACATCAATTTTATTGTTAGTATAAATAATTATATAAATAAAATACACTATTTTTAAAAAAATACATAATAAGTAAAAAAAACGTTCGAGGTTGTAATAACATCTCATTACTAAATATTTTACTAGCTCTACAGTATGATTGTGTTTACCCTTCTGAAGCAACAGACCCATTTCCCTGGTGAAAACTCCCGTGTTTAACTTGCCTTGACGGTTTCCAAAATGTGCTTTTTATTGTCATTTTGACATTGACCGGTTAATATATGTTTGATAAGACTGTTAAGAATAATTTCATATATTAGGATGTGTAATCAAAAACTAACATACTAATCCATGTCCAAATCACTATCCAGATGCAAAGTAAAAACTTTGGAACTCACTAGTTAGGTAAGACCCGTGAACTTCCACTAGGGAAGTGAGGCTGGGTGCTCCTGAAGGGTAAGCACCTCCTGTTCAGCTTGCTACACCCGCCACGTGTGTAATCAAAATTGTGTGAAAGGAACATGGAACTATGGGACGTCAAATATTTCCAGCGTAATCCAGGACACAGAGGCATCAAACTTATCAACAATACTGTGATGACAGCCATAAAACTTTTTGAGGTCCTTGATAAGCTTAGGCTTGCAATATCCCTGAGTCAACAATTTATTTGTAAGCAGTCTGAGAACAATATTTTTCTGATCATTCGCAATGGAATAATGCTTCTAGTTCTACAAATATTTGGATAGTCAATTATATATTGTCTGTTTATACAATATCGTAATTTTTGCATATTTAAATACTTGCACATGTAAAACTTGTTCTTCGAAATTAAAAAAGTTTTTAAAAAGACCACACAGGAAAAGACTATAAAAAAGATAGATCACCGATTATAAATTTACTACTTTCGGCGGCACGAGTAAAATTACACATCCTATTCTCAATATCCATTTGATTTTTGCAAATTATCAAATAAATAATATTAAATAACACTGGTAACATTATTTGATTTTAAACATAGACGTGTATGTTTGTGTCTGATGCATATGATGAACATAAATACATAGACATTGTGCCAGTTAATTAACGAAGTGTACAGTTTTTTTGTCAAATTACGACCTCGGTTTTTATTCCTGACAAAAATATTAAATCGATCAAATTAATATAGATTGTACAACTATGTTACTACGGAAAAAAGAACTAATGTTCATGAGATATATCAACTCTATTATGGAAATGAAACAATATCGAATAAATTTGTCAGAACACCAGTTTGAAATATAAAGAATAATAGATAATGACATATATAGGATAAGGATTGATCATAGAGACGGAACAATTAGTCAACAATAAGGGTAGTATCTCGCTGTAAGGACATGTTATGGATTTCATCAACTTGTCGGAATTAATTGTTGTCTGGCTTACAAGAGACATCCTTTCAAACATTCGCGTATTTTTCAGATACGTTTTAAGCTATAATGACCATTGGTCTTGACATTGTTTGACGAATGTTTATCGACGTAAATAGCCACTTTATCAAATATAGGGGGTTCAGATAAGTCAAATGATATTGACAATAGTCAGAAACACAGAGAGATGAATAATCAACATGTTTACGTCCGGAGTTCCCAATATGATTTTTATTTTTTAAGTTGGGAACTTCGGATGTTTGCAAAGTGTAGGAGTATTGTTAAAGTTAAAAAACAAACATATTTATCCATTTAAGTAAACATGCCGATTCATGTTTAAATCACAATCCAAAAAAAAGTAAAATCTGTCAAGCTTAAAATATGAACATGAAAATTTATCAGAAAAACAACTAGTGTTCAAGATGTATATCAAATATTATTTATTTATATTATCTGTTATACAAATGAAACAATATCGAATTTGTCAGGACACCAGTTTCAAATATAAAGAATAATAGATAATGAAATATATAAGATAAGGATTGATTATAGAGACAGTACAATTAGTCACCAATAAGGGTAGTATCTCGCTGTAAGGACATGGTATGGATTTCATCAACTTGTCGTAATCTTCGGAATTAATTGATGTCTGGCATAAAACAGACTTCCTATCAAATGTCCGCGTTTTTTCAGATACCTTTTTAGCTATGATGACCATTGGTCTTGACATTGTTTGACGAACGTTTATCGACGTAAATGGCCACTTTATCAAATATAAGGGTACAGATAAGTCAAATGATATTGACAATAGTCAGAAACACAGATAGATGAATAATCAACATGTTTACATCCGAAATTCCCAATATGATTTTTATTTTTTAAGTTGGAAACTTCGGATGTTTGAAAAGTGTAGGAGTATTTTTAAAGTTAAAAACAAACAAATATTTATCCATTAAAGTAAACATGCCGATTCATGTTTAAATCACAATCCAAAAAAGTAAAATCTGTCAAGCTTAAAATATGAACATGAAAATTTATCAGAAAAACAACTAGCGTTCAAGATGTATATCAAATATTATTTATTTATATTATCTGTTATACAAATGAAACAATATCGAATTTGTCAGGACACCAGTTTCAAATATAAAGAATAATAGATAATGAAATATGATAAGGATTGATCATAGAGACAGTACAATTAGCCACCAATATAGGTAGTACCTCGCTGTATGGACATGTTATGGATTTCATCAACTTGTCGCAATCTTCGGAATTAATTGATGTCTGGCATAAAACCGACATCCTTTCAAATGTCCGCGTTTTTTTCAGATACGTTTTAAGCTATGATGACCATTGGTCTTGATATTGTTTGACGAAATTTTTTCGACGTAAATGGCCACTTTATCAAATATAAGGGTTTAGATTTAGTCAAATGATATTGACAATAGTCAGAAACACAGGGAGATGAATAATCAACATGTTTACATCCAGTGTTCCCAATATGATTTTTATTTTTTTCTTTAAGTTGGGAATTTCGGATAATTGCAAAGTGTAGGAGTATAGTTAAAGTTAAAAACAAACATATTCATTCATTAAAGTAAACATGCCGATTTATGTTTAAATCACAATCCAAAAAAGTAAAATCTGTCAAGCTTATTTGAACATGAAAATTTATCAGAAAAACAACTAGTGTTCGAGAAGTATATCAAATATGATTTATTTATATTATCTGTTATACAAATGAAACAATATCGAATTTGTCAGGACACCAGTTTCAAATATAAAGAATAATAGATAATGAAATATATAGGATAAGGATTGATCATAGAGACGGAACAATTAGTCACCAATAAGTGTAGTACTTCGCTGTAAGGACATGTTATGGATTTCATCAACTTGTCGCAATCTTCGGAATTAATTGATGTCTGGCATAAAACAGACTTCCTTTCAAAAGTCCACGTTTTTCAGATACGTTTTTAGCTTTGATGACCATTGGTCTTGACATTGTTTGACGAACGTTTATCGACGTAAATGGCCATTTTATCAAATATAGGGGTTCAGATAAGTCAAATAATATTGACAATAGTGAGAAACTCAGAGAGATGAATAATCAACATGTTTACATCCAGTGTTCCCAATATGATTTTTATTTTTTTAAGTTGGGAACTTCGGATGTTTGCAAAGTGTAGGGGTATTGTTAAAGTTAAAAACAAACATATTCATTCATTAAAGTAAACATGCCCATTCATGTTTAAATCACAATCCAAAAAAAAAGTCAAATTTGTCAAGCTTAAAATATGAACATGAAAATTTATCAGAAAAACAACTAGCGTTCAAGAAGTATATCAAATATTATTTATTTATATTATCTGTTATACAAATGAAACAATATCGAATTTGTCAGGACACCAGTTTCAAATATAAAGAATATATAGAATAAGGATTGATCATAGAGACAGTACAATTAGTCACCAATATGAGTAGCACCACGCTATAAGGACATGTTATGGATTTCATCAACTTGTCGCAATCTTCGGAATTAATTGATGTCTGGCATAAAACAGACAATCTTTCAAATGTCCGCGTTTTTTCAAATACGTTTTTAGCTATAATGACCATTGGTCTTGACATTGTTTGACGAACGTTTATCGACGTAAATGGCCACTTTATCTAATATAAGGGTTCAGATAAGTCAAATGAAATTGACAATCGTCACAAACACAGACAAGATAAATCAACATGTTTACAACCTATGTCCTCAATATGTTTGTTTTTTTTCTAGGTTTAAAATCAGAATCCTTTTTGGATACAAATACAACATACTAATCACTAAATTGTTATAAATGTCACCTTATACGATTGTATCATCAAAATGTAAAAGTCCAAATATACGACATGTTTTATTTTAAAATTAATAACTAAATCGCAACAAATCCATATAAATCACACATATACTGGTCGGTGTTCAAATTAACATTCAAATACGTTATATATTTTTAATTTTTATGAGGATTTGGCAAATACATTAAGGTTTTTTCAATTTTCTCATTACAACATGTTAAAAATCTTTTGATTTTGACAATTTGGATCAAAGCACTACTGATAAGGAATTTTATTCCAAAACGACCATCTAGAACTGTAAAATTAAAACAAGTTATACTCAGTATCAATTTTTATTGATCTGTAACATAATTTGACGAATAAACTTTTGCAAATAAAAAAATTTTATGGAAAAAGAAAAATTATCATAAAAATGTCTAATTTCGAGCATCATGTTTTATTTTAAAACAAATAATCAAATCGCAACAACTACAGATTTATGCTCAAATAAACATTTATTTTATTAATTTCTGATATTTAGAATTTCCGTGCTTGCTTAATCGTTCAAAACATTCGTTAAAATGCATTTAGGTTCTTTTACTATCATTTCAAAATCTAAAACATACAATGTATTTGAAATTTCGATGTTTTGACCCGAGTGCTATTGTACTACTAATGGGGAATTGTATTCCGAAACAACCGCCTATTTCTTCAAAACTGAAATACGTTTAGTAACAATTATATCTCATGTAAAGATATAAATTAAATCAAGATTTATGACATATGAATATATATATATATTTTCTGTTTCATATTTTTATTTGGCAGGCTTAAGTCTGTCTGTGTTTGGGTATTAATTATTTAGAGACATGTTTTGACCTAGTTTATATCAAGAACTTGATTAAAAATGAAATGATTTATACTATTTTCCTAACTTTTTGATATTAACACAAATGTGATGTATGAATTTAATACCAAATTTATATATGTGATAGTAATCCTTAGCCAATGCTAATTTTCTATTCCATAAACATTAAAACGCATCGCCAATATTGAAGAAAATGATTTTTAAGATGAATTGCATGGTTTCAAATTTTGTTTGCAATATGTTTATTTCATAAACCTTATGATGATCTGTCAGAATGAATATTAATATGATATTAAATCTAATCCATAGACCGCCGGGTTGTTTGTATTTTATTTCTTATATAAAATACAATGTTTCAAATGTATCGAATAACAAGTCTTTTGCATTTACCGTATGGATTTTTATTAAAATATTTATATAAAATCGTAAGGGAAAACAACATTGACCTGTCTGTTTGAACTTTGATTTGACTATTTATTATAGACAAGTGCATTTATTATACGCGCATGTGATTATTCCGTGTACAGAATAGGAAATGTACATTATTATACCCCCGCAAACGAAGTTTAGGTGGTATATATGAATCACCTTGTCTCTCCGTCTATAGCTAGTTGACCGTCCCAATATCCTGTACACTCTTAATCTTCAATGACTATGGATGGATTTTATTGAAACCTGGCACAAATGTAAACCATCATGAGACGATGCGTCCTATACCAAATTTATGTGTATATGTCAAAGGTAAAGGTCAGGAGGTCAATGTTGGGGCGGGGGTATTTGCCTATCAAGAGACACTTCTAGTTGACCATGTATATATTAATTGCTCATCGAAACGTTATTCATGCCTTTGCTGGACTATCGCATAAACATATTCCTATTGAAAGTTCAAGCAGACAGGTCATTATTGTTTGTCTCTAGAAAGGGTACATATTTCAAGACTTGAACATCAAAACGTGTCCTAAATACTGAAGCAACATAGAACCACATGTTTTTGTTTTTTGGATGAAATGCAATTTTTCAAATTTATTTTTGCAAAATGTCTCTTGTACTAACCATATGAATTTATGATACTGTACGTATCTTAAGACATGCTCTTCAAAGCGCATTTTATATATTGAAGCTTCATGGACCCGCTTGTTTGGGATGAAATGCATTTATCGTACAATATGTCTACTGCATACAACGTATATTTTTAAGCGTTTTAACACGTGTACATCAAAGCACATCTTGCATATTGAAATAACATGACCTGATTGTTTGTGTACGATTTCTTGGATGAAATGCAATATTTCAAAATTATTTTTGTTAAATGTCTCTTGTGTTTCCCCAATGAATTTTTGTTTAGTATTGAAATGGTATAAATATACCATAATGATCTATCTTAGTAATTGTCCATATTCTTGGTCGTACAAATCAAGACATATCCTTTATATTAAAAAAACATGCCATTTGGGATGTTTGTGTTTAATTTCTTGTTTCATTTTTACTTACAATATAAAGTACAGACCTGACAGAAGTTTAACACTAAGATAACGAATACATACTGAATCTGAAGCTCATCTCGGCTCCTCGTTAGTCATATATTTTCGGTAGCTGTTATTTATCTGTTGCCATATTTTCGGCCACAAAGTTTCCATATCTCGACCACCCAACAGCCGATTTCGACCCCATTTTGTTACCCTTTCGTTAAACTTTCGACAGGGCTGTTTGGCTGTTCTTTATGTATTATACTGACTTATGGAGATTTGTTTGAATTGAAAATTTAACAAAATCGACTGATGTAATACTAGTATTCCATCTGTCTGTTTCATTGGAGATTTTTACTGCTTTTGTATTTTACGTGGCTTCTGTCGCAAGTCGGCGAGACATGAACATTATACTTAAATGACCCAGTAACAAAGTTTGTCCCTTTTTTCTACATAAATTGACTTTCAATCACGATTTTTATATTAGACGTAGCGGGTGTAGCCAGCGAAACAGTTAGTATCTCGCATCCCCAAGTCGAAGTTCATAATATATATTTTTTTTTCCAATTTTTCAAAAATTTTATTTTGAAATGGTTGTTTCCATGTGTTTTAATGAATATCATTTATGCGGTTCGCCGCTGTACCATGTGGTCAGTACCTCTTAACGTTTGTGCGGAACATTTTGGAAAACGTCAACGTCACAAATTCCCGGGATAACGTCGTTTTTACGGGAAAACGTCATATTGTGCGATTCCATGTCCATTGCAAACAAGCGTTTCACAGAATGTAAGAAGGTATCACGTGGTACAGCGGCGACCCCCATTATCTTTCCCAATATTCATCGAAGTTTCCTCATCTACAACGAATTGCCTAAACACGTTTCAACGTCCTATTTTCTTTTATATCTATATTATGTTTTATACTACGCCGATAGTATTCGTGAATATTTGTTCTAGTTGCCAGCTGTCTGACACTCCATCTTATATGTTTCAATTTTGGACTGGATGCAAAAAATTAATATTTCAAACGAATGAATTGCAATTTAATACGGCGACTGTAGACCTTCTAACGGTACGACTGTCTCCATATGCATATTCACAAAAATCTTATTAAAGAAATTAATTAGTTTGTGTTGTCTACATACAATAATGTTTCTGTTCAATTTCTTATTCACTGGGGTTAGTAATTTTAATGCCTATCGTTTTGACCCAGTTTTCAGCAAGAGTTGATTAAACAACATGTTGTGTACTCTCTTAAATGGACTTTAACAATAATTCACCTCTTAGAATTTATTCATATACATCCGGATAGATATATCGCAAGATTATACTTATCAATTTAACAACAACAACACACACACACACACACACACACACACACACACACACATATATATATATATATAATATATATATATATATCATTTATATATTAATAAATATCTACATAATCTTATCAAATCTAGCTATTTATGATCAACGGTTCCAAAATTATCTAAATATATTACCGTTTTTTTTAAATCAATATACTATCTTTTACGAAAGCTTGTTAGTGCCACTTTATAATCTAATATTTTTTCTTAAATCGTAGGTACGATTTTTAAAATCGTACATTCGAATTAAAAAATCGTACCTTCGATTTTAAAAATCGCACATACGAATAAAAAATCGTAGCTACGAATTTTAAAATCGTATATACGATTTTAAAAGTCATATATACGAATTTTAAAAATCGTACCTATGATTTAAGAAAAAAAAATTCAGATAAGAAAGTGGCACGAACAAGCTTTCGTAATCTTTTGAAATGGAAGCGAGATATTTTTTTCTACCGAAAAGAGCATTCACTTATATAGTCAAAACAACCGAAACATGACACAAGTCTTTTAGCTAATATCGAGAGGAACTGTCCATTTAAATGTGGCACAACGTATATTTTGTAAAATGTAATATTTTAATAGAAATTCAAAAACAGAGCATGGCATATTATATCTGACCATTAGCCTAATTTGAATATTCATATTTTTCTTTCAGAATTATGCATTCGGAATAATACGCTTTTTGTATTTATAAGTATCATTGCATTCTGTCATTGTAATACGTAAATTTTATCAGAAAATTCTGATTCTCCTATGTTTGGCATGACATTATCCACGCCTATCGAGTTGATTAATTAAAAAATGTTTAACATGTTTAATGCTAGCAATAAATAAGCGATTAAAATTTAAAAAAAATAATTCCGGAATTCAGGTATAAGACACAACCATATTAGGTTAGTATAGCTGCAATGTCTTTTTTCGTTCGATAGATTTTAAGCTGTTGGCAATAAATAAACGATAAGAGCCAAGTTTTCCTAAAATCCGGAATTCAAATATACACAGTACAGACCTGTCGAAAAGTTTATCATTAAGCTAACAAACTAGTGTCAAATCGTCGTCTATTCTCGGTCCCTTGTTACCTTTAAAGATATTGACAAATATTATAAATTTTGGTAGCTTTTTTGCAACTACCCATATGTATCTGGGACACTTGACAGCTAAGCTTCAACTTCTTTTACGTTAGCTCAATGTTAAACTTTCGACAGGTCTGTATTGTATATAAGTTATTATAGCAATATATTGTTTTTATTTAATATATTTTATGCGAGATTCATAATATGCGACATATATATATGGAATAAGGAAGTTATACAGACCGAGTAAATTTGATTCATGTAGGTACATTACAGCCCTGTCGAAAGTTTAACCCTGGATTACCGAAATGGAGTAGATTGGTTGGTTGGTGCGTTGAATGTTGCTTAATGTCGCATCAGCATTTTTTCAGCTATTCGCGACGAGAACTATTTATTAAACTCTATGGATTAATCTATGAACAAGTTCATGTATGTATGTAAAGTTCGAGTGTGTTTTATAGTCTGCCTTGAACTAGCGCACACTTGTGTCGACTTTAAGGTGCTATCTCACAGAGTCGGTACACCGCAGACATTATACTGATATCAGGTGAACCAGTTAAGGCCAACGGCTAGGAAAATTTACTTTCCCACATGTGGTCTAAGCAGGACTCGAAACGGAGTCGAATCTTGGCTGCCGAACCGATATATGAATAGTTAGTGAACGAAATGCTGAAACCGAAAGATAGCAGCTATCGAGATTATAGACTGCCGATTCGGAACTAATGTCGATTGTCCGTAATATCATTAGCTATTGCACAGGCCTGTCGAAAGTTAAACACAAAGTTAACGAATCAGTACCGAATCTACAGCTCATATTGGCCCCGCGCGTTAGCTATATCTTGAAAGATTTCGATATCCGACATATATCTTTCGGTATGTTTTCGGTAACTAGCTATCCATATCTCGAACCGAGTTTTGACTCCTTTTCGTTATCTGAGTGTTAAACTTTCGACAAGCCCGTACTGTAGTTTCCGAAAAACTACCGCCGAAAGGTACATACCAGCTACCAGATTATAGCTAGCAAGGGCCAATATTCGGCACTGATTCGTAAGCTGTTTGTCAAACTTTCGACAGGTATGTACTGTATATATCACAGGAATTTCCAATATACTTTGATATACTCTGAAAAAAAATCATATATGAAAAAGACATACTAAAATCGCTTTGTGATTTTTGATACAGCTTATATATAAATAAAGGATCGTGTTCGGACATCATACTACGGTAGCACAGAAGTGACCAGAAATGATCTTTTACAATGGGTGCGTACTTGCTACCTATCATGTACCACCAATTATTGTAGATTACTTTTTATTCGCGAGAGATTTATTTACGCGTACTTTCGCGAGGATTCTAGTTCGCGAATTCATGGATGGGTGTTTACAATGATGTAGTGATGACAAAATAATATTTCCGAAGATGCGTTAGAGGTACAATCAAAGGTAGCTTATATGGTCAGGTTCAGTTTAAAATTTTCATTGGACGTCAATTTTTTGACGTTTGAAAGTGCAGAAAGGTAGTTCACTTTATAAGTTTATAAAATCAATTTAGGACAATCCAGTTACTCTAAAATCAATTCGTTTTTGAGCGGTACTAATCTATGTAAATAGTGAACTTGTTCGTCATCACTATGTAACATAAAGTTCCCCGCCGTTTTGTGAAATAAATTACAATTGTAAACACCGCCAAAGTTATATTTTGTCGCTTAGTATGATATACAGCAAGATGGAGCCGAAAAAAGGAGTTTATAGTAATGATTCGGCTCCTGTAAGTAAAAGAATTTTTAATTTGTACCCGTCTTATTGAAAATCTACAAATTTTGCGTTCTTACTTTTTCTGATAAAGCCTAAACAGACAGTAGTTAGTGATATGCATACGGTACATAAAAATATTTTAAACATTCATAATGTTTGATTGTAATAAACTCTGTTTAAGTCCAAATGAAGTTATAGGACTATGATTATATTTGCTAATTTGACGTCACTCGTCTCTTCCTTACGCTCATAGCCGTTACATTATTGATTGGCTGAAATTGCATGTCGTACACGACAGTGTTTTAAAATTTCAGGATTTAAAAGTAAACATTTTAAAAAATTGCGAAATGTGAATATAGTCAATGGATTGTCCAGAAAAGACGTTTATAATGCTATAACTTCCATTGTCGAGCAATTCAAACTAATCATAACGCGTTCTAGACAGTTCAATGGTTAAATATTTGTTATATCACCCCTGTGCCACCGTATTATACATGTATACAGTTGCGTCATATAATACATAGATAAGATAACCAAATATGGCGACAAAATAAAATTTTATAAAGCTCCAGTAACCCATTAATGGTAAGCAATAAAAATAATTTTTGTTTATGGTTATCATGGGAACCAAATGGTGTCAATTTTGTTCGAATAGAACTACAGAAAAATTGAAACAAAAAAAGTGAAACAACGTCCTTTAAATTTTAGTCTTTAGGTAGATTTATTGGTAACGCGATTATATATGAATGCATAAATTCTTTCCCGACACAGAATTTTCGGAAAATGAAAACAGGGGAAATCACTAGTGCAGTTTTCCGCCGATGGGATCCTTATATTTAGCGTGTTTATTTTATTCTATTGGATGAACAGCCGAGTTTCTCATTAGTCCAGTGTTAAACTTTCGACAGGTCGTTAATATATAGTACAGCAAGCTTAGCCTTGTCTTGTTAATGCCAGTTTTAGCTCTGTGACCTGCAACATCCTTTATACAGTCAAACCTGTCTATAAAACCACCCAAGGGAACCAGTAAAAGTGGCCTCTATGGGTAGGTAGTCTTTTTATACAGGTTCAAATAATATGAATAAAGAACGATTGGGATACAATTCTGTTGGCCTTTATAAGCAGGTGGCCCTGATATAGAAGTTGCCTTTAAGGCAAGTTGGACTGTACAATACAGTTATGTCGAAAGTTAAACACCGAGTTAACGAATTAGTGACGAATCTCTACAGCTCATATTGGTTCCTTTTTAGCTATATGTTGAAAGATTTTCGGTACCCGCCATCTATCTTTCGGTTTGTTTTCGGCCATTGGCTATACATAACTCTTGATTTTTTGGCCCCCTTTCGTCAGCTGAATGTTAAACGTTTGACAGGTCTGTACTGAACCTGCATCGTAATCTACAGTAACAAGTACATGCTACAAATCCCACATTTAAAGCGCTGAAGATTTATGTACAATATTACTTTTTTTCCTTTATAACTTTACATCTCCTGTGACTTCTGACAGGAAGGTGTTCAAATCCATTATTTAAGTTGTCACTAGTTATATGTTATTTGTAAATTTAATTAAAAATTTAAAACACTTGGGATTTTAGGCGCATAAATAAAATCGTACATGTATGCTGTATAATCGTTAATCGGTAGAACTGCAATTACATTGTACAATGTGGGTTTAATGTTAGACAAAATTAGTTAGACAGTACTGACATGTCGAAAAATTAAACATTAAGGGTTGATTGAATGACGTTTTACGCCCCAGTCAAGAATATGTCACTCGTTTCGAGACGTTTCCAGCTATATATGTGAAGTGGCAGAAATTTTGCAGTGCGCACGAGACAATGTACATGTACAAAATGGGTTTTTTAACGTGCCACGCTTGCCGTAATACGGGTCATTGGTTTTAAGGTGTCTTCCGAAGGACCCCGCGACTTTCATTCTATATGTCGAATGTTTTTCATAAGAATATTGTCTACCGTAGTGAGACTCGACCTCCCACATAAGCAGCGAGAACTGTACCAATTGACGGATCGCCAGCCACGCCCACAATGTTTCGACACTGGCCGTCATCACGTTACCAAAGCAGCGTCACGGCAACTAATGACGTACTTTGTCAATGACGTCAATAAATGACAACATTGTGGCGTGGCCGGCAATGTGTCAATTGAGCTACCGTAGCGGTGTTAACAAAGAGAAGTCGAAGCTAGCCTATCGAGTTGCCGAGATATACATGTAAATAGCTAGGGACCCAAAAGCTGAGAGAGAATCAGTTGCCGAAACGTTGCCGGCGTAAAGTCAACGAGAGGCGGAAATAAACTGCTGGATAGGTCTCTTTTGTATAAAATTTGTGTGAGACCGAATTTGTTCGTCACGTCGTTAAAGAACTGACGTTTGTTTTTTAATCGTTCATCAAAGTATGAACTGCTATTAAAAGCAGACTGAGGCAAATCACATAAATCGCCATAGGTATCATTCCTTATACGTTTTTTTCCGAATGATGATAATTAAAAAATACCATATTAAACAGTAGACGTCGAATTAGAAATATCAACAGGAGGTATTTGTCGAATTTGCGCAGTATAACTATTTATGCACAATGACGGGAACTGTTAGCACTTTAAAAGTTCATCGAAAAATAATGTCAGTCGAAGAAAAAAGGTTCATATACATACATGTATACATGTACTAGTATATAGAGAGTGATGCTAAGATTGTAAATATATACTGCAACGTTATAATTACATAGCTAGAAACTTGTCCATTTAAAGTAAACTAAAGTCATCGTCCCATTTGTACCACTTGACCTTAAATCCGTACTTCCGTCTCTCCGTTCATCGATCCCTCCCCCTGTCTTACGTAGTAATTCTCCAAAATTATAAAGAACTATTTTACAAAGATTGGTACAAAGCATCTAGATTGATAGGAGATTCGCATATAACCGACTCCTGTTGGTTTGGTAATAACCCTAGGAGTTACGTCCTTTTGAAAATAAGAGCAACTCACAGACAAGTACCTACGAGAGGGAGATCACTGCTTTTTCATTTATTTATTTATTTATTTATTTATTTTTTATTTAATATTTTGTATTCTATAACAGAATTTTAATTATAAGTTACGTCATTGGTTAAATATTTCTCAGTTTTTTCTATAAAGCAAACTGATACCTAGTGAAATTAACTAATTAACTTAATTTATTGGAGGGGATTAACTTTTAACTATGTACATGTACGCAAATGAAACAATGTGGTTATTTCAGGAATTGAGAAATAGTATACAGCCTTGTCAAAAGTTTAACATTTCAGCTAACAAATATTGGTGGAGAATCGGCAGCTTATCTCCCCTTGTTATCTATATCTCGGCAGCAAGTTATCTCTAGTCAGCTTTTCCGGCACAAGATATCCATATTTCGGTCACTCGACAGTCAAGCTTCGACTTAATTTCGTCATCTCAGTGTTAACATTTCGATACGCCTGTACTGTAATTAAAGTAGAAATCCGAAGCCGACATTCAACCATAGATAACAAATAAGGATATCCCGTTTTCACGTCATCAACACCTTATAACACTAATGAAAAATTACCTAAATCTGTTTTGATTCAAAGAAGAAAAGAACATGTAAAACACAGACCTGTCGAAAGTTTAACATTTGGCCGACAAAATTGTGCTGATTCGGAGGCTCATGACGGCCCTCGTTAGCTATATTTTAACAGCTTTTCAGCAACTTCTAATTACACATCTGCAATATATCAGGCACTAACTACAGTACAGACATGTCAAAAGTTTAACAGCGGACTTAGCAAAAAGGGGTCAAAGCTCGATTACTGAGTGGCTCAGATAATGATGACTATAGTGACAGCAACACTGCCAAGATACAGAAACAGCTGCCGAAAAACTGTCGAGATATAGCCAAGATTAGCTGCCGACTCGGCACTAATTCGTTAACTCCGTGTTAAAAATTCGACAGGTCTGCACTGTATCTATATCTCGGCTACTCGGCAAATAAAGTTTGACTGATATCCGTCAGCTCGCTGTTAAACTTTCGACACATCTATACCGCTCGTATTTATGTTTGTCAATATTGTAAGATGTCTGTGTATTGCGCACGACTGAACACTTCTGAGACCTCAGGTTTGTTAATTAAGATTGGCTTGTAATTCATCAGACATACTCACAGTGGATTCAAAATACATCACTAATTTCCTGATGTTATACCATGTGCAATAAGATAAAAAAAAATCGAAATCAAAATCTGTGAGCTACTTGCTAACGTATTGTACAGTCTTCGCTTTTTAACTTCGATCATTGACCGTAAATGTCGAAAAATAAACTAAATCGGTCAACAGGGAGTAGATGTCTTGCAGACTTGAAATTGGTACTCGCAGCATGGAAGATCATACTGAAATAGCATATAAGATTAAACGTCACTGCATTTAGTAATTGCTGAGAATACTGTTACCAAATTTTCGTTTCGGACGGAACGTCGGGTGGAAGGACATAAGTTAACCAGACTTGCATTACATTTGCGCAAACCCATATGACTTTTGCGCAAAAATAATATGACGATTGCGCAAAGGCTTATATTACGATTGCGCAAAACGTAATAGCCATATTAAATAAACACTACCCCCATCGTTAGCAAAGAAGGGGTCATCCTGTTAGCAAATACATATAAAAGCACAAGTAAGTAAAAGTCTGTTAAACGTTGGTTAAAAGGTATCAACACTACTGTAGGAACCACTCTTTTTGTGACGGTTAAATACTCTTTATATCCATAGAAAATCAAATAAAATTGAGTAAAGATTGATATTTTTCACTTACTTGTACCTAGTCGTAACAGGAAATCTGTATGTGCATCCGCGATTGTCAACAATTATGTCTGTAGAAAGGAAAATGTTGGCCTTATGGGGATTTGACATGGCCAAAATGGCGAAGTTTACACCGGAAGTGATGTCCTTGGTGACGTTTTACGTCATTTAGGCAACAGAATCCGCCATTTTTCCTGGTTTTTCAATATGTTAAATTCCCATAGCGCCAAGGTTTTACCCTGTGTTGATATATTCTGGGCTAATCACGGATGCGCTTACAGATTTCCTGTTACGACTAGTGAAAAATATCAATCTTTATTCAAATTTATTTGATTTTTTATGTATGTAAAGAGTATTTCACTGTTACAAACAGAGTGGTTTCTACAGTAGCTAAAATAGTCATTTTAGTTTAAAAGTATCTCTGCATGTCGACTCTAGCTTAATATTTATATGCGATTGTTCAAACATACGGTGACCGACTAATATCGCCTCTTTTGTACAAGTCATATCCTCTATATATATATAACAAAGTCCATTTCCTTTCATTTCGTCTGACTGTGGCCCATGTATCAAAGTATCAATCTGTGAATTTAAACTGGTCAGGCGGTATTTATTTAACAGTTTAACACGGGCAATTAAGATTTGCGCAATAGTAGTATACACCCTTTGCGCAAATGTCATATAGGGGTTATGAAAATTTTGCGCAAATGTAATGCGCCCGTTAACCAGTATACCCCGGCTTCTTCGAAGAGGAGGTAAAACTATTGTCAATTCGTTGACATTGATAAGGTGTATATACAAAGAGTAAATGCTAGAATAACATTTTGCGAAATAAAACCATATTAAGATCAAAACAATATAGTAGGAAAACCAAAGTGAAATTAAACAACAGCAACGTGAAATCAGTACCGATGTATGGAAGCGAATGCTGGATAGTTACAAAGGCAGGTATGAAGAGAAAAAACATCGCCAAAACTGCAATTATATGGACACCACCGTCAACAAGAGCAAGGGAGAGATAGAATTGCATGGAAACTGAAGAATTTCAACCTGGCATTGGGACAGTAAGGGGCCAAAAACAGAAGTGAGTGGCGAAGTCTTTTGATGAAATTTTGCTCCACCGGATGATGTGATTAAGTAGATAGGAGTACAATGGGGGACGTGATGGAGAGCTAAATGTTTTAGTTACCGATCTTTAACACTTGGAATCAAACACTAACAGACCGACCCATGCCCAAATCACAATCCCAAATGAAAAAATTAAAAACTCATTAAAACACATGAAGTTTCAACATAGAAAGTGAGGCCTGGTGTTCCGACATTTTATACCTTGTATATGTATTAACTGCAAATTCTATCATTACCCATGTTCTGAGTGAATCCACCGGACAAAGTCAGCAGGTCAATGTTAAATTTTCTTTGAAACAGTTAAATATTTCTTAGTTTGTCTCTGTATTTGTCTAACATCATGTTATTATATCAACGATATAAAAAAATTGGACATTTCTCCCAAGACAATCTGGCTTCCAATTTCAATACATATCATGTTTGTTTCAGTTCCTGGGGGAAATAAATACTTGATATATTTTCTATGCTGTTTTATTTGAAATTGTTACTTCGAAGTATAAAACGAATGTATATGATTGCATTCAAGAAAAAACGTCAATTAATTTATAATATTGTTCATCGAATATCGTTTCTAGAATATTAATTTTCTCGAAATGTCCAAGGAGACCATTATGTCATAGACATACTTGCCTTAAACGACATCCAGAAAATCAAGAAAAACAGATGTATATCTTTTATTGATCATTAGAAAATTACAAATTATATTATATATATTTTTTTGTATTCTGACACATTCGGCGAAGATTGCTCTCCTACTGGGAAACCGAGCTACCGTTGTGGTTGTGTAGTTAAAAGTACAAAAACAAATCATGTCACTGCGCAATTTTAACAAATGAGAAGTACATTTTTATGACGTTCGGGAAAATATTAATTTATTAATAAACTCAGCTGGAATATGGCGTTCACAAATTAAAATCATAAATAAACGAGTGTTTCTGCCTGCCTTTCAGAAAATGAAAATAAAATTTAGATTGAGCAATACGTTTTTATTAATGAATGAATAATATTGATTTTTCAGTTTTAAATGAGCAACCACAGTTTCCTCATTGGAATACAACCGCAACGGTAGCTATGTTGGTGAATTGATCACTAAATTCGTATGTGGGAGACCGGGTCTGGCAAGGACTTGAAAAAACGGTAGTGACTTTTCTTCACCAAGCAACTGGCGTTAAGAAATGGTTGTCACGAGGTCCTTCGGAAGACCTTAAATCCCATGTCTCCTGTCACGCACGATAAAGAACCTTCCCTGAATATTGCCAATAGCGCACAGCAAAGTTAAAAATTTTCATCCATAGCTGGTGACGTCTCGATTTAATTGAAATAATCTTGACTTAACACCATTATTTAACTCCAATGAAGGGACGTTTCATGTAGATACGTACATGGATATATAGATATACAAACCTAATCAACCCAACTGAGCAATCAATATTATTCATTCATTAATAAAATAATGTATTGCTCAATCTAAATTTTATGTTCATTTTCTGAAAGGCAAAACACTCCTTTATTTATGGTTTAATTTGTTAACCCCATATTTCAGCTGAGTTTATTAATAAATTAACACGTGCACTTTCCTGAACATTTTCATTTGCCCAGACGGCATAGTAACATGATTTGCTTTAAAATTTGTTCTTTAAAATTTCCACAACTACTGCGGTGGCTCGGTTTGTAGAGTGCTCGCTGAGTAAGTTATAGTCCGGGGATCGAACTTCGGTCGAGTTTGAAGAAGAAATGAATAAGGGAGTGATTTCTAATTCGCTTATTAAGCACTTGATATTTAGAAATGAAAATGACGTGGCCGTTTGGAAGGGACCATAAAAACTGACGTCATGGTAGGCGTTGTACGATAAATACATATCATATACATGTACATGTACACAGTGTGTAGGTACAACCCTCAGTATCAGGTCGAGTCCTTTTTTCGTAGCCGTATCACTACGAGTCGCGCTTGCGAAATAAATATGATATTTTTATTTAACATTTCCATTTAGGTTATTTAAAATAATAAAAAAGCAATACTTAATGTGAAAAAATTACATTTTACCACAGAAAACCACTGAAGTAAGTTATGACATTTGTTCTACATTCTCCCTAATGACGTCACAATGAGAACGTGCACGTGCACTTTACCGCCAATGTTGTTGTATCACCACAGTGATACAAGATTCTGTACCATGCGTGTTTGATAAAACTTGTATTTTGTAGAAAAACTAGTCTAATGTAAGATAAAAACATGTATTCATTACAAAGGTTAAAATGCCCGACACTTCAACTGTAGCCGATGACGCCTCGAAGTAAGTCAAATATTCTTGAATTGGACGTAAACTCAAATTCAGTCAATCAATGAGTTGTCTCTTCGTAGCTAATTTGGTTAGATTAGTGATAAACTTTCGACAGATCCGTATTTCTACCAGGTTTGTGAATTAAACAAAATCAAAAAACATTGCTGATTCAATAAAATCATGATATCAAACAATTTGCAATTTCTTTTGTCATCAAAACAGAAAATACAAAAACATGAAAGGGAAGACTTCGTTAGTTTTAAGAACTCTTAAGGAGAACTAATGCAATAATCAATTTCATAGCGGAAATACGTGTCAAGAGTGAAAGCTACAACGTGACAGACGACAACTTACATAATGCACAAATAGGAATGTGTAACATGAAATCGGACAGCATTAATTTCCGGTATTGTCACAATTTAGCAATGAAATAATATTTTTTGTTATTAAGTATAGTTATTTCTAAAGATAATGGTATTGTTTACAATTGTATATGTCCTCAAATAAGGCCTTAATGTTAAAATCATTTATACCAAATAATTGTCTGGAGACGGATGAAGAAGATTCAATTTTTGTGGAGATACTTAAAATTAAATCCTATCCTAGTAGCATTTTTTTTAGTTTAAAAAATATTTTTATTCAATGAATATCATTTCACAAAGTTTACAAAATATAAGTTGGGATTCTGAAACAAGAATTAAATTCTTATATTAATGTCCCCTACAACTGCATATACAATTAAAACATGTGGAACAAAAGTAATACTATTTAATAGAAATCATGAAAAAAAGAAGAGAACATATAGAATATACAAACAAGAAGGAAAAAGCAACATAAGTAAAGGATGGCATAACGTTTAGGTCAAATATGTAATACACACGTACAATTGGAAAAGCATTATAAATTCAACAGCAATATTAGGTAAATCGTTTAGAACGTATAATGTAAGATTGTACTCTCTTAAACAATTCAATATTTTGTTGTAAAGTGAAGTCTTGACTACCATAAAGTAAAATTTGACATGTAACATGGTAAGGTATATAATTAATATAATTGTTTCTGATAATTGTGTAAAGTGGGTATTTTTGGGGGGTGTGGGGTACGTTTTTCCAGGAAAAAGGACCCGACTGTATAATGAGTTACTGTATACTCTGATGAAAACCATTGTTACTCTATAAAATAGGCATCAGACTGTTATTGGATTCTCTTGTGTGTGTTGTTCCTGTATTCAAATGACATTTTGTTGTGTACTTTTGCTGGCTGTGTGGGCTGTTGTTTAGAGCATGGATTTTAGTTACAGATCCCTCCATTTCACTATAAAACATCATCTACACCAACTTTTTTCTTTGTATTTGTAGAGATGTATTGCATAGACACAATGGGAGATGTTATTTACGAATTGTTAAAGTATTTCGAGACAATGCAATTTTTCCGTGACATTTCAAAATCTGGAATTGAATTCAGGTTCACATTAAGTAAATGTTAAATTTCCCATCTTCGTGACATTTATTTGTCTAAATTTATATTCAGTGGAATTCTGATAGATCAAATATCCCTTTGCAATGACAAAAAGCATACAGTACAGACCTGTCGAAAGTTTAACAATAAGCTAGCGGATTAATTCCGAATTTGTAACTCATATCGCGATCGGTCGCCTGTTTCATGCGTATATCGCAATCTAGCTTACAACCAGCTGTATGCATTCTCCCAGCAGCTTTTAATTCACTTGATTTGCATATGTCGGTCATTTGGTAGCCAAGTTTCAACTACTTTTCGTTAGCAACTTTGTAATACAAGTTCGTCGAATCTGTACTGCGTGGAATTATTTGCATATAATATACGATGCATGTAATACAGATAATTAAAGTAGAAATTTAAAATGTGGTTGAATAAGCATCTTTGTTGTATTTTTTTCCAATTTCGTGCTATTTGACTACAATTCAATTCTTCTTTGCTTTCAGACATTCTCATATGTCAAACGTGTTCTGTTGATTTTGCATGAAAAAAAGTTGCAATTGACGTCATTTTGTCATGAAGGACAAATACAACACATAGGTATTCTTACACCAGAGGGATGTTTTGTCTTTGTTTTGAAGCATTTTCATATGTATACCAGATGATTTGTGTTTTTTTAGTAAAATAATTGTAACTTGGCGTCATTATGTTGAAGACGATACACGCAAACATTTGTATTCCTACGCCTTGGTGAGGTTATTTTTTACCCATAACGGTTGATAAAGTATTACATGTTCTAATTTGTTATTCAGTATTTTATATAAAATAAATTACAAATTTGAAAATGATCTTTCCTTTTGATGCGTAAAAATAAAACTTTTTTTCACATAATATATAACTGCGTGAAATATGCTTTGCGTAAAATGTCCAACGATTTCATTTTTCAATACAAAAGAAAAAAAACGTTTTTATAGGAACTACTTTTATTTCAAAAAGGTCAGTATTTTGTTAAAAATGATGATTGCCACTTTAACATGTAAAATTTAACCTCGTTACAATGCCCCTTGATGACTTTGTCATCTCATGATCACTTTTCGTAAAAATATTTTGAAGTGCAAAAATATATTTTTGGTGGTTTTTTTTTCTAGAAAAGCATCCTTCAATTTATCACCAAACCCTTTATATCACCAATGTCTGACTAAACGAATAGCGACGTTGAAGCAAGCTTTTACTGGATTTATATGGCGGATTTTCCCCTTTTTATTCAATATCAAGCAATTATATTTGTCAACGTGACATTTGTATTATATCTCAGCTTGTGTCAGGATAGACGTGAACCGCTTTTAAACTAGTCATATCTGATGGATTACCGATGAATTACCGATAAATTGTTTCAAAGCTTCAAATAACATTTTTCTTATACAAATTATTTTATGAATTCATATTATATCACCCTGACAAATCGAAATCAGCATGTGAGAATTGTAATACTTATTATGCCAGATCTATCAACGAAACTTCAAATTCTGATTATGGAAAATCTGGACTGGCCTACAGATTCTAGTGACAATTGTAACAATTTCGGAATCAAGACGAGCTTGCCGATTCGGCACATTTAAACTTCTGGCAGTAAATTTGGTCAATATTACAATTTATAATGTTAAAGGTTCAACTTGCAAATATTGGAAAATCAGGACTAGACTCCGGTACTGCTGACACAAAATAGAAGTTTCATCAAGTTCCTACCTTTGTTTAAAAAAAATTACAATATAATGTTTTTTAAGCAAAATGCAATGTCAATTTCCAAAGTCAGCACAGGTTTTCTAACATTCCAAAATCACCATGCATTGAAATATCACTACTTATACAATTGCCTTAAACAAGCAATTTAGAGATTTGCTTCCGTTGCAATTTAAAAACCTTTTTCATGATTTCAGAGGGTCAAGTCCATGGCAAATCCAAAGGTCGATCTAGTATTTCCTATATTCAAAATCAACACAGGGGAAATCACTTTTTATTCATTGTCCAGAGACAAGAATTTGAGATGGGACTTTGAGATTTTCTTCCGTTAAAATAAATAAGCTTAAAATCTTGTAATAAGATTTTGTTTTATAAGGCCAGGTCATTTTCAATTCCAAAGACAAGTCCTGGTTTTGCAAGATGCCAGATCAGCATGGGGGAATTTTGCTCCTAATAGAAAATCTATTACGACCACTTGTGTGTCTGATTATATGAAGATTGGCATTAATCTTAATTCTAATATTGAGCTAAGTATCCTTGCTTCCAATTGAAGGACGTTATCAAATTCTTAAAATGTGATAAGGATGCTTGCTTCCAATTGAAGGACGTTATCAAATTCTTAAAGTGTTACAAGTACCCTTGATTCCAATTGAAGGAATTTATTGATGAAACATATTTTCATTTGAATTATAAGGTATAATAGTACTGCCCAACTTCCTTGGCTTGATGCGTTTAAAGGCCAAGAGGACTGTCCAATTGCAACTTGCAAGAATTGGTGCATCTTATCGGATGCACTTAGGTGTATAGCCAACCCTGTGCATAAAGACCACCTAAAGAAACCAGTAAGAGTAACCCTAGAACCAGGCGGCCCTTATATAAAGGTTAAAATCATATGAATGAAGAGCTATTGGGATTGGGATAAGGTTTAACTGACCTTTAGAATCAGGTGGTCATTATATAGAGATGGCCTTTGTGACAGGCTTGACGATTTCAATTTGACCAACTTCATGAATATTTCCAATCGAATCGGAGATGGTACGCTATTTTGATAAAATCATCATCTTTTGTTCTTGATGATTAAACGATGTTTCTAAACTAGCAAGACTAACCTTTTCGAAGCAGCCGGTCTCTTTTTAACACTGGGATTTCACATGATAAACGTAATTTGCCACTTTTTCAAAGTTTTCTCTTTGTGGTTGTGATTTGAGCATGTAATGTTTTTTATTTATTTTTTTTTTACTTAAAATGTTGCTTTTTGATTATTCAAAATGTTGTAAATCTCGGAAGCACGAATTTGGAATTAGTGTAGGCAACAAAAACTATGCGATCAACAACACACATACAAAATATGGACACAAAAGAACACTTCCTACTTTTAAGTCTTTGGTCAGACCCGGTTTGGGTTCTAACCAACGACCTCCTGCTTACGAAGCGATTACTGTACAAACTGAGGTAATGTCGTAAATTACAGGCTTTAATTCATATTTTCTAGATACCTTAAAGATAGATTAAATTATTTAAATTTTAAGTTTGCCAAATGTAAGTTAAGGGAGTTATGAAATGATTGTCGACAAAATTATCAAGATTTCAAGTTTCTTAAATTTAAGTTCAGGAAAATCGTAGTATGGAATGTGGAATCAAGTATTCAGAAAAAACACATCAGTGTGTGTTAATGATTTACAAGTGTTTACAGAACACTTTATTGGGTCAGACGGACTGGAAATCATTATACGCCCTATAGAGCATCAAGGTCATTGGTAGACTAATATCAAGTTAATTAAGTCACAGATCGATAAATATTGACTTTTATACAGCAAGAATAGTATCCCGTGAAACAAACACCCTCACTCCAATCACTACCGAGATATTTCTAGAAGTCGAGTTTGTTAACTGTACACTCTAATCTTTTTTGCGATAAAATCAACTAGTGTTGGTTTAAATTTGTCCCATGTTTCATCAAAATCTACCCATATAAATTGGGGATATAAAGCAGATGCGATATTTGCACAGGATGATTTCTATATTTCCTCTTTAAACTTCGTTTGGAAAACGTGTACTTGGTAATTACTAAGAGCTAAGCAGTTAAAATGGGAAAAAAGCATTGTTTGTTGGCCTATTGGCGAAATATCAGCAAATGATATTAGGGGACAATTTTTGTTAGTTTCAAGGAATTTCATGTTGTGTTATTATTTTTTTACGGAGTGTTGTTTTGTCTGGTTGACCGAACTGACTAACTGACCGCCTCGATATGGGTAATTCGAAGAGTTCCGACCGTAAAACGTGGGTTTTACTATAACAAAATGAGTTCTGCCTGGCGAAGCTTGCTTTCGGGGTCCAATCGAAATCCTGTTTGTAAAATATTTGCATTAGAATATGTTTTTATTAAGACGTTACGGACAGACAGACTTTCGAACTCCGATCTACTACATACCGAGAAAACCTACAAAATGAGCTACCGTAGTGGGGTCAATATCTTAACATGTCAGGCCTTACTCCTCTTTATCGTGAAAAATATTAAATCGAGTGTGTGTATAGGCGTTTACAAGTGTCATTATTACACAAGAGTCTGACAGTCCTTGTACGCCAAATAAAGCACCAAGGTTATTGGCAGGCTAATTTCAAGTTTATTAAGTCACAGATCGATATTTATTGATTTGTGTTAAAATACAAACATGCAATAAACAAACAGATTACAAACAACTGGCACCAATTCATTTTAATGTTTATTTTAACCATGTAAACAAAACATACAAGATATATTGGCAACGTTTTTATGATTAAATTCTAAAAAAAAATTCAGCAGAAAATATAGCACAGGCCTGTCGAAAGTTAAACACTGAGCTAACGAAAAGGAGTCGAAACCCGGCTGCAGTGTGGCGAAGGTATGGCTAGCGAATGGGTGGAAAACTCAAGGGAAATAGGTTGCATCTGGCAAAAAAGCTGCCGAGATATAGCTAACGAGAGGCTAAGATGTGGCCCAATAATGCGTTGTAAAAGTGTTAAACTTTCGAAAGGGTGTATTGTACTTCTCTTTGTAACACAAGATCATAAACGTGTATTGTGAAGGGTGTATTGTACCTCTCTTGTTATACAAGATCATGAACGTTTTTATGATTAAACTTTAACTTAAAAAACAGCAGAAAAAAGATTGCCCATACAAGGTCATGAAACGCATTATTTGATTCTAAACTCAAAGATCACCAGACAATAGTCTCTGTATGCATCTTTGTATACAAGGTCTAAAAGTTTTCGTTTTCATGTTTAAAATCCAAACTTCTAAAATCCGCAGAAAATAGTCTTTTTACATTATATTAAAAACAGACCATATTTGTCTTTGTGTACAAGGTCATGAATGCTTTTATGATAAAATTCTAACTTAAAAAAACAGCAGAAAAAAGACTGTCTATACAAGATCATGAAAATTCTTTTATGATTAAAATTCTAACTTAAAAAATTAGCAGAAAATAGTCGTTGTAACTTTGTATAAAAGGTCATGGTTGTTTTTCTATGATTGAAATCAAACTTCAAAATCAGCAGAACATAGTCTTTTTACTAGGCCATGAACATTTTTATACTTATAAATTGAAAAAAAACGACAGACTAATATGTCTGTCTATACAAGGCCATGAACGTTTTTATCATTAAATTCTTGAAAATCAGCAGAACATAGTCTTTGTAAACAAGGTTATGAACTCATTTATGATTAAATTCTAACTTAAAGAAACAGCAGAAAAAAAGACTGTCTATACTAGGTCACGAAAATTTCTTTATGATTAAAATTCTATCTTAAAAATAAGCAGAAAATAGTCTCTGTATCTATGTATACAAGGTCATAAACGTTTTCGTTTTCATGTTTAAAACCAAACTTCAAAATTAGCAGAAAATAGTCTTCCTTACTAGGCCATGAACATTTTTATACTTACTAAATTAAAAAAAAACCCAACAGACTATATTTGTCTGTCTATACAAGGCCATGAGCGTTTTTATAATTAAATTCTAACTTGAAAATCAGCATCAACAGAACATATTCTTTGTATGTTTGTATACAAGGTTATGACCGCATTTATGATTATATTTAAATTCCAACTTAAAGAAACAGCAGAAAAAAGTCTGTCTATATAAGGTCATAAAAAAATATGATTAAATTCTAACTTGAAAATCAGAAGAAAAAAGTCTTTTTACAAGGCCATAAACATGTTCATGATTTAATTCTAAAAATTAAAAAACCAAACAGAGCATATTGGTCTTTGTGTACAAGGCCATAAACGCTTTTATGATTAAATTCTTACTTGCAAATCAGCAGAAAATAGTGTTTGTATTGTTGTATACAAGGTCATGATCGATTGTTTTTCGTTTGTTTTACTAGGTTTTTACAACCCAATGATTGACACTTAACATAAAACCACTTAATTTAGTATACTGCTAGAATTTATGCTTGTAACTTCTTAAAATTATTTCTTGTAGACAATGAATTAGATATGAAAGTGAACATAAATCTTCATTGCAAGATGTAACTTTTTAGAATTGATTTTAAAGAATCTTGAGAATTCATTAGATTTGCGAGCTTTCATTGATGATGTGATATACATTGCAATCAGCATGCTTTTATACTTATATACAATATACAAAAAAATGCAATTGTAAAACAGCAAATATTTCTTGAACAATGTTTACAAGAAAAAAAATTGAAAATGTTCAAAAGCGTGATTATATTTTTTTTGTCTTACAATCTGTATGCTTTTACACTGTATAGTATATTACATATTTTTTTAAAAAGAGTGATTATATGTTTCTCTTACAACTTGTATGCTTTTACACTTTATATTTTTAAACTTCTCACTTGCAAAACGGTAGAAAATAGGCTTAGTATACAAGGTCAGGATCGTTGGCGTATGGGCTGTTTTACTACGTCTTGAAATCACAATGATTGACACTTAACATAAAACCACTTAATTTAGTATCACTGCTAGAATGTATTGCTTGTATCCTCTTGAAATTATTTCTTGTAGAATGTTGACAGTGAATTAAGTTTGAAAATGGACATAAATCTACATTGAAAGATGTAACTTTTCGAATTGCTTTTAGGAATTTTAACACTGAATTAGATATTAAAAAGAGCATCGATTATACTATAATATTCATTGGTATTTGTTTGGTTTTATACATTCTTACAATAGGCAAAAATTAGAATTTTGCAATAAAAAAAACAACAAATAGCTTGAAAAATATAAATGATGAATTAGATTTGAAAACGGACAGAAATGTGTACAGTCTGTATGCTTTTAAAGTTTTCTACATGTATCTTCTTGAAATTATTTCTTGACAATGAATTAAATTTGAAAAAAAGACATAAATCTCCACTACAAATTCTTGGACCATGTTTGACAAGAAATTCGATTTTAAAATCATATTCACTATAAACACTATGTATTGTAATTGGTATGCTTCGGCACTTCTTACAATAGACAAAACATTACAATTTCGAAACAGTCAATATTTCTTTAAAAATCTTGACGATTAATTAGATTTGAAAACATGTTAGATATGAATATGTTAACTCTATTACAAGTAGCATCCTGCAAAAGAGCCAATAGTTCTTGAAAAATATTGACAAGGAATTATATTTGAAAACATAACAGATTTGACATAACGGTCAACTTAGTGATATGGATGGCAACAGCACGCTTTACAACCCAGCACAAACCATTTACGAAAAAAACAGGCCAACAAAACAAGCCAAAAACATATACGAACGACCCTAATACCCCTACAAATCTTAAATTGTTTAATTACCACATATTAATACTGAATTGAATATGTGATCAGTAATTGTTAGAACACTCTACCGTAGACAAAAAAGTAACTTTCATTGCCAAAGATCTCTACAAATTTCCGCGCGAAATAGAACAAAGAGCAAGAGTGGCTCTAAAATTATAGTGATTGTTAGGAATAACCCCTACACGAATATCATAAACCACATCCCTGGACTTAGAGCTGGCCAATATCGCCCAAAGTCGTAACTCTCTAAGGGCCATCTCTATACATATTAGGACCACCTGTTTATAAAGCCCAGTAGAAATTTCTTGTATCCCAATTGTTCTTTATTTATATTATTTGAACTTGTATATAAAGGCCACCTGCCCATTAAGGACCACATTTACTGGTTCACTTCGGTGGCCTTTATAGACAGGTTTGATTGTATATATTGCATGCGTTTTAATCCCTTCCCGGGAATTTGAATCATTGCGTTGTCTTATTTTTTGCGACAAACGACAACTTTACTCTTGTAGTCGGAATGTAAAACTGAAATATACAATAAATAAATGAATAAAATCTTGTCAAGAATTTCCGATTATTTTCTATAATCCTGTTGCACTTTTTTGTTGTCTCTCAATCAGCACTAAGCCGACGATTTTATTGGAATTCGGATACAAGGATTGGCATGAAGAGCAGCTTAGTGGAGAATAAACGGAAATTCAGACGCAGACGATCAACCTGTCGGATTACAATTGCTTCCAGTTTGACAAGTTAAAGAACCTGTCACCGATTGGCTGTTTGACAAATAAAACACTAAGTACTTCACACTGATTGGTAATAAAGTACAATTGCAAGATGTATCGATTGGTGTCATTGGCTGCGACTTATATCGCCATATCAATGAGAGAAGAGATGAATGTTTGTTTTAATTCTTGAGTGGTCATCTACATGTAAACATGATGCCATACTATAAATTCTAGTCATTCTAAGAAACCACCACACGGATCACGGTGTCTCTTATCTAAGTTGGAATCAGCTCGGCCGTGTTCTACTTTGAGAAAGTCAGTTCGCTTGCCTGAAGAAGGCCAGTGGTTTTATATACGTATTCTTATATTCTCCACGATCTCTCACAACCTCGATATACATGTAAGTGAAAAATGTTGTCTGGGGAGGGGGTAAAACTATAATTCCACTACATTAATTGAAAATCAAAGGGAACCAGACAGGACCAAATATATAGATGGCAACGCGTACAACGACAGGGTAAATGATAACTTTATCACTTTTAATGTCACAACACTAAACGGCCGTTTCGGAATACAATTCCTCATTAGTAGTGCTTTGACCAAAATTGTGAAACTAACAGTTTTCCCCAAGATATTGGAAGATGATATATTATAAATTGTCGTTCTAATGATGCATTATCAAACCATCTCAAATAAAATCTCTCTTTCTATCTCTCATAACACTTAAATTAGAAAGCACTTTTGGCGAATTTTACAACGGGTCACTAGGCTTTCAAGAATATTAAGACCGACATACGTCTTGTATCAATACAGAAGCCAATATAAAAATAACAATTACGTATATATAGGTCAACATTAGTTTACATTTTTGTCAACTTAATTAGAAATATCAGTTTTACAGCACTAATAAATAAATGTGTCATATATATACACACGAGTTTTCAATATATAATAGAAAGAAATGACAATTTCCATCAGATAATTAGAATATATCTATGTCATTAGTACAAATCTCAGTTGGCGATATAGTTATTTTTGACCAAAAATTAATGAAGGTTTTTTGCTGAAATTGCAGATATTCAAAAGCTATATCCTTCAAGTACGACCGTACTGATCCATATCCTTTAAAGCAAAGTAAAAACTTAAAAACTGGCGAATTGTTTAATTAAGTAAGACAGGCGAACTTCAACTAGTGAGATGAGACCGGTTGTTCCGCCTATTTTCGAATCTCACTCAGGACTGATCCTAGAATGAGTTCTAGTTCGCTTGCAGAAAGTTGGTGAATTTTCTTCAGACATTCTGATTTTCTCTATCATCCAAAAAATGTCCTCGTTATATGTGGACGAATCTTTACTGTGACCTAAAGCACCTTTACTCCACATTATTAGACCATAATCAATTTATATCATATATTTCATTCCAGGGTGTGTCAGATGCGACTGATTATGTAAAAATGAATTTTAAAGGTGAAATAACGTTACAAAAATAAAATAAAAATCTTAAATGGGACTTAAAGAATCCAATTACTGACTATTTGCCTTAATGTTTTGGTTCTTACTATAGGAATCATTTTGTTTTAAATAATAAATTAAAGTGTCATATTATTAGAGAATACCTACTAAGAAAACTGAGAACATTTTAAAGGCCTAATGAGTATTAAACGAAATGACGGACAAAATTTTGGTTCCAGACTTATACCAATGACAAAAAATGCGTAGATATGCGTAGTTAAGGCTAATGGCGTTAATAAAAAAATAGTAGAGAACAGCGGAATAAATACTAAATACAAACTAGAAAAACTGTGAGCCACAAGCTCACAAAAAATACCCCCCGCTCCCTCCACATAAAAAAATTCATCGGATCAAATGTTTAAATAGGAGGTGCACATCTACATTATATCACAAAGATTGAGTGAAAGTTTCATGAAAATCCATTGAAGGGTTTAGGAGGAGTTGCGGATAAGAGATAGGTACCCTAAGGTGTAACGGAAGGACGGACGGACATTCCTATAACTATTTACCCCCCCCCCCACCCTTTTTAAGCGGGGGTATAAAAAAGAAGATAAGAAATGTGTTGTTTACACGTTATGTAAAAAAAAAATTGTTGAATATTTTCATTTGATACAATTTTTGCGAAGAACTGATGAGTAAATAACGAAATGACGAAAGTTATGGTTTGGGATTTATGTTAACGGAAATAATACGTAGGTACAATGTATAAGTAGTTGAGGCTTCAGTGGTTAATAAAAATTCCAGTGGAGAACCACGGCATAATTGCGTAGCTACAATATAATGTATGCGTATTTGAGGCTTCAGGCGGTCATTTGATACCTATAGCTATTTGCCAAAAGCTGACGAGTATAAACGAAATGACGAAAATTCTAGTTTGAGAATTATGTAAATGGCAGAAAGTGCTAAGATATGCGTAGTTGAGGCTTAAGGATGTAGAGAACCGAAGACATAAATTCTAAACATTTGCGAATCGCAAAAAATGCGTAGATATAATGTATGCGCGAGTGAGGCTTCAGTGGTTAATAAAACACTGGTAAAACCTTAGAATAAATACTAAGTAGAAGAAACTAGATAAGAAATTGCTGTTTATACTTTATGTATGATAGTGTATTTAGTCATTTCCTCTCGTATGTACAATTAAAAATTGATTGTACTTACAGAGTATAGGCCTGTCGAAAATTTAGCACAACGCTAACGAAAAGAATTCGAAGCTTGGCTACTGAGTTGCCGACATATGGATAACTAATGAGTAGTGATCAAAAAGCTGCCAGAAGATAAAAAACAGCTCTCGAAAAAATATAAAGAACGAGAGGCCGAAATGAGCTTCATATTTGGTACTAATTCATTCTTTTAGTGTTAAAATTTGGAAAGACCTGTACATGCATATCACACCCTAGTTGCCACTATAATAAGCTCCTCAAGGCTATGGAATTTGTTAATCAGCGAGATCAACGACATGGTTAGATTAAGTTTAATTACCCATTTTGTCTAGATGGGTTCAATAGTATCACTAAATGGATTACAAATCCATTACAGACCCGTCGAAATTTTAACACTAACTTACTGCATAACTGCAGATCACGATCATCTCGAACCCTCGTTAGCTTTGTTTTATAACAGCTGTTAGCAATCTCTCTACAGCTTTTTTGACACTAGCTATCAGCATCTAGGCAACTCTGCAGTCGATTTTCGACTTCTTTTCGTTAGCTTAGTGTTAAACTTTCGACAGGTCTGTATTGTACCGGCCAGTATTCAGGTTATCAATCTAACATTGGTCAGTGTCCAAACAATTTGAGGTTAAATCAATCGTTTTTTGCATGAAGGAAAATTTGCGGATGTTTTCTGATTACAAGTGAAATACAACAAAATGAAAACACCTGCATTTTATTTTATTACCTTGGTCAAGTTGACCGCTCCAGAAAGTCAGTTGATTTAACATTATCATTTTATTAAAAGATCATGGTTACATGATCATTTCCTCTGTGTATTGATTTAAGATTGATTTTTTATCTTCATTTCTTAAACTCTTCCAAATTTATTTAGCCAAGTTGCGTAATATATAAGCTCCCTCGGTGTTAAACGGGTGTTTAAAATGTATTCGCACATCACATGGTGTATGTATTGAATTGAATAGAAGTCTTCCGCCATGTTTTTTCATACAACCTGGTGGAAGACTGCTATTCACTTCAAATCTAAATCGACAAGAATCATTCAATCTGTTTCATGTAGATTAATGAGTGTTATACAGTAAAACCTCGATTCATCGCCACCATTTGTTCAGTCAAATTTTGGCGTTATAAAGGGGGTTTGGCAATAAATTGAGGGAAGCCCATAAAGAAAAACATAAACAAAATGGATTTTGGGACTTAAAAATAGTGTGGCGATAAGCGAGGTGGCAAAGTTATCGAGGGGCATTAAAACGAGGTTTTACTGTATACCAGTCAAGTCCAAATCACCATCCTATAACAAAGTAAAAACTTTGAAGATTTGCAAATGAAGCTAACTACAAGGACATCCACCAGGAAAGTGAGGCTGGTATAAGTCTACAAATAAACGAATTTTGTACTAGGTTACCGTTACATCGGTTTTTTCATAATTGCTAATCCAATCGCAATATAGAAATTTGAAACGTTATTGACGTACCTAAATAGGGTAAGTCCCTGCAGCGACGTTTAACCTGTATTTAATGTTGCTGATCTATATATATATTTCATAATTGAAAAATATATTATACTTTGCAAGTACATGTAATGCCATCTGCCATTACTCCCACGGAGCGTAAGAATTTGCGTCACTGGAAATCTAAAATCGTTTTGATATGAAACCGTTCATTAAAATATACAGTACAAGCCTGTCGAAATTAAAACACTAAAAGAACGAATAAGTGCCGACTGCTACATGATTTATTTTGGTATTTAATTTCGCACTATGAAATTGAATCCAAAGTAAATAAAAGCAACTTTACAGTATCTGATACATAATATCCTTTATCTAACATTAGACTAGTTTTTCTATCTGATTTGGCGAAAGACACGTTTTATCGAACACGTATGATACAGAATCTTGTATCACCACAGTGTGGTAAAGTAAAAGTACGGTAAAGTACACGTGCACGTTCTCATTGTGACGTCATTTGGGAATCTTCGATCTGTCAAATGTAAATAATGACGCCATTACTACAGTACAATGTTATAAGATAGATCAGTGTTTTCTGTCGTAAAATATAATTTTTTCATTAAGTGTTGTTTTTTATTACTTTGAATAACCTACATGTAGTTAGAAAAATGTTAGATAAAAAAATATCATATACACAGTGTGTATGTACAACCCTCCGTATCAGGTCTCGTCCTGTTTTTAACAGCTGTATCTCTACTCCTCGCAAGCGCGACTGGTAGTGATAAGCCTACCAAAAAAAAGGACTCGACCTGATACGGAGGGTTGTACATACACAATGTGTATATAATATGTATGTATCAATCAGAAAAAGTGTGTATGTACACATGTTCCGGTTCCGCATTTTGGATACTTGCAAATAAATTGTTGACTCGGGGATATTTCAAGCTTAAATCAAGACCCTCAAAAAGTTTTTTAGTCGTTATCACAATATTGTTGATAAGTTTGATGTCTATGTGTCCAGAATTGTACTAGATATATTTGACGTCCCATATATAGTTCCAGGTTCTTTTCACACAATTTTGATTACACGCGTGGCGGGTGTAGCTAGCTTAAAAGAAGACGATTACCCTTCCGGAGCACCCGGTCTCACTTCACTTCACTAACCTAACTTTTCATTTCCAGAGTTTTTTACTTTGCTTCTGGATTGTGATCTGGATATAGATTTCTGTGATATTAAGCCGTCAACTAATCTATGTCTACTTAACGACCGATTATCCTCGTAAACGCTTTCTTGATATTATTATTTCATCAATCATAAAAACTAAATATCTTTCTTAGTAATTGATTTAGGCTATTATATATTTTCAATATATATACTTCATATATAAACAGTACAGATCTGTCAAAAGTTTAACATCGGGCTAACAAAAAGGAGTGGAAAGGTCGGCTGTCGGGTATCTTCTCAGTAGCCTTAAAGCTATATGTACCTAAATAAAAACACCAGCTGACGAAAATCTATAGAAATCTAGCTGTAGAGAGGTCGATTTGAGCTTTCGGTTCAGTACTAAATCGTTAGCTTAATCTGAGCATTCCAACAGATCTGTACTTTAGAAACAGAATAATGTAATGTATCGAAATGAGTTATCAGTGAGCATAAAACATATTACGCTTATGTATTTTATTATCTACAAAGAATATTAAAAACTAACATTTTATATCTGTACATTCTGTAATATTGAGTACAGACCTGTCGATAGTTTAACATTAAGCTACCGAATTGGCGCCGATTCGGCAGTTCATTTCGACTCACCACTACCCTCGGTACCTACAGTAAAGACTTGTCGAAAGATAAACACTAAAATCGCGAATAAGTACCGAATCGAAACTGCGTAAGCGAGATCTCTCCGGTAGATGCTATCTATCTCTAGGCAGCTTTTCAATCACTAGGTATCCATATCTCAACCAATTAGCAGCGGCGTTTGACTCATTTCGTTAGCTCGGTGTTAAACTTTCGACAGGCCTGTATTGTATATCTCGACCGATTTTAAACATTTCCTTGTCTACTAGCTTTTTATATCGCGGCAACTCGGCAGCCGAGCTTCGACGTTTGTTCGTAACCTTAGTGTTACACTTTTCTGTTATATACAATACATGTATTTTTTCCTATGTGAATTCGCTAGTGATAAAGTATTTCTGGAGGTAAAATCTAAATTATTTTGAGGAGAAAAAATGAAAAATTACAAAAAAATCTTTCATGAAAAAAACATGTTGAATATAAAGAAGAAGTTCATTGGAATGAAAGATAAAAAGGATATTACAAAAACGTGATTGGAAATATCCAATCAACCAATCAATTCCTCAGGCTGATACGTAACATGTGTATATATTGACTTTTTTAATTGTCGTTTGAACATGAATTGATATATTTGTTGTTAAATTTCAAAGAATAACATAAAAAGGTTCAATGGAATAAGCAGAGTGTTCGCAACGTAAGTTGGCCGTTGAAGTCCAAGACATGGAAATGGGTTGTGATTAATCTTTTTCCAGACATTCGGTATTAAGAAATAAAATAAAATGCGGGGTCCTGAGGAAGGAAGACACACCTTATAAAGCAATGCCTTGTGACACGGTTGACAAGACGCGCTAAAGAAACCTTCCGCCACAACTTTGCTGAACGCACTGCAATATCAAATGTTCTACCACTTGATCTGAACTATAGCTTGTAAAGTCTCGATAAAAGTAAAACATTCTTGAATGAGACATGCAATCCCATTCAATGAATCAATGTTGAAAAGTGTTCCCAATTTTAATAAATATATTGTTTGAACTTTTGTCAAGAATAAAATAAACATTTTCTTAAAATGCACTTGTATTTTACGTCTTTCCAAACTCAATATCTAATTAACAATTTGAAAATTAAAAGAAACATACCTTAAAGATATTTCATCTGTTCATCATGAAATGATTTTAAGGAACAACGCTTTTCAATCAACAACAATGAAATAAAAATGACAAAATGATTCACACCGTTGATTGCAGGATAATAGGAAATGAATGAAATATATTGATATAATGACAAAGTTCCGCAGGAATTGATGATTTAAAATCAGAAGTGAAATTGAGTTCCCCTTAAGGGAATACCATTATATGACTAAATTGCAATTATATAATGCACATTGATAAATGGCGTTCAAATACGCTATTAAAACTAATGTTTTGCCGTATTACTTGTGTTCGGAAGTAATGACTGCGAACAAAGATTCAAAACCATTAATATCAAAAACAAACATATCGGTCCATGTTTAAATCATAATAACAAAAGCAAAGTTATAACTTGTCAAATTCGCAAATTAGGTGTAAACCTTGATAATTCATCAGAGACGTAAGACCAGGCATGCCAATTTATCATTTCGAATCCTTGTTACCCCTACATTGAACGCCAAAAGCTTTTAGGCAGCTGCAATATATCTCTTGGAAGATATTTAATTGTCATATACGGTTTTTTATCATTTTTGAATTAAGTATAAGTACTAAACCAAAGTTAAAAACAATTTAAAAGTGTATTGGAACTAGAGGTTAATATTGATGCAATTCAAGTTAGTAAATTTAGACATACATAAGCACTTTTTAGGATAGGTTCGTCTAATTTACCAATTGAAACAGGAAGACACGGGCGTATAAAAGGGAGGATAGATTGTGCAGGTTTTGTCATTGAGAATAAATAGAAGATGAGTACAATTTTGGTACTCATTTGCAATGCTCACAATAATCTACGACATAGATATATTTCTTTAACATATTTAAAAAATCCTACCTATCAGATAGAAATTTATTATTCTTATGTCTACAAAAAATATTACTGTTGTAAAACAATTTAGCATGTATATATATTATGCATTAAGATAAAGGTCTACAAATATTGCCATTTAGAAATCTGTATTTAGTGTGAAAATTTTATATATTATTCACATTTTGTCATTTATATACCGCCATTCATTGTAACTTATTGTGATATATGGGCCCGAGGCCTTTAGTCAATAAACATGTACTATATAGAATGTTTTATGAACACATTTTAAATGAATGGACTACTAGCTATTTATATCCCGGTCACTCGGCAGTGGATTTTAAAGCAACAAAGTATTTCTTCCAATGAAAATTATATTATATTTAAGGAAAGACATTATAATAAAAAAATCACACTTATCCATGTCCGAATCACAATAGAAAAGCAGAGTAAAAACTTGGAAACTGTTAAATACGTGAAGTTGTACCAGGGGAGTTAGGCCAGGTGTTCCAGCCTTTAATACAAATAGCCTTAATGATAGAACGTATACTGAATATTAAGCACAGATAAAATTTAAAAAAGCATAATAACAAAGGTGTGTTAACCAGATACTCTAACAGAAGAACAGAAGAAAATGATAATTAAAACATACCAATAAATGTCTAAATAACGACCCTAAAGTAAAATAAAAAACCATACCAATCCATGTCCAAACAACAACCACAAAGCAAAGTAAAAGCAAACATAATAATCCATGACCAAATAACAACCCAAAGCAAATTGAAGTAAACATGAACTTAGTAAAGTTAGGCAGGACGCTTGGAAAGGTAAGAACCCCTTGTTTAGTGAGGTTGGGTGCTCCGGAAGGGTAAGCACCTCCTGTTTAGCTAGCTACACCCGCCACGTATGTAATCAAAATTGTGTGAAAGGAACATGGAACTATGAGACGTCAAATATATCCAAGGCAATCCTGGACACAGAGATATCAAACTTATCAACAATACTGTGATGACGGCCATAAAACTTTTTGAGGGCCTTGATAAGCCTAGGCTTGCAATATCCCTGAGTCAACAATTTATTTGCAAGCAGCCTACTTCACCCGCCATAAGTGTAATATATATTGAGAATGAAAGGAACAAGAAACGATGAGACTTCAAATATGCTCAGAGTAATTTTGGACACAGAGACATCATACAAATAAACAATATTTGATGATGGAAATAACCCCCTTGAATAAATATAAATAAGGGTAAAAAGATAGAATCACTAACACTATTCCAGTATATACGTACAATATGTCTACAAATCTGTTTTTAAAATATAAAAAATCGCTAAATTGTAAACGATATGCTGCCTATCACGTAAGATGTTACCGCAACGAAACGTTGTGTCATTGTACATTCTTGATAATAAAATTGATCATTAAAATATCGCCTAACCGAATTTCCTTTTTGAAAGGAAGACAAAATCTCTTGAAGGCAATTATACGGATTATTAGCGATATGATTATTAATAATTTTGTACTTTAAACAATCAATATAAAAGTCACTGTGACAATTATGTCAAACTAACATAGCATAGTTAATTGTAGTTTCTTAATCGATAATAATATAATATAACAGAATACTGTACAAGAAGAAGCATTAGTGACACGAAACTTTCGCAGTTTTGATCTTCTAAAATATTCCAGGGTTAAAAATGTTTACGATTCCAACTGTACCGAAAGTGTACGAAGTGAAATTAAAAAATTTCCGCTGACAAGATATATTCTCGGTAAATGTGTGGAAATAGCCAATTTTTTTCCTCGCTAATGTTTCTTTTTATACAGTTTGACTTGCAATTCGATACAACTTAACGCTCAATACGCTACAAAAACGCATTACTCACGGCATTCAAGAATTATACTTACTGATTGTTATGCTCTTCGCATGAACCAGTATACTCAAAGATTGTAAAACTCTCGAAGATGGGACATGCTGACTTGTCTTAAAACTTCCTGGCTAAGGTCGTGGTCTTCAAAATGAATGTATTAAATGTATCATTTAAAAAGATGTTTACGATGTAAAAAACTTTAAAAGAACGCAATTAAGGGATGAGATTACATAAAAGTTATTGCTAGTCTTAAAAAGGAACAAGCCTATATTTAGTCTGATATTATTTTGACGGTAATTTAATTTCCAGAACAGTCTATTTCAAATATTTATATTTTGCACTTTTACGTCAATTCCAATCCAATTCTTAAAGTCTTCACAATGAATATAGTTATTCAAATTTTTTTAAGATTTTTTTATCTAAATAAACATTCTCCGCTTAGATATTGCGTGGATGTTGAAGCTAAAAATATTATTCAATTTAAAAAACAAAATAAAATTGATAAGAATAAAACGTTCAAAAAAGGATTGACTGATTGATTGATTGGTTGGTTGATTGATTGATTGATTGATTGATTGATTGATTGATTGATTGGTTGATTGACTGGGATTTTACATCGCAGTCAAGAATATTTCACTTATATCAAGACGTCACCAGCTATAGGTGAAGTGGTAGAATTTTTACCTTTGCTATGCTTTTAGGTCAGTTTGCAGGTATGGTTCTTGTACGTGCTATGGGGTTTTAAGGTCTCTTCCGAAGGATCTCGTGACTTTAATTTCTAAATGCCAAGTACTTGGCGAAAGTACAGTCACTACTTATTTTCAAGTCTTGGTCAGACCCAGCCGGGGTTCGAACCCAAGACTTCCCATATACGAAGCGAGTACTTCACCACTGAGCTGTAGTAGTAAAAAAGGACGTGAAAACTTAATTTCCTATGCATATAAATGCGATCATGGCAAAATTGAAACTTTTACACTTATTGTAAGTAAATCTTGGTATTACAATGGATTTGTTGAATATAAACAGTAATATAACATTTCAAAAAACATAAACTCGAGGGAATGTAAAATGAGTAAATGTACCGCATTGTACGTTGGTTTTTAATTGATGCCAATGATTAATGCAAACTTACGTCCTACTGAACATAAACTATCCATAGCTGAACACATTACCTTGCGTAATGTTAACAAAAACAATGAAAACGAACATGAAATATAGATATATCATATTCGGTTTAGTACGAAATTTGTGATTTAAAGATATAGCTGACAGCAAGTTATCCTTACGCAATACATTTTATGGAAAGAAAATAAAATTAATGTGTAACATTGATACAAATGTCAAACATGTCGATACATCACTTAAAACGGTAATTGTAAGCAGTTTCCCGTCATAGTAAAATGCCGATATATCATTGAATCTGAACGGACGTATAAAAGACTGGGTCAAATCAAATTCAAGGACTTGTTCCACCAGTTTGTGATTTTTACATGCTAACGAATCAAATGTCCCTGTCCACTAGATTGTTAACGATATGCTCCTCCCTATCATCTTTGGTTTTACCGCAACTAAATGTTGTGTCATTGTACATTCTTGATATTAAAATCGATCATTAAAATATCGCCTAGCCGAATTTCCTTTTTGCAAGGAAGACAAAATCTCTTGAAGACAATTATACGGATTATTAGCAATATGATTATTAATAATTTTGTACTTTAAACAATCAATATAAAAGTCACTGTGACAATAGTATCATAATAACATTACAGAGTTGATTGTACGTTCTTAATCGATGATTATATAACAATATAGTGTTTAAGAAGAAACACAAGCGGTAGGAAACTTTCGCAGTTTTGATTTTGTAAAATATGTCGGGGTATAAATGTTAAAGGTTCCAATTGTTCCAAAGGTGTACGAAGGGAAATTAAAAATTTCCGCTGAGAAGATATATTCTCGGTAAATGTGTGGAAATAGCCAATTTTTTTCCTCGCGAATGTTTCTTTTTATACAGTTTGACTTGCAATTTGATACAACTTAACGCTCAAATACGCTACAAAAACTCATTAGTCACGGCATCCAAGAATTATACTTACTGATTGTGATGCGCTTCGCATGAACCGGTATAATCAAAGATTGTAAAACTCTTGAAGATGGGTCTTGCTGACTTGTCTTAAAACATCCTGGCTAAGGTCGTGGTCGTTCAAAATGAATTTATTGAATATATCATTTAAAAAGATGTTTACGATGTTAAAAAAAGTTTAAAAGAAAGCAATTTAGGGATGAGATTACATAAAAGTTGTTAGTCTTAAAAAGGAACAAGCCTATATTTAGTCTGATATCATTTTGACGGTTATTTAATTTCCAGAACAGTCTATTTAAAATATTTATATTTTGCACTTGAACCATCCTATCTTACGTCAATTCCAATCTAATTCTTAAAGTTTTCACACTGTAATATAGTTATTTAAATATTTCTAGATTTTTTTTATCTAAATTAACATTCTCCGTTTAGATATTGCGTGGATGTTGAAGCTAAAAATATTATTCAATTTAAAAAAAAAACAAAATATAATTGATAAGAATAAAACGTTCACAAAAAGGATTGATTGATTGGCGTTTTACATCCCAGTCAAGAATATTTCACTTCTATCGAGACGTAGAAGTGGTAGAATTTTTACCTTTGCATTGCGTTTAGGTCAGTTTGCAGGTATGGTTCTTCTATGGGGGTTTAAGGTCTCTTCCGAAGGATCCCGTGTCTCTAATTTCTAAATGCCAAGTACTTGACTAAAGAACAGACCCAGCCAGGGTTCGAACCCAAGACTTCCCATATACGAAGCGAGTACTCCACCACTGAGCTGTAGTAGTAAAAAGGACGTAGAAACTTTTTCTATGCATATGCGGACTTTGAAATTATGAGATCATGGCAAAACTGAAACTTTTACACTTATTTAAAGTAAATCTTGGTATTACAGGGGCTTTATTGAATATAAACAGTAATATTACACTTAACAATAAACATAAACTTGAGGGAAATGTAAAATGTGTAAATGTACAGTACTGCAACAGTTGCTTTTATGTGATGACAAAGATTAATGCCAACCCACATCCTACTGATCATAAAGTATCCATAGCGAAAAACATTACCTTACATAATGTTAACAAAAACAATGAAATCGAATATGAAATATAGATATATCATTTTCGGTTTAGTACGAAATTTGTGATTTAAAGATGTAGCTGAAAGCAAGTTATCCTTACGCAATATATTTTATGGAACGAAAATATATTAATGTGTAACATTGATACAAATGTCAAACATGTCGATACATCACTTAAAACGGTAATTGTAAGCAGTTTCCCGTCATAGTAAAATGCCGATATATCACTGAATCTAAACGGACGTATAAAAGACTAGGTCAAATCAAATTCAAGAACTTGTTCCACCAGTTTGTGATTTTTGCATGCTAATGAATCAAATGTCCCTGTCCACTAGATTGTTAACGATATGCTCCTCCCTATCACCTTTGATTTTACCGCAACTACATGTTGTGTCATTGTACATTCTTGATATTAAAATTGATCATTAAAATATCGCCTAGCCGAATTTCCTTTTGCAAGGAAGACAAAATCTCTTGAAGACAATTATACGGATTATTAGCGATATGATTATTAATAATTTTGTACTTTAAACAATCAATATAAAAGTCACTGTGACAATAGTATCATAATAACATCGCAGAGTTGATTGTAGTTTCTTAATCGATAATAATGTAACAGAATACAGCATAAGAAGAAGCATTAGTGACAGGAAACTTTGGCAGTTTTGATCTTCTAAAATATTCCAGGGTAAAAAATGTTTACGATTCCAACTGTTCCAAAGATGAACGAAGGGAAATTAAAACTTTCCGCTGAGAAGGTATATTCTCAGTAAATGTGTGGAAATAGCCATTTTGTTTCCTCGCGAATGTTTCTTTTTATACAGTTTGACTTGCAATTCGGTACAACTTAACGCTCAAATACGCTACAAAAACTCATTAGTCACGGCATCCAAGAATTATGCTTACTGATTGTGATGCGCTTCGCATGGACCGGTATAATCAAAGATTGTAAAACTCTTGAAGATGGGTCTTGCTGACTTGTCTTAAAACTTCCTGGCTAAGGTCGTGGTCGTTCAAAATGAATGTATTGAATATATTATTTAAAAAGATGTTTACAATGTAAAAAACTTGAAAAGAAAGCACTTTAGGGATGAGATTACATAAAAGTTATTGTTAGTCTTTAAAAGGAACAAGCCTACATTTAGTCTGATATTATTCTGACGATAATTTAATTTTCCTAACCTTCTTCTTAAAATATTTATATTTTGCACTTGAACCATCCCATTTTTACGTCAATTCCAATCCAATTCTTAAAGTCTTCACTCTCTAATATAGTTATTTTAATATTTCAAGATTTTTTTATCTAAATAAACATTCTCCGTTTAGATATTGCGTGGATGTTGAAGCTAAAAAATTGATTCAATTTAAAAAACAAAATATAATTGATAAGAATAAAACATTCACAAAAAGGATTGATTGATTGATTGTGATTTTACATCCCAGTCAAGAATATTTCATTTATATCGAGACGTCACCATCTATAGGTGAAGTGGTAGAATTTTTACCTTTTCATTGCGTTTAGGTCAGTTTGCAGGTATGGTTCTTGTACGTGCTATTGTGTTTTAAGTTCTCTTCCAAAGGACCACGTGACTTTAATTTCTAAATGCCAAGTACTTGACGAAAAAACAGTAACTACTTATTTTCAAGTCTTGGTCAGACCCAGCCAGGGTTCCTACCCACGACCTCCCATATACGAAGCGAGTACTCCACAACTGAGCTGTAGTTGTAAAAACGGACCTGGAAACTTAATTTCCTATGCATATACGGACTTTAAAATTACGCGATCATGGCAAAATTGAAACATTTACACTTATTTAAAGTAAATCTTGATATTACAATGGCTTTATTGAATATCAACAGTAATATTACACTTAATAATAAACATAAACTTGAGGGAATGTAAAATGAGTAAATGTACCGCAACAGTTGCTTTTATTTGATGACAAAGATTAATGCCAACTCACGTCCTACTGATCATAAACTATACAGAGCGAAAAACATTACCTTACGTAATGTTAACAAAAAACAATGAAAACGAACATGAAATATAGATATATCATTTTCGGTTTAGTACGAAATTTGTGATTTAAAGATGTAGCTGAAAGCAAGTTATCCTTACGCAATACATTTGATGGAACGAGAATATATTAATGTGTAACATTGATACAAATGTCAAACAAGTCGATGCATCACTTAAAACGGTAATTGTAAGCAGTTTTCAGTCATAGTAAAATACCAATGTATCACTGTATATGGACAGACTTATTGGGTCAGGTAAATGGGTCAAATCAAATACAAGGACTTACAAAATTGTGTTAGTTGTAATCCATCGCCTTTCGAAGAAGGATTGGGTCATTAGATTCAAGTTTTATTCTGTCCTTCTTTCCTTTTGTCCATTCGTTCAAAATTTCCTTGCGAATTCCTCAAAACTATGAAGCATTATTTAAAGTAACTTGATGCAAAGCAAGACTGCTTACAAAAAGTGTTGAATAAGGGTTATTGAAAGTTTAGGCTAATCAAGACCCTCAAAAACTTCCATGGTCGCTATCACTAGAATGTTCGTACGTATGATAAATCTCTATCTAAGATGAACTTGAAAGTACTTAACGTCTCATAGTTTTCTAGATTTGATATCACACTTGGAGGGTGTTGCTAGCTTTACATGAGGTGGTTGTTTTTTCTAAGGTAGTCTTCACAAAGGCCTAACTACCCTGGTAAAAGTTTTAATTTACAAGTCTTCAAACTTTTACATTATTTTAGGAATTGTTATTGGAATATGGGTCAGTATGTTCGTGTATGTTTTATCCCATTTAAAATAAAGAAAATTGACACATTTTTATTGAATCATTTATTTTTGGAGATTTTCCGGTGTTTTTCTTTCTATGTACTGCTTTCCTTAACAATTCCAGAATCAGCCACATTGATATAATTGAGAGAATCTTGACGAGTATGCATTTATATATTATCCCACTGCATTTTACCATAGAAAGAGAAATTGTCAATTGAACACAAGGGGTCCTTAATTGAGTACTATGAACAATTTAAATCAATGCCAATCTTTTGTTGTACAATCAGCACACATATAAAACGTCAGACGACTTATCGTTTATTTAACCTCTTTATCTGTTTTTTATTATTATTTCCAATTACAAAATGTCTGTATGCTCTAGATGTTTTATTAAATAACATATAGGTTAGTGGATGTTTCTGCTTAGTAGTGACTTGAATTATATAAAATAACATTTTTTAAAACTGCAGTTTAACGTTTTAAAGTTTTTCATAATATCATTAAACATTAACATACAGCTAAAAATCAAAGTTGAAACTTTGAAAACTAACCACTTAAGTTAAATTGTAAACATTCGTGTGGGAATTGAGGTTGAGTACTCGTGTTAATTACATTATACCAGTTTTAATTTTACAGCACTAGACGGCCGTTTCAGAATACAAATCCTCATCAGTAGTGCTTGGACCAAAATTATGAAACTAAAATTATTTTGAAGATGTTGAAAAGCTACCCAAAGGACCAAAAAAAGTAAGCAATTATTGTATAGCTTGCACCACCCGTCAACTGTCAAAATATCATGTAGTATTATGTCATTACGAGATACACATAACATTAACAGGGAAGTCACTGAGTGATTTGTCTAAATGACACGCTTACGAATCAAAATGCCCCTGAATTCTTAGCAGTATCGAAACTCATTTAGTACGCTTACCGACGGTTGAGTTTGCTTAGAAGAGGCAACACAATGGAATGAATCTTAACAACGTTAAACATAAGAATACTATTAAGTAGGGTTTCACAAATAAAACGTTATTTAGTATCCCAAGACTGGAAATCATTGATTCATTAAATTCAATGTTCATTCAGAGACCTGAGGAAAACAAAAGTTTTGCGGTTTCTAGATCTATGAATGTGTGCACTTTAAGATACTCAAATAAACAACATACTTGTTCATTATAAAGAACTAGGAAATCATTCTGTGATTAAGGGAACGTAAGAACAAGACATTTTAGCACACAGCAAGCTGAAAAAAGATTCCAAAGTCATGGAAATATACACAACTTTTACTAGAATAATTATGACCCATGCTGGGTTATAGTTAAAATATTTATATGATGTAAATTGTCTTACGAATATAGAAAGAACATAAAACGAACTGAAATTGTAGGCAGTATTGACATTATAATCTTAGTATTAGGAAGATACTGTCAACTTTATTACAAACGTGATAACTTCAATTTTTCTATTGTCAACTTTCCTTTTTTATACAGCAATATACCTGCTTCTCCTGCTTATGGTGCATTTGTTTACCAATTAATACGCTATGGTAGAGCTTGTTCCCACTACGGAGACTTTGTACACCAAAGTAGGCTGCTTGCAAATAAATTGTTGACTCAGGAATACTGCAAGCCTAGGCCTATCAAGGCCCTCAATAAGTTTTATGGCCGTCATCACAGTATTGTTGATAGTTTGATGCCTCTGTGTCCAGGATTGCCCTGGATATATTTCACGTCTCATAGTTCTATGTTCCTTTCACATAATTTTGATTACACACGTGGCGGGTGTAACTAGCTAAACAGGAGGTGCTTACCCTTCCGGAGCACCCGGCCTCACTTCCTTGGTGGAAGTTCACGTGTCTAACCTAACTTGTCAGTTCCAAAGTTTTTTCTTTGCTTCTGGATTGTGATTCGGACTTGGATTGGTGTGTTAGTTTTTGATATCAAGTGACATAAACAAGTTTCCTTTGTGAAAATCAACGACAAACAACACTAGTCCGAATCTTAATTTAAAACACAGTAAAGGTAAATTCTTTGAAAACTTGCAGTTAAATTTATCAAAAACGAAAACACCAATACATGTCCACATCACAAACACAAAGCAAAATAAAACCTTTGAAATTTGCATATTAAGGGAAACGTGTCATCGTGCACCAGGTAAGTGATGGTGGGTGTTACAGAAGGCTTAAATAACGTTTAGAACGGAATTTGATCGTTACATTGTTTTTACAAGATCTCGAGTTTGAATAAAGAAATAAAAAAAAAACACCACAACAACATATACCATAAGATATATAGTTGTATGAGACATGGCATAATTTCGATTAACACAAAAACTGAACATTTAGTTAACATAATTTTCACCAGAGCTTTCATTTTGAAGATTATCATAAATATATGCATACATTGTTAAATTATATTATAGAAATAATCTCTCTCTCTCTCTCTCTCTCTCTCTCTCTCTCTCTCTCTCTCCGTTTTATCTTTCAACTTGATTTTGTTAAAACGACTAAACCAACTACGAGCAGATTTGTTAGATTAATGTTTATTAAACAGGCTAGACATTTTGGTTTCAAAAAGTTTATCTAGCTCACAAAATGGCGTACTTTTAATACTTTTTTTACGTTATGGTTGTAAAAACCATAGATACTAATGGAAGATCTCTTTGATGGCGTAATTTGAAGTAAAGAATATTTAATAAATTCTGGATGAAATGTTTAATGACGTAATGAAAGTAGTATTGGACCATTGTTTTCTGTTTTATAAACATAAATTGGTCATAAATGACAATCATTTCTGAAAAACTATATGTGAGTGGGCATTCCATCACAGGTTAATTATCTTACGATAAACTATTTTCCTTGCAAATTGCAATTTTTGATATTACTACCTTTCGATCGATGATCATATACGAACTTGTTTTTAATAAAATAATAATCTTATCATTATTAAAACAGCACGTCTTACTCGCGCAATTTATATTTCATAATGTATAAAATCAATTTTATCAGGAAAACATTAAAAACAGAATTTCTGTTGATTTGTAAAAGGAAGCTATTGTTTTTGGCTTAAAACTTTAACCCAGCATCGAATGACGTTTAAAAATTATTTCTTCATGAAAAAACATCACGAATTATTAAGACTGACTTAGATGTTTCCTGTCTATAATGTTTCCCTTGATATTTGAAAGTGTTTCAGACAATTTAAAACAACACTATTCGACTTTAATATAAACTTGGCACGATCTTTTTCACAATTGAAATTTAGCTACAGCATTTAAAATGTGATCAAAAACAACCATACGTTCACAACCCAAACCATTGTAGAAAATAGAAACTGGCAAACTTAGATTAACGCATAAACTTCTACAAGAGAATTAAGGTCGTGTACTTCGGAAGAGTTCAACCACTCCTTGTTAAGCTAGCTAGTTCCAGGTTCTGTCTGTTAAACACGATGGACTAAACATTATGTAGCACACGACCTCCATTTGCTTGTGAGAAATCACGTTTTCACTCCATTTGCCAGTTACAAATTTAATTTGGTTTGGGATTGTGGTTTGAGCATGTATTAGTATGATTGTTTTTTTCGTAGACCTAGCTCCATTGTTCTATATTTACCCTTTCTGTTGTCTACTGTTGACCAACATCTGATCAACAGAATGATTTGTATCGTTTTCTTAAGAAAGCATTTTTAAAAAGAGATATTTAAAAAGTTACATTATTGCTTTTTTGGAGACGAATTACACAGCGTATTATACAAATTTTAATAACACAGCTCTAGGTGGCCTTTTTTGGAATGCAAAACCTCAAAATAAACACAATAAAATACAAATAATGATAAACCGGTTAGAATAAAGGTAACACGAACATTTAATGAACTAATAACCCTTGTTCTTTCAAATTCATCCAGTATCAGGCATAAAATTGTATAAAGATAGTGACATTACAGTCTTCAACCAATTGCAATGCTATAATTTTTTATATGCTTAAATGGATTAATTGATAGTAGCATTATAAGTTCAGCAACAAATGTCATAAATGACATCTATGCTATAACAGATTGATTGAAAATAGAATGTAACTTGAAACATCTGAAAATAATGAATGGAAGGAATTATTGTAAGGCGTGTGTACTTCTTTTCATTCTCTAAATGCAACGTGTAAAACAAACTTATGAAAATGTATTCCCTCTCTCTATATATATATGGACAAAGAAATGTCATAAATAAGAATATAACTAAAGTAACGTTGTATTATATAATGTTAACCATACAAATCAGACAAAAAAAGAACATTTATGAAACATGTACAGTGCAGACCTGTCGAAAGTTTAACACTGGGCTTACAAACAGGAGTCAAAGCTCGGCTACCGAGAGACCAAAATATGGATGGATACCTAGTGGCTGAAAATCTACCTAGAAATAGATATTAGTTGCTGAAAAAATGTCAAGATGAAGTGCCAAATCAGCACTAGTTCATCAGCTAAGTGTTAAACTTTCGACAAGTCTGCACTGTAAATGTTGTAATGCGGAGGTGAAAGTAAGTTGTTTACGCAATATATTGTATACAATCAGCTGAATTAATGTGAAGCATAATACTTGTATCACTGTTATCTAATAAATCTTTTAAATGTTGATACTGTACCAATTGTTTCAGCAGCCAGAGTTGAATATCAATACATCTATGGGTGTTGACTAAAGCATATAACAGGATCAAATCACTTATAGCTACTGAAGTTGTCGGTTTGTTTCTTTTGAATTCATTATTGGCATTTATGAAATGTAATTCAATACAATTACAGTCATGTCCAAATTGAAAGGTATAAATTTTGAAATCTGTCCATCCAAGTTGGGTTAGATGGTGCAATTACAGATACTTGCAAAAAGTATCCCTCTATTTAAAAACAACGAAACCTGCAAAAAGCATTCAACTATTTTTTTCATTAACCTTTTTTCCATTAAAAGAGACTGTATAAACATCCACAATTTAAATTAAAAGAAATCATAACTGTCCTACATGGCACTGTTACAAACATTATAAAATACAGTGAAATTAAATAAAATAAATAAATAATTTGATATCGATGTCGATACCACGACAACATAACATATGTTATAATATTATGTATTATAAGACTGTTTAATTTGAGACTAGCCTATAACCTGTCCCTTATGGAAAATACTTCATGCAATAAATTTGTAATAATGTAAATAGATTTTCAGAGAGTAAATTACGACTATCAGACACATTATCTTAACGTCCTTTTAGATTCTATATTGTTAAACTTGTCATTGTTAATGGGAAATTTGTTTTGGGACATATTTACGACAAATATTGTTGGTTGTCATAAAAGGGCCGACAGTTTCTCAAACATGTTCTTAGACCGTGAAATGTTTAGTTGATTCGTATAAAAAAAAAGGAGAACGTGAATCGAGTACAGACCTGTCAAGTGTTAACAATACGCTAACGAAAAACAGTCGTTGCTCGGGTGAGTGGCTGACTTGTAGCTGACAAACTTCTGAGAGATAGTTGAGTTTAGTAATGTTGTTAAACGTCCCAGTCAAGAATGTTTCACGCATATCGAAACGTTGCAAGCTATTGGCGACGACGCAGAAATTTCACTTCTGCGTTGCTTTGATGACGTTATACAGTATGGTTCTTTATCGTGTCACGCCTACTGAGGCACTGGACCTCGTTTATTTTTAGTTCTCATCCGAAAAAAGGGGCAATCATTCCAGAATGCCGATTGCTTGGCGAAAAAAAACAGTCATTATCCACTTTAAAGTCTTGGTTTAGACCCGGTCGGGGATCGAACGCACATCCTCCCATTTATAATTATGTACCCAGCACTCTACCAACTGAGTTACATTGGTGGTTTGCGATTTCGATGTGCACTTGGCTGTAATTATATTGAACTGTAATTATTTTAAATAAAACATAACTGTCCTACATGACACTTTTACAGACATGTGTAGACAAATATAAAATACAGTGGAAATAAATGAAAAATAAATAATTTGATATCGAAGTCGATCGCACAGCAACATAACGTAGATTATTAATATCAACATTATATTATGTAACATAAGACATGTTTAAATTGAGACTAGCCTAATCTGTCCCTTATGAAAAATATTTCATACAATCAATTTGTAATAATGTAAATGGATATTCAGAGAGTAAATAACGACTATCAGACACATTATCTTAACGTCCTTCATATTCTATATTGTTAAACTTGTCTTTGTTAATGGGAAATTTGTTTTGGGACATCTTTACGACATAATATTACTGGATGTCATAAAAGTGTTGTCAGTTTCTCAAACATGTTATTAGACCGTGAAATGTATGGTTAAATCATGCGAAATAAATGAGAACGTGAATCGAGTACAGACCTGTTGAATGTTTAACACAGAGCAAACGAAAAGGAGTTGTCGCTCTGCTGAGTGGCCGACTTGTAACTGAAACACTTCTGAGAGATAGATGATGTAGAGATACCGATAATCTGGGATAAGCTTCTGTAAACGTTTTAATTTTGCGTGTATTTATTTGCGAGATATAAGAAAGTTATATTTTTGCGTGTTTCAATATGCACTATAACACATTTGGCCTTAAAAAATTTTCGCTCCGTATTTATTTGCGAGGTGTATTAAATTTAGACATTTCCGCGTAGTTAATTTTTCCAGTTTTTAATATGCACTACAACACATTAGACATATTATAATTCTCGCTCCATATTTATTTTCGTGCAAAATAGAATACCTCGAAATAAGCGAAAATTAGTACAACTTGAGAATAAATACGTTTACAATACAGTGATATTAAATGAAAAAAGAATAATTTGATATCGATGTTGATCGCACAGCAATATAACATAGATTATACTATTATGTAACATAAGATTGTTTAAATTGAGACTAGCCTCACTTGCCCCTTATGAAAAATATTTCATGCAATAAATTTGTAATAATGTAAATGGATATTCAGAGAGTAAATCACGACTAGCAAACACATTATCTTTCCGTCTTTTATATTCTATAATGTTAAACGTGTCGTGGTTAATGGGATATTTGTTTTGGGACATCTTTACGACAAAATATTGCTAGATCACATAAAATGCTGACAGTTTCTCAAACATGTTCTTAGACCGTGAAATGTATAGTTAAATCATGTGAAATAAATGGACGTGAATCGAGTACAGACCTTTCAAATTTTTAACACTAAGCAAACGAAAAGGAGTCGTCGCTCTGATGAGTGGCTAATTTGTAGCTGAAACACTTCTTAGAGATAGATGATGTAGAGAACGATAATCTGGGATAAGCTTCTGTAAACGTTTTAATTTTGCGTGTATTAATTTGCGAGATGTACGAAAGTTAGACAAAATCCGCTAAGTTATATTTTTGCGTGTTTTAATATGCACTATAACACATTTGACCTCATAAAATTTTCGTTCCGTATTTATTTGCGAGGTGTATAAAATTTAGACATATCCGCGTTATTAATTTTTCGAGTTTTTTAATATGCACTACAACACATTAGACATATTATAATTCTCGCTACGTATTTATTTTCGTGCAAAATAGAACACCTCGAAATAAGCGAAAATTGGTACAGCCGGGAAAATAAATACATTTACAGTACAATGATATTAAAAGAAAAATGAATAATTTGGTATCGAAGTCGATCGCACAGCAACATAACATAGATTATACTATTATGTAACATAATATTGTTTAAATTGAGACTAGCCTTACTTGCCCCTTATGAAAAATGTTCCATGCAATAAATTTGTAATAATGTAAATGGATATTCAGAGAGTAAATAACGACTATCAGACACATTATCTTAACGTCCTTCATATTCTATATTGTTAAACTTGTCTTTGTTAATGGGAAATTTGTTTTGGGACATCTTTACGACATAATATTACTGGATGTCATAAAAGTGTTGTCAGTTTCTCAAACATGTTATTAGACCGTGAAATGTATGGTTAAATCATGCGAAATAAATGAGAACGTGAATCGAGTACAGACCTGTTGAATGTTTAACACAGAGCAAACGAAAAGGAGTTGTCGCTCTGCTGAGTGGCTGACTTGTAACTGAAACACTTCTGAGAGATAGATGATGTAGAGATACCGATAATCTGGGATAAGCTTCTGTAAACGTTTTAATTTCGCGTGTATTTATTTGCGAGATATAAGAAAGTTATATTTTTGCGTGTTTCAATATGCACTATAACACCTTTGGCCTTAAAAAATTTTCGCTCCGTATTTATTTGCGAGGTGTATTAAATTTAGACATTTCCGCGTAGTTAATTTTTCGAGTTTTTAATATGCACTACAACAGATTAGACATATTATAATTCTCGCTCCATATTTATTTTCGTGCAAAATAGAATACCTCGAAATAAGCGAAAATTAGTACACCTTGAGAATAAATACGTTTACAATACAGTGATATTAAATGAAAAAAGAATAATTTGATATCGATGTTGATCGCACAGCAATATAACATAGATTATACTATTATGTAACATAAGATTGTTTAAATTGAGACTAGCCTCACTTGCCCCTTATGAAAAATATTTCATGCAATAAATTTGTAATAATGTAAATGGATATTCAGAGAGTAAATCACGACTAGCAAACACATTATCTTTCCGTCTTTTATATTCTATAATGTTAAACGTGTCGTGGTTAATGGGATATTTGTTTTGGGACATCTTTACGACAAAATATTGCTAGATCACATAAAATGCTGACAGTTTCTCAAACATGTTCTTAGACCGTGAAATGTATAGTTAAATCATGTGAAATAAATGGACGTGAATCGAGTACAGACCTTTCAAATTTTTAACACTAAGCAAACGAAAAGGAGTCGTCGCTCTGATGAGTGGCTAATTTGTAGCTGAAACACTTCTTAGAGATAGATGATGTAGAGAACGATAATCTGGGATAAGCTTCTGTAAACGTTTTTAATTTTGCGTGTATTAATTTGCGAGATGTACGAAAGTTAGACAAAATCCGCTAAGTTATATTTTTGCGTGTTTTAATATGCACTATAACACATTTGACCTCATAAAATTTTCGTTCCGTATTTATTTGCGAGGTGTATAAAATTTAGACATATCCGCGTTATTAATTTTTCGAGTTTTTTAATATGCACTACAACACATTAGACATATTATAATTCTCGCTACGTATTTATTTTCGTGCAAAATAGAACACCTCGAAATAAGCGAAAATTAGTACAGCCGGGAAAATAAATACATTTACAGTACAATGATATTAAAAGAAAAATGAATAATTTGGTATCGAAGTCGATCGCACAGCAACATAACATAGATTATACTATTATGTAACATAATATTGTTTAAATTGAGACTAGCCTTACTTGCCCCTTATGAAAAATGTTCCATGCAATAAATTTGTAATAATGTAAATGGATATTCAGAGAGTAAATAACGACTATCAGACACATTATCTTAACGTCCTTTTATATTCTATATTGTTAAACCTGTCGTGGTAAATAAGAAATGTGTATTGGGACATATTTACGACAAAATATTGCTGGTTATCATAAATGTGTTGATAGTTTCTCAAACATTTTCTTAGACCGTGAAATGTATGGTTAAATCATGTGAAATAAAGGAGAACGTGAATCGAGTACAGACCTGTCAAGTGTTAACAATGCGCTAACGAAAAACAGTCGTCGCTCGAGTGAGTGGCTGACTTGTAGCTGACACACTTCTAAGAGATAGTTGAGTTTAGTAATGTTGTTAAACGTCCCAGTCAAGAATATTTCACTCATATCGAGACGTTGCAAGCTATATGGGAAGACGCAGTAATTTCGCTTGTGCATTGCTCTGATGGCATTAAACAGCATAGTTCTTAATCATGCCACGCCTACCGAGGCACAGGGCCTCGTTTGTTTTTAGTTCTCATCCGAAAAAAAAACACAGTAACTACCATTCCAGAATATCGATTGCTTGGCGAAAGAACAGTCATTATCGACTTTAAAGTATTGGTTTAGACCCGGTCGGGGATGTAACGCACATCCTCCCATTCATATTTATGTACCCAGCACTCTACCAACTGAATTACATTGGTGGTTTGCGATTTCGATGTGCAATTGGCTGTAATTATATTGAACTATATTTTAAATAAAACATAACTGTCCTACATGACACTTTTACAGACATGTGTGGACAAATATAAAATACAGTGGAAATAAATGAAAAATAAATAATTTGATATCGAAATCGATCGCACAGCAACATAACGTAGATTATTAATATCAACATTATATTATGTAACATAAGACATGTTTAAATTGAGACTAGTCTAACCTGTCCCTTATGAAAAATATTTCATGCAATAAATTTGTAATGATGAAAATGGATATTCAGAGAGTAAATCACGACTATCAGACACATTATCTTAACGTCCTTTCATATTCTATATTGTTAAACTTGTCGTGGTTAATGGGAATTTTGTTTTGGGAAATCTTTACAACAAAATATTGCTGGATGTCATAAACGTGCTGACAGTTTCCCAAACATGTTCTTAGACCGTGAAATATAATAATGTTTAAATCATGTGAAATAAAGGAAAACAGAACATAATGCAGACCTGTCAAATGTTTAACACTGAGCAAAAGGAAAGGAGTCCTCACTGACTTGTAACCGAAACACTTCTGAGAGATAGATGACATAGCTAATGAGAATCCGAGATAAGCTTCTGTAAACGTATTTAATTTCGCGTGTATCTATTAGCGAGGTATATGAAAGTTAGACATATAATTGAAGTTATATTTTCGGGTTTTTAATAACCACTGCAACACATTAGACATAATATAATTTTCGCTCCAAATTATTTTCGTGCAAAAAGGAATATATATGTCGAAATAAGCGAAAATTAGTACTCTACGAAAATAAATACATTTAAAATACAGTGCAATTAAATAAAAAAAGAATAATTTGATGTCTATGTTGATCGCACAGCAACATAATGTAGACTAAACTGTATTATATTATGTAACATAATATTGTTTAAATTGAGACTAGTCTAACCTGTCCCTTATGGAAAATATATCATGCAATAAATTTGTAATAATGTAAATGGATATTCAGAGAGTAAATCACGACTATCAGACACATTATCTTAGCGTCCTTTCATATTCTAAATTGTTAAACTTGTCTTTGTTAATGGGAAATTTGTTTCGGGACATATTTACGACAAAATATTGCTGAATGTCATAAACGTGCCGACAGTTTCCCAAACATGTTCTTAGACGGTGAAATGTATGGTTAAATCATGTGAAATAAAGGAGAACGTGAATCGAGTACAGACCTGTCACGTGTTAACAATGCGCTAGATAAAAACAGTCGTCGCTCGGGTGAGTGGCTGACTTGTAGCTGACACACTTCTGAGAGCTAGTTGAGTTTAGTAATGTTGTTAAACGTCCCAGTCAAGAATGTTTTACTCATATCGAAACGTTGCAAGCTATTGGCGAAGGCGCAGAAATTTCGCCTCTGTGTCCAGGAATGTCCTGGACATATTTAAAGTCCCACATTTTCATGTTCCTTTCGCTCAATTCTGATGATAATGTAGCGGTTGTAGCTAGCTTAACAGGAGGTTCGTACCCTTCTGGAGCACCTAACCCCACTTCCCTGATTGTAGATCACGTGTTTCACCTAACATTTCAGTTTAAAAGTTTTACTCTGCTTCTGAATTGTGATTCGGACATGGAGTAGTATGCTTGTTTTTGATTTCCTGATGTAATTTTTTAAATGCTTCCAGCTTTCAAAATTTTGCCTTAGTGTTTGGTTTGAGATTTAATCATGTGTTGTTTTGTTAAATCAATTCCAAAGAACATTCATTCCAACTAGAAATGGCAATTTATTGATGTCTCCAGAATACCACATAAATCATACCCTTAACAGTTTTTTACAAAACATTAATATCACAAATTCTCAGAATAAATTTAAGGGAGACATCAAGTAATTAAAGTCTGCATGTTGCTACACTGCATCCAATGGATGCAATAGTTTCATGACGGGTGTAGCTAGCTAAACAGGAGGTGCTTATCCTTTCAGAGCACCCGGCCTCACTTCCCTGGTGGAAGTTCACGTGTCTAACCTAACTTGTCAGTTTCAAAGTTTTTACTTTTCTTCTGGATTGTGATTCGGACATGGATTAGTATGTTTGTTTTTGATTCCTACTTATAGGATTGATTGATTGATTTGATCGATTGATTGATTGAGTTGAGTGATCGGCTGATTGATTGATTGAATTTAACGTCCCAGTTAAGAACATTTTCCTCATACCGAGACGTGACCAACTATAGGTAAGTGGCAGAAATTTTGACCTTTGCATTGCGCTTAGGGCGATGTGCATGAATGGTTATTTAACATGCCACCCATGCCGTGACACGAAGCATTGACTTTTCAGGTCTCTTTTGAAGGACCCCGAAGGACACCATTCCTAGATGTCGAGTGTTTGGCGAAAGAGCAGCCACTGCCTATTTTCAAGTCTTGGAAGACCGCCGCTGTTCAAATCCCATTTATAGGGCAAAATTTAGTATGCTGAGCTCAATGTATGATTAAAAATTGTTAAATGTTTTAAAAACGATCACAACGCAGAAAAATATCACCGTATGATAAAAATGTTGATAGAAATTCAAAACTGTAACAATAGTTTTTAAATCAAATACGCAAGGGAAGAGATTACTCACAAAATGCAGGCATAATTCTTTTTTTATTTTATCTTTTTATCATATTCTTATGTGATTTTAAACGAATGCTAAATCGTAAATCTAAGGCTAGATGTAATTTGTTTAAATTTATCGTAAATTATTAATTTTGATGGTTGGTTGGTTGAATGTTGTTTAACGTCGCATCAGCAATTTTTCAGCTATTTGCGACGAGAATTATTTTATTAATGTCTATGGATTAATCTATGAACAATTTCGTGTATTCGTGGGTAGTGCGAGTGTGTTTTATGGTCTGTCTTGTACTAACACGTACTAAGAGCGACTTTTAAGGTGCTAGCTCACCGAGTCAGTATGCTACAGACAAGCGTACCTCTTCAATCCATTATACTGATACCAGGTTAACCAGTAAAAGCCAACGGCCACATGTGGTGTGAGCGGGACTCCAACTCACTATTTTGGTGATATAACTCACTTAATTCAAACTCTTAAGAGAAAGTACAGATACTATACAGTCGTGTCGAAAGTCTAACACTGAGCTAACATAAATTAAAGGGGTCGAAACTCTCTGAGCTGCCCCGTGTCTGAGATATAAATATCTAATACACAAACAGCTACAACTTTGGATAAAAGCTGCAGAAAAACTGTCAAGATATAGCTAACTACGGGACGAAATGGCTACGGGAAGAAATGGCCTGCAAATTCGGCACCAATTCATTGGCTTAGTATTAATCTAATTAAATCACATAAGAAGTCATCCAGTTAATATATTTGAAATAATGTGAGACTAAATGCTGTTACATTGTCATGAAATTGTTAAATTGTATTTAACTCCCTGTAATTAGTACTAAATGAACTGGATTAAACATACAATTAGAATAAATATTAGTTTAATAGTCTTGCATTATTGAGATACTATACGTAAATCCAATTGTTTTGGCACCTGCTAGTAAACGTGTGACGTGTTGAAACGATACCTTCGTCAGCTACCCTGTAAGATATATGAGGTGCAACAATCGCATGAGACATGAAGACAATTGCTATGGTAACCAATTTTGCATATGCAAAACTTTGAGGTAAAGAAAATGGATCTCGTTGCATCCAAAAAACCGACATAATAATTGAAACAAATACGTATTATAGTTCTTATTAGGAAATACGTACAAAATTGGAAAACAAGTGTTTTCACACCCCGAGGGACGCATGACGTCCAAAAACAATGAGATATGCATGTACATGTACAATGTACGCTAACGGAGGCTTGACGTTGGACAATAATTACTGTAGCACATAAAATAGGAAATCGTTTTTGGTGGAACCTAACCCAAAAAATTAAACATATGAAGTAGGAAACAATTTTTGTCATCAACCCCGAAAAAATATCGCTTGAAATAGGAATCAAATATAACCAAACTAATACATGTTAAAATTAGAATCCGAAAACCGAAGTTTAAAAATACAACTTGCAAATAGAGTCAAACTCATAGAATCGAGGGCGGGTGTTTCTAAAGGGAAAACACCTCCTGTACATACGTGTAAATAGAGAAATGAGAATTAAAGGAACATGGTATTATTGCACGTCAATTATACCAAGATTAAATATAAATACAAATAATATTTTTATATAAAAAGTCAAAATTACTGGCATTTAGTTTTCTCAGTAGTCTAGGAAATCCATTTTTAGGGGGGTCTTCAACCCACTAATTTATATATACAACGCAAACAAAGGCATCTCATTAAAAGAAGCATGAGCTAGAAAACAAGTAAAGAACACACGCTTATGAGAGAGATTTTTTAAAAGAAAAAAATGTTTTGAAAACTTATTTTTAAAATATCTGTGGTAACAATTGGGTTTCGTTTTTGCTGCTCTAATAAATTGCAAGTCGCTAATTTGGAGCGATTTCAATGCTGTCGCTCCAGCATGGCGATAGTTTTGAGGAACCCTTGTTCATCAAAGTTTGTGTTAGATCATCTTTAGTGCAAAAATGCACGTTTTTCATGACTAATATTGGCACTTTGAATAATAACATGTCTGAGAGTAATGTGTTTAAAATGACTTGTTATGCGACAGTCATATCAAATTTCCATTTGATAGATACCATGTCTGGAGAATTTAATCAAATGAATTTTTGAAAAGAATTGAAATTTTACCTTGACTCATAAAATACAGACAGTTATCGACTAGGACTAGACGATTTCATAATTTTTACATAATTAAAATGTAAATTATGTTGCTATGGCATTTGATTGGATAATTTCATAATTTAAAAATGTATTTGATGCGATGAGTCAAATAAACAAAATCAAAATTTAAATGTCTTTGGTTAATCATATTTAAATTAAAATTTAAAAATTAAAATTTCTACCTCACTGTTTAGCAAAGAAACGGTTTTTTCGAATTTAAAACTAAAACGATTCTTGCTTACTTTTTTGTAAATAGAAGCAGCATGTCTGGCAACAACATAATAAAAAGCCTTATTAAAGTTAAATATGAGCTTTAAAACAACTTAACGCTAATGAATGCATTTTAAAATTTAAACAAGCAATCTTTATATTAATACACGTGGCGGATGTATCTTTGTTGCGCCACATAATCACATCTATGCAGTGAATTTCATCGCATAAAGAGGTCGGCCATGTTTATGCGGCGGCGTTCAACGCATAAAGATACGCTGCTTATATGCGGCACAAGGGTGCCTTTTTGACGCATAAAGAGGAAATGTTTTACCGAATCTTAATGATGGTTGTGGTGTTTTAGTGAAGGTGATAATGATGGAGGTGTGGTTGATGATAGTATTGGATATGTAACGTCATATAGCGGTGTTGCCGCAAAATTGTGTTCCAACACGTCTGTGCGGGGCATTTCAACGTATAAAGCAGCAGAAAGACTATTGAGCAACAACCTTTTCACAGCTCTAGTATGGGCAGGAGATGAAAATCATCTAAGAAAATTTCAAAGTCCCGAGTGAGGTCCGAACCCACAACCCTTGAAAGTTACAGTACCACTCGGCCATGTCCGCTAAACATGTTCGTTCAAATTAACTTCATTTTGATAAAATTTAAACCAACAAATATATAGAACATGAACTCGCGAATTCGAACTCACATAGTCAAAACTCCGCTGACGTCAAATAAAATGCTCCCTGAAATTATTGAATTTTTCAAAATCGCATTGTTGCAATTATTTAATTATTGAAATGTGTAAACTAACAACTTTTCAAAAAATAAATAAATAAATAAATAAATAAATAAATAAATAAATAAATAAATAAATAAATAAATAAAATTGTATGCAATTCGTCTGCAATGAGAGTTGCCTCCCTTTTTCAGATTCCGGTCATCATATGCTAGGAAGTACATTGAGTGGGTTTGACTAAAGAAGACTAATTTGATTACTGTAGTAAAGAATGAATTGAACCGAGTATCATGACTTCGCAATTTGATATAGCTCTTCGTGCTTGGTTGTTGGCCCAAAAATATTTGAAGAGGTATTAGAAATAAAAATTAAACTCAAATGGTAAGAAATAAAGTTGAAACTGACCTTTGTGGTAGGAGAGAAATTATTTTAAGACCGGCGAAAATTAAAAAAAAAAAGAATCTAGAAAAAACTGAAATTGGAAATTATTAACATTGGGAGATTTTGTGTGTGAAAAAAAATCCATAAGTACCAAATTTCTATTTTCCAGCAGGATAATGGCGCTATGAGGTTGATAAAGATGAAGCTTTAATTAACGATAACGTTTGTTTAAGACTACAGATTTTAAGAACAAAAAATCAAACTCTTGTCATAACAAGCTCTGTAAACCCCCAAATTCTAGTTTTTTAATAATTACTATTGTTATAATTTGCTCCCCAAATACTAACGCAGTTGATAGAGTGCATACTTCGTTGCATACTTTGTATACATGTATGAGATTAAGTCTGTTCAAAACTATCAAAAATGTAGTATTTGTTCTTCAAACACCTTGTATTTAGAAATGGGGGTCAAGGGTTCTTTATGAAGAGACCTTGATAATTGATACCCCGTGCAACGCTTTAGAATTACTAAGCATTTGCTTAAGTGTACTGCAAAAGTCAAAATTCCTGACACTTTGTCTATAGCTGGCGACGGATAATGTTAACCTCGGTGTTAATCCTCCGTCAATCAATGACTCAATCAACCACTCAATCAATCAATCAATCAATCAATCAATACCTAACTGTAACATTTGCCTTCACATAAATCTTGCAGTACTGTCACATAAGATGGGAATCGCCTAACATACATTAATTACCCTTTTTCCTTTATTTTTTCTTTCTATTGATCTCATTTTTCCATATTTTTAAATTCAACAAAACATTTACAATTACAAACAAACAATAAATACGCAAAAATCAGAGCTTTTTATGGTAAAACATGTACTCATGTTGCTTCTTCATGTTGATCGATATATTGAAATCAATAAGACTTAACACTCTTGTTCAATATACGATAGTGTATAATTCTTGTGATTAAACATAATAAAACAACACTTCAATAGCAGATACGTATACAAAAGTTGTTTGGTATATAATTTGAATTCAATAAGAAGAAGAAGAAAAAGAAAGCTAAATACAATTTACTGTTACAAATGTTCTTCACAATTTACCTACACGAGGCCGCTAGTAATTAGAGGTATTTAAAATAAAAGTCAAATAAAAATCAACAAACGAAAAACTAGGGAATTTATTTACAGTACAGGACTGTCGAAAGTTAAACACTTTAGTGCCGAATTAGTGCCGAATCGGAAGCTCCTCTCGGCTGCTCGGCAGTTACATCTCGGCCCCTTGTTGTCTATACTCGACACCTTTTCGCCAGCTGCTGTCCACAGCTCGGCTGTTTTTTATGTCTTAAAAGGCAAAATTTAAATATATACATGTACATATTTATTGATTATAAGCAATGCTTAGTCCAGTTTTTTGTATATATACTTTAGTATATGTTTTTTCTTGTTTATTATTATTATTGTTGTTATTATATTATTATTATTATTATTATTATTATTATTATTATCACTTTGGATAAGTATTGTAGAGGTAGGCGTGTTGGTTGGGGTCTTGCCTAACCACTTGCCATACTATTCTGTATTTCATTCAAATAAATATTAATGTTATTCCGCTAAAGTAACGATTATTATTTAACTGTTTAAGTCATATTGTTGTGTATAGCTGCTAGTAATATATACGTACAAGAACTTAAAAAATGCAATTCGGACAGAATTTAGAGGCGGGTTATTAAGCAAATTGTAGTGATTTTGTTACGCACTGGACAAAATTTGACATCAGACAGGACATTAAAACTTCCATAAAATTTAAATGCTACTAAAAATATTTTTAAAGGCCGTATTGTAAAATTTGGTCATCTTAGGAGGTCAAATACATGATCAAACTAATTATTCTTTTTTATTATTTTAAATTGTACAAATCTCGCAAAGAAAAAACACAGAATTGTATCGGCTTAGATAGTAAACTCGAAATTAATGCCATCATTACATAATATTTTTTCAAAAAAAAAAAAACACCTACTTAGGTTAAAACCACATCATTTTCTCCATACCCCAAACTTTAAAATTTATCGATCAGAGATTCTTAGATCCAAAATTCTACAAAAAAACTATATAAATGCTATCTTATATATAACAAATAATAATATTGTAAATGTTGGTTTAATTTTTAAAAATAAATATATAAATTGAAAAAAAATCAATAAAATAAAATATATCCATTAGTACTTACCGATTTTTCTGTGTTTCGTTCCTGCAGTACTTTAAGTCTCATGAGAGGTACTGTTATCCCGCTTTAACCATCCATGGTAGAAAGCAATTATGAGATCTGAATACCAACACGATACACATCTATACGGCCGATATGTAACGAGGGATTAGTGCATTAAATAGAAACAGTCGCTTATCGTAATCTTGAATCAAACATATTGAACAGGTTGCTCTGCTCGCTCTCTCACTCGCTCTCTCTAGATCTACAGTACCGACCTGTCAAAAGTTTAACACTGATAATGGATTCTTGAATCAAACATATCGAACAGGTTGCTCTGCCCGCTCTCTCACTCGCTCTCTCTAGATCTACAGTACCGACCTGTCGGAAGTTTAACACTGATAATGGATTCTTGAATCAAACATATTGAACAGGTTGCTCTGTTCGCTCTCTCACTCGCTCTCTCTAGATCTACAGTACCGACCTGTCGAAAGTTTAACAATGATATCGTAATCTTGAATCAAACATATTGAACAAGTTGCTCTGCTCGTTCTCTCACTCGCTCTCTCTAGATCTACAGTACCGACCTGTCAAAGGTTTAACATTGATATCGTAATATTGAATCAAACATATTGAACAGGTTGCTCTGATCTAGAATGCAGACCTGTCGAAAGTTTAACACTGATAATGGATTCTTGAATCAAACATATTGAACAGGTTGCTCTGTTCGCTCTCTCACTCGCTCTCTCTAGATCTACAGTACCGACCTGTCAAAAGTTTAACACTGATAATGGATTCTTGAATCAAACATATTGAACAGATTGCTCTGTTCGCTCTCTCACTCGCTCTCTCTAGATCTACATGTACAGTACCGACCTGTCGAAAGTTTAACAATGATATCGTAATATTGAATCAAACATATTGAACAGGTTGCTCTGTTCGCTCTCTCACTCGCTCTCTCTAGATCTACAGTACCGACCTGTCAAAGGTTTAACACTGATAATGAATTCTTGAATCAAACATATTGAACAGGTTGCTCTGATCTAGAATGCAGACCTGTCGAAAATTTGATACTGATAATGGATTCTTAAATCAAACATATTGAACAGGTTGCTTTGCTCGTTCTCTCACTCGCTCTCTCTAGATCTATAGTACCGACCTGTTGAAAGTTTGACACTGAGCTCACAAAATCGAAACTGGCAGCCGAGATAGATATTTGCTGTCGAAAAGCTGTCTAGTGATAGATAGCAGCTGCCAAAAAGCTGACGAAATATAGCTAGCGAGGGGTCGAACTTAGATGCTGATTCGACGCTAATTCGTAAGCTTAATATTAAACATTCGACATCTCTGTACTGTATAGGGACTGAGATGGACCATGGTTTGGTACTAATTCGTCAGCTAATTATATAAGTGTTAAACATTCGACAAGTCTGTACTGTGCATACGCGGGTTTCCGGATATCACAATCCCTGATTAAACATGCTTGAGCAGTTTCATAGGTGGCTTTACGATTCAAAGATCGCTGGTTCGAACTCCAGCCAAGCCGCACGGTATGATCTTGATAAGTGTTGCGTAATAGTAATGGTGTTTTAATCCTCACTAATTATTGTTGAACTATTTGCATTATAGCAATACATGTATGGAAATTCCTTTAAATAAATAAATAAATAAATAAATAAAATCGGAATTTACTTTTCATTTATAGGAAACACTGTATTTTCATAGGAGTCAAATCTATCAACAAACTGATCTTTACAGCACAGGCCTGTCGAAAGTTTTAACAGTTTGCAAACAAATTAGTCCCGAATCAACAGTTCTTCTCAGTCCCATGTTAGCTACAATATTTTCGACAGATTTCCGGCAGCTGCTATCAATCTATCGCTACTTTTTTTACAACTAGCTATCGATACATGTACCTTGGTCACTCGACAACCGCGTTTCGACTGAATTTCATTATCTCGGTGTTCATTTGGTATTGTTCAACTTTGGACAGGTCTGTACTGTATGCGCGGGCTTCTTTGCACTAATAGCTAATTTTTCTCTCGTAACTTATAAAATCGTGGAAAATCAAATAAATCAGTTGGATATGTACAAAAATTCGGTCACTTAATTTAACCAATCCCCATGAAGTTTAGTAACACGACAAGGATAAACACGCATATATGTAGAATACAGTACAGACCAGTCGAAAGTTTAACACTGAGCTTACGAAAAGAAGCCGAAGCTTAACTACCAAGTGGTCGAGGAGGTATGGACAGCTAGTTATCGAAAAGCTACAGAGAGATAAGTAACCTTTGCGGAGATAAACATAGCTGTCATGTGCTACTTTTGTAATACTAATGTATTGTTTCATAAAAATTCAAAAGTAGTACTTAAAATAGCTAAAAAGGAGCAAAGAAGAGCTACCGATTCGGTACTAACTCGTATGCTTAGTGATAAACTTTCGACAGGCCTGTACTGAAATTAAATAAAATTGTTCGATTTGTATGATGTAGAAATAATATTTTACGTGTGATTTATTATTATTGTAATTTATTGGGTTTAAAAAAGCTACAGTACAAACCTGTCGAAAGTCTAACACTGAGCTAACAAATAGGAGTCGGAGCGCCGAGATATGGATAGATCGATAGTGGCCGAACAACTGTGTAACAAGTTCCCACGAAGTCCTACGCCTAATGAAGTCCAGACTTAATAATATACGGTTCATGAGGCGTCGAAATTACAACGCCTAATAAGGTCCGCACTTACTAATATACGGTTCATGAGGTGTCGAAATTACAACGCCTAATAAGGTCCGCACTTACTAATATACGGTTCATGAGGTGTCGAAATTACAAATCCTAATGAGTATCGGGCTTAATTAGGCGTTGACAATTTCGACGCTTAAGATGATGTCAAAAGATTGACAAAATTATCTTCAAAATGGAATGACTGTATTTGATTCCTCGTCAGGAGAACCCAATCTTTGAACGCTTTAGTTTCTACAAAGCTTCCGAGAGATACATGTATATTATAATAGCTGGCAAAAAGCTGTAAAGATTTACTAACGAGGAGACGAAATGATCATGAGTTGCCAACTCACTAATTCTTGAGCTTAGTGTTAAATTTTGGCCTGGCCTGTACATTACATCTGTTGATTTTAAAGTTAATGAAATCGGAAATTAGTGATGTGACACATGCTGTAATATTAATTTGATGTCATTGCTACATGTACAGCTAATAGCCCACCAAGAAGACTTACTTTTGTGTACTAGAACATATTAACTATAGTTTACATCCGATAAATCAGATAAATCAAAATAAAATAAAATAAAATAAAAATAAATATATATACATGTATCAAGCAAATTTAAACGCACCGGTTAATGTCAAAATCGCATTGCCAAAATTAATAACAAAACAAAAGAAGTAAAAATTAATTAATAAATTAACAAATAAATTATTAATTAATTAATCAATCAATCAGTCAAAGAATCAATCGATCAATCAACCAATCAATCAATCAATAAAAAACACACCGGTTCATGTCAAAATCGCATTCCCAAAATTTATTACTGGCAAATGTTGTTAAACAAGTGAAATTCCACCAGTTTACCAGGAAAGTGAGACCAGGCTCTGCGGAAGGATATCTACTTTCTGTCTTAAATCAAAGTTGAATTAAAAATTAAGAACGGGAAGAATTAGAATTCAAAATAAATAAATAAATAAATAAATAAATAAATAATAAATAAATAAATAACGTAATATAAAGTACTTAGGAATTGATTTAATTATCACCACTTTGCGTTGATTGATGATTATATACCTGAAAAAATCCTTCTCTCATTAAAAACAGAAATACACCAAGATTTGTATTTTTTTCCGTTTTTCTGACGGATAGAGATTTTATCCGTCACCGTTTCAGACATTATAAACGACCTAGTCTACAATTCAACATGTCTGGATATAATTGTCTCTCCAACTTTTCCACCTACATAAATATATATATATATATATATATATATATATATATATATATATATATATATCTAGATCCTGATGTATATATAAAATTGGAAATGTTTTTAATGTTTGGTTTGTCGGATTTAAATATACCGCCTCTTATTTTAATTTTAATTCGCCTCTACATTTCCGTGGTGCCAAATGGGTTTCGCCGCTGTACCTTGTGATGTCACTTACCGTTAGTGCAGAGCAATTATTACTGATTGATAAACTGATAACATGCCAAACAGCTGTACATCAGTTTAGGAAACATTTTAGAACCTCCTTTGCCGGCAGGTCTAAAGTGTCTGCTTACGGATCATATTGACTTGAGTTCGAATCCCATTATAAAAAGATTATAATGTGAGAACATTTGTCAGTTTGTTTATTGGAGCCGGGCACTCCGGCATCATCTTAATTCCCATCGGTTATTGTCAAGTACACATCGGGTTTTGTCGAGTACACAACGATTATTGCCACATATATATATACTTTTATTGTCAAGTACATAGAGGGTATTGTCAAGTACATACCAGATGTTGTGTTAATTTCCTTATATCCTATTGATATTTCGAAAACAATTGTCATTTAGAAAAGCTAAAAAACACTGCTCAGATAACAACAATAAGGTGTTAACGTCATTTCATGAGTAACGGATATGTTTTTTGAACACTCTCTAATTCATTATTACTTTTTCATAAATATATCAATTTTAATTGCATTTGGGCCGTCAAGGACTATTCATAATAAGACGTACATCCCAATTATAACGCCCACGAAAGGCTACATTTGAAACTGTGCGACAAATGTAATAACTTCAATTTTTCTATTGTCAATTTTCCATTTCTGTACATACATTTGTATGTGCTTCTACATGTATACCCTAATTATAACGCCCACTAAAGGCTACATTTGAAACTGTGCGACAAATGTAATAACTTCAATTTTTCTATTGTCAATTTTCCATTTCTGTACATACATTTATATGTGCTTCTACATGTATACCCTAATTATAACGCCCACTAAAGGCTACATTTGAAACTGTGCGACAAATGTAATAACTTCAATTTTTCTATTTTCAATTTTCCTTGTCTGTACATAAGTTGTATGTGCTTCTCCAGTTAATGGTGTGTCTCATTCACAATTATATCGCTATGGTTAAGCTTGTTCTCGCTATGGGAACGCAATACAACGAAGCAAGCTGCTTGCAAAATAAATTGTTGACGTGGGAATATTGCAAATCTAAGCTGGCCAAGGCCGCAGAAAGTTTTATGGCCGCCATCACAATATTGTTGATAAGTATTAAGTCTCTGTATCAAAAAATATCCTTGATATATTTGAAGTCCCATAGTTTCGCGCCCCTTTAATTGTTCAATTTTTATTTCAGGCTTGTGGGGGGGGGGGTATAGCTAGCTAAACACAATATGCTTACCCTTCCGAAGCGCCCGACCTCAACTCCGTTATGGAAGTTCGCGTGCTTAATTTAGTTATTTGCCGAGGTTATTTTTTTTTTTTTTTTTTTTTTTTTTTTTTGCTTTGGAATTGTGATTTGGACACGGGTTGGTATTAATTTCTAAATTTAAATATTTAAATGAAATATAAGAAAAATAAAGTCTTGAATTGGTCTTGCAATTTTAAAATTACCTATTAATTTTTGTTTAACTTCTTGAAATTTTTAACGGTATCACCGAAGCAGCTTATAATTATCGTGGAAGTTGATTTTATCCACTTACTTGGTTACAAATAGGTTTTAAAAAATTAAATGTGTTTTAAAGCTATGCGTAAAACGTCTATGTGTAATACAACAGCTTAAGACAATATTGGGTTACAGATCGTAAGAATTTGAAAATGACAAATTTACAGCTTGTGTGAAACACGACATTTATAATAAATCAATGTTAAATTTTATATGGAAAGAAACGGATTAAATAACGGTAATTGAGTACTGTAACATTTAAACTCTCTCTCTCTCTCTCTCTCTCGCTCTCTCTCTCGTGGGGACCCCGGTGGCATGTTAGCACACATATGCCGATACGAACATCTTTCTCCTCCCAGGTTTGATTCATACATTGGACAGGTCCTTATATAAAAGAATTACTTGTCTAAGGTCGGCGATTTCTCCGGGCACTCAGGTTTCCTCCACCATCTCAGAACTAAACGCCTCAATTTTGACAGCGGCTTAGAACCCTCTCTTTTTTCTCTCTCCCCCCCCCCCTCTCTCTCTCTCTCTCTCTCTCTCTCTCTCTCTCTCTCTCTCTCGCGCGCGCGTGTGTGTGTGATAATCTCTGCATTCTATTTTTGTTTATTCATCATTGTTTGGAAATCACATCATGTCTCCGGCAACATCAACGTTTTCATTGGAAATTACAAAAACGATTATCCATTAGTGACAGACGACATTTGTATAACGACCACGAGGACTACAAATCAAACAAGTAGTAAAAGATGGACTACAGACCTGTCACAAGTTTAACATTCAGATAACAAATTACTGCCGAGTCTGCACTTCATCTCCGCCTTTCACTAGCCGTATTTCATCATCATTACAGCCGTTGCTATCTAATTTTCGGTCACTAGCTATCGATATCCCGGCCAGTTGGCAGCCGAGCTTAAACTTCTTTCCGGTTCGATTTTTCATTATCTTATAAGCTTTTGACATGTCTGTACTGTAAAATCATTACAAGTTACAACAATATTGTTATAGAACACGATATCAATTTGTCTGATGCACAGCAAACATGCAATACAAAACTCATAGTAATGTTTAACATATCTCAACAACATTGTCATATAATCGTTTCAACAATAACGATGTTCTCGTAACTCAGAAACAAGATTTCCTAATAGACTTGGCACGATGAAGAACCATGTTGTATAATGCCATCAGCAGAGCGCACAGGCAAAATTTCTGCACCTTCGCCTATAGCACTGCTGGCGACGTCTCGATATAAGTGAAATATTCTTGACTGGGTCATTAAACATCATTACTTATTACTCAACTATTAAAAACGAAAAACCATGTACACCCCTGATCCACCATGGAAATGTCAAAGGGACATAATCGAAATAACACGCGCTCTCTCTCTCTCTCTCTCTCTCTCTCTCTCTCTCAGTTTTCGTGCACGCGCGCGCACGCGTGCGTGTGTGTGTGTGTGTGTGTGATAATCTGTATATTCTATTTCTGTCAATCATCATTGTCTATGGAAATCAAATGTAAAATAGAAATGTTCTCCGACAACATCAACGTTTTTCATCTAAAGGTACAAAGACGATTATCCATTAGTGACAGACGACATTTGTATAACGACTACAAGGACAACAAATCAAACAATTGCTAAAAGATGGACTACAGACCTGTCACAAGTTTAACATTCAGCTAACGAATTACCACCGATTCAGCAGCTCAACCTCGTCCATCACTAGGCATATCTCATCAGCATCACGGCAGTCGCTATCTATTTTCCGGTCACTAGCTATCGATATCCCGGCCATTCGGCAGCTGAGCTTAAACTTTTTTTGGTTTCTACTTGTTCTTATAAGGTTTTGACATGTCTGTACTGTAAAATCATTAGAGATTACAACAATATTGTTATAGAACACGTCATCAATTTGTCTGATGCACTGCGAACATGCAATACAAAACTGATGGTAATGTTTAACCTATCTCAACAACATTGTTATATAATCGTCTCAACAATAACGATGTTCTCGTAATTCTCGTAACTCAGAAACAAGATTTCCTAATAGACATAGCACGATAAAGAACCTTGCTGTATAATGCCATCAGCGGAACGCACAGGCAAAATTTCTGCACCTTCGCCTATAGCTGGCGAGGTCTCGATATAAGTGAAATATTCTTGACTGGGACGTTAGACACCATTACTTATTACTCAACTCCTAATAACGAAGAACCATGTTCACCCCTGATCTACCATGGAAATGTCAAAGGAACATAATCGAAATTTAACATAATCGAGCTAAACTTGTAAGTTAACTATGAAAAGATTATGCCAAATATGAATACAATATCCAAATCTCAAAAAGTAAAGTACGAAATCCAGAAAAACTTTGAGGTAAAAGGGACAGACACACAGACAGACGGAGAGTAAACCTTTAAAAAAACGGTTTTATTCCAAATTGTTTTTTAAATGGCCAGAAGAAACATTAAGGAGTTGATAATTACATGACACAGCGGGAAAATTTTATTATAGGGTATACTTCCCTTGTGTATGAGTTGGGGTTAATGAACTTGCAGCAGTATTTTGAATTTATATCAACTTGTTTTCTATGAATTTTTCAAAACACTCCTTCGATTTATTGCTAAAACCTTCAAGTTATAACGGCAATGTTTGACTGAATGAATAATGGCAAAGAATTGATGTTTTACCTTTTATTATATTTTTGTTGCATCAATCTTATTAGAATGCAAGAAAGATACAAAATCATTTGCTATATTACATCATGTAATGCTTTGGCAATCAAGACACAATATTTGCGTAATCAAGCTCTAATTCGATTTCAGAAAAGGAAGACAGACAAGAATGTAGTAATTTAACTATTCTTTATTCAACAATTGAATGGCTGTTCTATAAAACCAATTATAAAAGATTACAAAAATCCACACACACAAACACGCTCAATATGAATGCATTCGTTGCGATCTTTCTTCCGTCTTAAACCAAACAGCCAAATCACATCAATATCTCTAATTTCGGATGATTTTAGGCCTTTCTACATTATTCACAAATGAGAGTATTGCAGTAATATTTTTTACATTTTTCAATAATTCAATAAATCTAATATTCTCAAAACAGTATACATGTATTTCACTGTTTTATTGCAGTCCCAGAAAATATTATTTCGATACAATTCAACAGATTATGTAATGGACATACAATTCCATCGATGTTTAAAGGCAATACAAGACCAACTCCCTCCTTTTAGGCCCTTTATTGAATCCTTAAAGATCCTTAAAGATGTTCTTAAAGAGCTTGATCATAAAAAAAAAATGTAATTTATTCATTGAAATCGGAATTGAACATGTAACAATGAGGTTTCCTGATGCAGTATCACAATATACTATACAGCTGTGCAGGCCTGTCGGAAGTTAAACAGTACGCTTACGAATTAATATTTAATGGAAATCTGATTGCAATCCTCATTAGCTGTATTTCGACAACTGCTCTTGACACCAAATTGGTTGCTAGATATCGCGATACCTCGGCCATTCGGCACGCCGAGTTTTGACTTCTTTTCGTTGGCTTGACGCTAAACTTTTGGCAGGTCTGTAAGTTGACGAATCACTTAATGTATAACAACGTGTACTATCTAAACGTGGAATACCAATACACTATCTATTTGATCGATCTAAAACATGCGAATGTAAATCTACAATTCAATATATTTACATTTATGGTGTTTGATTGTGTTAAACTCTGTTTTAGACCAAATGAAGTTATAGGACTATAATTACATTTGCTAATGTGATGTCACTCATTTCTTGCTGACACCTATGCCCGTGACGTCATTGAAAGGCTGTTCCAGGAATTGAAATTGCATGTCGTACACGACGGTGTTTTAAATTTATTTCAGGATTCAAAAACAAAAATAAGATTTTCAAAAAATGCGAAATGTAAATATAACCATTGAACTGTCTAGAAATGGCGTTTATAGTGCTATAACTTCCAATGCCGTGCAAAGCAAACTAGTCATAGCACGCGATATTCGGTTTGCTTTGCATGGCAATGGAAGTTATAGCACTATAAACACCATTTCTAGACAGTTCAATGGTTAAATAATGCAACAATCATGGTAGGTGTACAATAGCTTAAAACAGCTCGGCTACTGTAGGAACCACTCTGTTTGTGACAGTGAAATACTCTTCTTATCCATAGAAAATCAAATAAAATTGAGTAAAGATTGATATTATTCCCTTACTTGTACCTAGTCGTAACAGGAAATCTGTATGCGCATCCGCGATTGTCATAAAATATGTCTGTAGAAAGGTAAATGTTGGCGCTATGGGGATTTTACAAAATGGCGAAGTTTACACCGGAAGTGATGTCTCCTTGGTGACGTCTTACGTCATATGCGCAACAGGGTCCGCCATTTGCCTGATTTTTCAACATGTTAAGTCCCCATAGCGCCAACGTTTTGCTTTGTGCAGAAGCATTCTACGCTAATCACGGATGTGCAGACAGATTTCCTGTTACGACTTGTACTGGTAAAAGGAGTCGAAGCTCGGTTAAATCTGAGTAGATATAAATAAACAAGCTATGTGTTACTTTCGACAAGCCTTTAATGTATAAATCTACAAAACAATACATTGTACAATTCATTGTACCGATCAAGACAGAACTGTCTTGTCTTCAAACATACCTTATTGTTCATAAATGCATACACCTATGGTTAAGAGAGATACTGTACAGACCAAGCGATAAATATAGCTTATGAGGATACGAGAAGAGTTACATATTCGGCGCTTACTTTTAGCTATGTGTTAAAATTGCGACAGGTGTATGCTGTTTAAATCTACAAAACATGTATTGTAGTGATCAAGACAGAAATGTCAAGTTTAATGCGTGAACCTATGGTTAAAATGCGATACAATACACATTTATCGAATGTTTTCTATTAAATATAGGCCTAATGATACTCAAAAGTTGAAAGAGTATAATATTAAATTATTTCAGAAGTAACATGTCTTTTATTTCTTTGTTGTCCAGAAGAGGGTCAAGCGAAAGATTAATAGAATCTGTCACCTGTTTGTGACCGATACCGGTTGATCTCAGTCGAGGGTGATGTGATGTAACATATATCCCAATCGAGGCTTTGCTGAGATTGGGATATGTTACATCACAGCACCCTAGACTGAGATCAACCGGTATCGGTCACAAACAAGTAATAGATTCTATTTCTCGAACCATTTAAGTGTTTATAACTGCGTACACAAAACAAAACAAGTACTCTCGTGGGGCCTCTTGCATTCCTTTGGGAACCTAATGCATTGTACAAATCCACCCTTTGAAAACAATCCCATCGACAAATCTTCAAATATTTAAAATATCAACGATTTGTATTCAATGCAAATATAAAAAACATTGACAATGAAATATTTTGAATAAAAAGTAAAATAAAACACATATGTGAAAAATAAATAAAGAAACGCTTTGTTTTGATGACAAGCGCAATGATCGGATACGTCATCCTGATTATTCAATTGTCGCGTGAGACAGTACCAGACAAACTGGACAAGACAGTAAAATCTAGCACTGGTGTGCGCGTGAGATTTTTCTGTCCGAGGTACGAGAAAAGAGCAGCTTAATTATTACCGTTTGTCCGAAATATAAGAGGACGTTCCATTCGAGAATAGGACTTGTCAACCATCTTTAAACTCACAACATATGTTTTATGCGAGTGTTTGACTTGCAAGCCATTTTCGTATTCACAATATTACACTCTTTAAACAGAAATTAGCAAAGACAATTTTTGGTCATCGTCGACATCGAAGGGAACAGTATTGCAAAATCTATGACATACATAGATATCAAAAACCAAAACTTTCAATCCTTGTCTAAATAACAATCCTAAAGCGAAGGAAAAACTATAAAACTGACACCATCGGATTGAAACCTGATGGTCTGGAGGGTGAGCAACTCCTGTTTAGCTATACTTTCATATAATTTGTTAGTCCCTGTACAATAACAGTTAATGAAACGTTAACGTAAATGAATTAGTATTTGACTCACGAATGTTTTATCACCTGTGATCTAGTGTGTTTTATGTCTATGTCTCCAATGAAGCAATTGTGTGTAAGTATAACTTGACCTAAGTAATTAATAGTTCTTTTGTTGATTTCTATCTTGTCTGTATTTGAAAATAATGTTTATAACTGGACATGATATAAGAAATAACAATTAATGATTATGATGGATCTCTGTCTTGGGGGTTTCCGGGTTGTGAATTGCAACGTCTTTTTTCGCATAGGGTTTTATCTCAATCTGACAAATCTTTGTGTGAGAACATATGCCAGTTGGCTTGTTAAATAATGGTGTCTCCTTTTTTATATTCGCCAGTTGTTTGTGAATGTCGAATGTTAAAAATTACCTTCAAAAGTCAAGCACTATGCTAACAACTTGCCGTCGAATCACTGGCTGCTCATATCTGCACCTCGTTAGCTAAATTCTGAAAAATTTTCGCTTTACATATGAACCGTTTTTAGGTCATTAGCAATCAATATCTTTGCAACTCTCTGCCGAACCTCAGGTCCTTCTGGTAAAAATAGCATTCTATTATCCACAGGCCTGTAGTTCGATATATCTAGGTCGTTGTAATAAAAAATATGCATTATAATGGTTTTGTGCAATTGCCAATACCACTTGCTATTTAAAAGTGACAAAAAATTAAAATAATTAAAGCAAGAAATAGTACTCTATAACTTTACCAGTGCTTCATAATTTCTCATTTTCTAAAAAAGAAAATATGACATCAAGAAAATTAATGATTTCACAGTTTTAAAGTTTGAAAAAATATAATGAACTGCTAAATTGTTATTTATTTCTTATTATCATCATTCATTTTGATGTATAACACAGAAGCAAATTGTATACTTTAAAAAAATAATTCCAGAAATATCTTAATAACTTAAGGCATAAAATAGCTTATATTCCCTTGACCTAGTTAAAATCATCGTGTTTGCATTATTCTGTGATCTTCATTTATCAAAGGAATTATTTTCGTTATTTTTGAATCTGTCAGGAATTTTATTTAATGATCTTTTTCCTAAATTTCAATAATATCTGCATTTTAGGATAATTAGTGCAACTAGTATTTGTTAGAGATAACAATGCTTGTGATGTGCTAAGTGACTTATTTAAACTGAATTACTGAAGTGCCTTTGTAATATGAAATACTTATTGTTTCTTAGAAGTAATTCCTCTTCATCATGAAACCTTCAATAACTGTTAATGCATTTCATTCCTGGTTAAAATTGCTATTGTATACTGTAGAATTATCGAAAAAATAGAAGGAGTGGTAAAAAGGGTAAAGATAAACTTAAAAAAATTTAGGAAAACGTTATAAAATTACTGAAAAAGGATCCACCAACATCGAAAAGGTTATTATATATCGCATAACAGCTACAGGCAAAACAGAAAGAAAATCAGAAACTGAAGAGTGTTTGATTGATTAAGTGCACAAATTGGACATTTTATGACAGTATTTTAGTGTGTAAAGTTATTAAGCGTAGATGCCGTGTACTTTATTGAAATATTAATTAACCCGAATACACACAAATTACGTAAATAACACGTCGATTGTTGATTGCACTCTTTACTATTTGAATTCAAATATTGTCAAAAAATATGCAACAAAATCCACATGAAACAATATCTTTCTTCATCCATCTTTTAGGCTTATCAAGGCTCTCAAAAAGATTTACGGCCGTCATCACAGTATTGTTGATAAGTTTAATGTCTCTGTGTCCAGGATTGCCCTGGTTATATTTGACGTTTCATAGTTCCATGTTCCTTTCACACAATTTTGATTACACACGTGGTGGGTGTAGCTAGCTAAACAGGAGGTGCCTACCCTTCCGGAGCACCCGGCCTCACTTTCCTGGTGGAAGTTAAGTTTACGTGTGTATCCTGACTTGTCAGGATTATGATTCGGACATGGATTAGTATGTTTTTTTATTCTTCGCACATCAGCTACTGGCAAAACAGAAAAAAATCAGAAACTGAAGAGTATTTGATTAGTTTAGTGCAAAAATTGGACATTTTATGACAGTATTTTAGTGTGAAAAGTAATTAAGCGTAGATGACGCTTTACTTTATTGAAATAATAATTTATCCAATACACATAAATAACGTGAATAATACGTTGATTGTCGATTGCATTATTTACTATTTTAATTCAAATATTGTTCAAAAATATGCAACAAAATCCACATGAAACAATACCATCCTACATCTATCTTTAGCACACTGAATAAATAATCAACGAAAAGTAGTAAACTCATTTTGGTTCGTACACTGCAGACATAGACCTAACGAAAGTTAAACACTGTACTTACAAAAAGGAGCCTACACTTTAGAGTTGCCATTATGCAAATAGCCAATGGCAAAAAAGCTGACGAGAAATAGCTAACAAGGTCTATCTGACAGTTATTTGTTAGCCCATAGTGTATACTTTATTCTGAAATATCGGGGTTTAACGTATATTAATATTTTAATGTATTTCACTTCTTGAAATAAATAAAACCAAGTTCAGTGTCGATTGATAAATTCCTTTGCTGAATCTGGAAATTCCCAATTTAGATGACTTTTTCCCATTAATTCAAATGATGTCATTTTAAAAAATATGTGTATAATACTTATATCTATGATCCTGGTTGTTTATGCTTATTTCCGCATTTGGTTTAGTTGTAACAAGGTGCACTACGCATTGGGACGTATTGCAATAGCGTACGTTTTGTTTTTTTCAGAATCGGGAGGAAAAGAGAAACAATCTTTTTGTATAAGAATTATAACAGATAAAATTTATTGCGTGTGAGGACCTTTAAAATTGAAAAAAAACATTGGAAATGAAAATAAAAAACAAAACATACCAACCCATGTCAAAATAATAATAATAAAGCAAGGTAAAAAAACTAACAAATTAAGCTGAATACGAGGACTTTCAACTGTTAATGTGAAAAACAGGACGTTAATTCAGTGTCATAATTGTCTTTGTTCCTGTATCGATCACCAGGATATGATTTTAATGCTATGTTTATTCCGGACATACGGACATATGACAGGATCTTTGAGATTTATACAGTGTTGTTTTATACTTATTGTTATGTGTTTTATTAATGTATTCCTTAAGATAATGATCTAGAAATGTCAAAAACATGTGTTTATAGTATCTTTAATTATTGACCAAATGTCCTGATATCAGATTTAAGACAGCCTTAATTAAGTAATGATTGTTAAACATATGGATATAATGATTGTAAATGACTATATATATATATATATATATATATATATATATTTTCACTGAAAGTTTTACAACTTATGAGTGTATATACAATATAATACAATATTTTGCAATGTGCATGGAAATGGTACATTAAATTCAAATGTTTACATCAAAATAATTATTCTATAATATACAAAATGGTAGTTATAATAACTTAATTTTATACACAATTTTTGCCTGAACTTTACTAGTAGAACTATGGTACATCGCTGTCTGACTGCTGACTACTTCTTAAGTATATACAGTCAGTGAAATACAGGGCTTTATAACTGTTTGTTAATATCGTAATGGTCATATTTCATTTTCAGAATAATTTCCATGTTAATTTAATGACAAAATATCTAAATTTTATAAACTTTATATCCTTCGATTTCATTGTGTGTAATTAAACGAATATATCACATGCATTTTAATAACTATCTGTTTTACATGTGATTGTAAATTATCGGAATATTTCCATGTTAATAAAACAAAAAATATTAGAAAACATCTCAATCGGTTTTATACCATTCACTGTGTCTTATATAACCAAAATATCGGATGTTTTATATTAAAATATTTTAGTTTTAGACATACATACCAAAACAAGAAACAATGCATGCATTTTAGTATATGAAATACAACATCTTCAAGCAAACCTTTTCCACACTGTAATATATCCCTATATGGAAATTAAACAAGACGATGGGAAGCACTTATCTATAAGCATGAAATTTAGACCACTTGGCTACCGTGTCACCAATAATGCGAGAATGCGACTTTTAATTTATTACGTTTGCCTTTGTGTATGACAGACATATTTTGCCATTTTAAGAAATAAAGTACCTTTATATAGGTTTACCTGTGTGTTCGACACGCACTTTTTTTTCTTTTTCCAGAGATAAAGTACATATATACCTTAAAGTACAAATTTTATTTTAGATAAAATACAGTACAGACGTGTCGAACATTTAACACCCATCAAGCTAAATCGACGGCTTATCTCGGTCCCACGTATATCCCTGTAGCTGAAATCATTCCCTCATTATCTTGTCGACCATAACCTGCCTTTGTATTTACATTTTGGCTACTCGTCAGGCGATTTGCGACGTCTTTTCGTAAGCCCAATGTTTATTTCCACATATCTTTTATATATGTCATCAAAATAAATTTCTTCCGTCTGTAGAGTTATTAAAACCAAACACGATACAATAGAGTCTAAAATAATAGACGTTCTCTTTATTAGGAGGTTTCAGATTGAAATGAAATTTACCTTTGTTATCAAAATTTTTTACCCATTTTATCATTTTGAAAAGATATTATTTTTTAAAGTACATGACATACAGAATTAAATGAGCATAAACAAAACCGAGGACCATAGACAAGAGAAAAGCTCTTATATGAACCAGTCTCTTTAAAATCATAACCTTATTGCATTTGAATTATTATGAAGCTGGTTTGAAGGCTAAACGGTAATTTTTCACAACAATTTTTCAAATGTTTCTGCCTTTACAATAAATACAATTTTCTTATGCATATGTAGTTCTTAATGAAAGTCTGTCATCAGAAATAAGCATAAACTATACTGAGGATACCGGACAAGAGCGTAACTCCTGTACAAACCAGTCTTTTAAAAATTATATTATTATAATTGTTGTAATTATTTCATATTAAATGTTATTATAATGCCGAAACGACAATTTGTGACCAGATGTTTTCAAATGTTTTTGCCTTTACAAATAATAGCTATTTTGCAAATGTAGTTTTGAATTAAAATCAGTCATCAAAAACATTCTTAAATTATAACAGAGGACTTGAATCGGGATTGGGATTAAGAGCTTAAGTGGTACAAAAAGTCCAGTATCAGATCTCGTGTGTTACAAGTTCTATGACCAAATAGTCTATATCGACCGTTTACGGATCACTTGGCTCTTATCACGTAGTATTGGACGGAAATAGTATGAAATACTATTGCTATATTACACTTCTGACGGGAGGTTCTTACTCTTTCCGAGCACCAGATCTAAATCCCCTGGTTGAAGTTCACGTGTTTAACCAAAGTTGTAAGTTATAAAGTTCTTACTTTGCTTCTTTGATTGTGATTTAGACATGGATTAGTAAGTCTGTTTTGACTACCAAGGACATTTTTCTGGCCTCATTTCATTGGTGGAATTTACATGTTGTAACTTAATTTGCCAGTTTTCATGTTGGTTTTAGATTATGACTTTGACATGGATTGAATGTTTGTTATAATTCGTATCCACCACCTCAGAGCTACAGGTACACTTTAAGTAAAGGTATTTCTATTGGGGTCATCTAAAGGTGCTACTTTTGCTTTTCTGGTTGCTATTAAAACAAACATACTAATCCATGTCCAAATCCCAATCCCAAGGCAAAGCAAAAGCTTTGAAACTGGCAAATTAACAAATTGACATGTGCAATTTCGAAAGGGAAGAGCGGTCAAGTGCTCCTGAAGGGTAGGCAACTCAATTTTAGCAAGCTACACCTGCATGGTGTAAAAATTGTATTGAAATTGGATGGAACATTCAAAAATGGGACGTCAAATATATCTTGGTTAAAATCGGAGACATTATATCTATCAACATTACTGTGATGAAGATAATCATACTTTTTGATGGCCTTGATAAAGTAAACAGAACAAAGAGAGTAAGTTTCATATGTCATTGCACGACTGTCCATTTTACAGAGCATTTTGTCCCTCATTCTTTAAGACCTTGCGGCTTTCTGTTTGATCAAAAGATGTACTTATCAAACAATGTCTTGCTTTAATGTAAAACCGTTACAACCGACAGACTTTTCCTGTTTATTCAATTTTCTATAAACTAGATAATGTGATTGGAATTGTCATTGATATATCGTGACATGACAGGACAAAAGAACTATGGCTATCGCACAGTCAGGGGCAGTACTCTATTCTGATTTGTAAATAAATGAATTTAAGAGTTTGATCACCGGAGACGCAATTAAGATTTTTTTGGAATCGATTTTAAATTGTCAAACGTCGTTGTTCAAGGCCGATTGCCTAAAGTACAATCATACTAGCTTAGGAATATTGACCACGCATTAAAGTATTGTAAAAGAACTAAAGGTCATGTATTCAAATCCCGACGTGGACATGTTATGAGAATAAGCTAGTTATTTCACTTCACAAATATTGCTTCTTACTTACCCTGTATCATGACAATTGACTAGAAATGTTTTATACAATGTTTTTAGTCTTTTTGTATAAATACCAACAATGTTTGGTTCAGTGCATTATTTCTTTTATGGCCGTCATGACAGTATTGTTGATTAATTTGATGTCTCTATGTCAAGGTTGTCTTGCATATATTTTGACGTCCAATAGTTCCATGTTCCTCTAACACTATAATGATTACACATGTGACGTGTGTAGCTTGCTAAAAAAGAGGTGATTACCCTCCCGGAGCACCTGGCCTCACTTCCCTGGCGGAAGTCCACGTGTCTAACCTGACTTGTCTGTTCCAAAACTTTATACTTTGCTTCTGGATTGTGGTTCGGACATGGATTAGTATGTTTGTTTTTGATTAATAAGGTAAGATCATACAAACTCATGAAACAAAATTAAGCGCACTGAACAAATATTGGTTGATCTTGAATGCACTGTCTGGAAAATAAACGAAAGAAGCTATGTCTGATTTTATTGGAATATTTACACCTATATCAATACATATTAGTCAAAACCAAATATATTAAGCAAAGTTAAAACTTAAGAACTGACAAGTTAGGTTAGACACGTGAACCATCACCAGAGAAGTGAGGCTGGGTGTTCCGGAAGGGTAATCACCTCCTGGTTAGCTAGCTAATTCCGCCACGTGTGTAATTATTATTTCAGCAATCGATTATTGTAAATAGTAAGGCAATAAGCTTATTATCATAAATATGTTTCTTTTTTTATATTTTGACACGTTTATAAAATAAATAAATAATAATAATATTATTATTATGGTGCATCAAGTATCTTTCTCTGATGCATTCAGGATTTCATAGCTACTTCTAACCCGAAAAATAGAATTGCGCACAAGCTATATTTGGAATATATTTACATCATGATTCAAGTCCATTAAACATTTATTTCTGATTAAAACGTTTACATAAAACAAAACACTTTTCAGCGAAGAACTTTTCTGATGAGGTTTGTAAAAGTAGTGTATGACCCTCTGGAATATTTATTATGTTCAGCGTATACGACTTGTTATTTTTTATGCATCTTCTTTGGTTCAATAAGATGATAATGAGTATATACAAGTTTTATGGAATAACACACAGGTATCCTAATGTTTCGTCTTCATATACACAATTCTAAATTCTGAAATAAATAAATAAATTTATTAATTAATTAATAAAGAAAAATTAATGAACAAATAAATAAATAATGAATGAATGCATGAATACATATTAAATTAATTTATTAAGTAGTAAATAATTACAATGTGGCTAATTTGGTCCATTTTTCATTTTTATGTCTAAAATATAATAAACGTTTCAGTATGAAATAAAAATAAATAAAAATAATGCAAATGGTTCAGTTTTTTCCGCTTAAATCAATGTGTCCCTATTGTTTTATTAACGCTTATTGAATTTGTCAAATAAACAAACAAACATATAGGTTCAAATCACAATCCCAAAATCAAAGGAAAAACTAGTAAAATTGATAATCTAGCTAAGCCGGGGAAAAGATGTTGTTTTTTTTTTATTTAGATTTTTTAACATTTTTACAATAATATGAGATAAACAAAGACAACATTCATGCAAAAGATGTTAGCTGATCCAGAAAGGTTAGCAAAACCCTACAGAGATATAGAAATTATCAAAATTCACTGCTTCCCCAACAATAATGACTTTACAGTATTTTTTATTTTTGTACCTTTAAAGTCTATTTTTCCATCCCTATTATCATCAGCCTCGTCCAACAGTTCCCTCGCCGTGGCCTCGGGTATACCTAGTGATGTTGCTAGCTCTTTTAAACAAATCGATCCACTCCCGTCCTCGTCTATGGCATTAAATACCTCTTTAATGTATTGTTCTTCTAAACCTCGACTCTCGTATTGCTCTCGCATCATGTTTTCAAATTCATAAAAGTTCAAATACCCATCTCCTGAAATTACCAAACATGGCAGCTTATATTTATAATGTAATATGACAGGATAAACATCTCCAATAAATTCGAAGATAACTGTTAAAATGATGTTTTAATGACATCAAACTTCAATTGTTCAATCAAAAACAAACAAACTGGTCGGCGTTCAAAAAGTTTAAAATTTAGTTAACCACGTAGTATTCACAAGATATTTGCAGTAAAAAATAAAAATATGATATTGAAACAAACTAGTCTTGAGGTTTTGTGAACATCATGAGGAGATATTTCAACAAGAAATAAACAAAAATGAAAGCTACATACACATTTTGCAATCAAATATTACCGTACTAACATAAAGATACATCTGTATATAGCATGAGGTTTTTGTATGTTAATTAAACAAATAATGCGAAGTTTATTCATTTACAAACAGTGCGTGTTTATGAACCACGTGCACGGTATGGGGCTCTGTAATAATAAATAGTAGTACTGGAGGGCCCCGAACACTCAATTGCAGAACAACCCTGCTTATGTTACTCAATGTTCGTCTAGTTTATCATTTGGTGTCCGTAACATGTTTCAACTTCTAACCTCTAACTCTAATTTTGGTTAAAGTAAATTACATTTTATACCAGTGTTAATTTTACAGAACTAGACGACCATTTCGAAATACAATTCCTCATCATTATTGCTTGGACAAAAATTATGAAACCACCTGGGAAGTGAGACCGTGTGCTTATGATGTGTAGGCACGCGTTCCTGCACATGCCATATCTTCCAACCATGAAATCGAAATTATTGAAAAAATGAAATAAATAAAACTAGGAACTATGGGACTTCAAATATACATTGTATTCAGGATAATTTTTGATTTCGAAATTCATAGAGTAAAAAGCGAAAAAATAAACGTGCCAGTGTTATCGAGTTCGCTAATCACTGTGTTTCGTGGTATCGCACATACACGGTTCTTAGTGAAATTTAACGCTTAAGTTGTACGTTTATATACAAGTAGAAAGATTGTAATTTCCTATTTAGTTATACGTATTTAGCTTATTTCTTGTTGACCTAATCAATCTTCCAATTTCTAAGTGGAAATTAACACTTAAGCTATGGTAAATAATTTTGCTCTAGGAGATTCAGGAAGATGATAGCAATGTCTGATTAAATAACATATATGTAGGCCAGTATGTCGTTGAAAAAATACCATATAAGTCAATCAGTTAATAAAGCCATTTATTAGTTCACGTGTCGGTCCTAAATAATTAATTATCCTTCAAGAGCACCCGGCCTCACTTCCTTGGTGGAAGCTCACGTGTCTTACCTAATTGGCATCATAAAATTTTCACTTTACTATAGTATCCAGGTTTGGATATAGATTGGTACGTTTGGTTTCGATTTTTTATCAGGGGTGTGAATTCCCTTAAGCATCACCCAGCCACACTTCTTTGGTGGAATTTCTCATGTTAAATGCTTTGTTAGTTTACAGTTTCTTTTAATTTGCATGTAGGATATGGGTTGCTCGATTTGTTTTTTTTTTTTATTATTATTTGACTTTACATGTGCTTTAGCATTCTTTGTAAGAAAATCAGATTTTTCAACTTGTTACATTTTCGTTAACGTACATTTGAAGCACTGGCGCCTGACAAGGACACGATGCAAAATCAGTGAAACGTGAAACATGAAAGAAATGATGGTCATAACGGTGAAATAGTGGTGGGTTGATTAATGCATCGTTCGAAGTTTAAACAAGATACAGATGATATTATTATCTATGGAGTTGTTACATTTAAATTGCTAAGGACGTTTATAGTAAATCTCACACGTTTTATGATCATTTTTATTTTTAACTATTTCCTACTTTCGGAAGTAGATGTTAAGGGGAATAGGTGGATGGCATGTGTGGATACTACCGGATGTAATCGTCAATTTAAAACAATAAAATCATTCCCATATAAACAGGTTTTATACATTAAAACTAAATTGTTTTAAGCAAATACTTTTTAATAATTCCATTTACATTTGTAACATTTTGATTGGTCAGATTTGTATGAAAGGATTTGATCTCAATAACGTTATATCATTATGGATGACGTAGAGAGGCATTTGAATTCCAACGCGACGGCTATATTATTGTTTAAACTGTTGTTGTTTTATTGAAAAATTCTAAAAATCGAATTATAATAAATGAAATTAATTTTAATTTTGTTATAAAAGTATGAAAGAATTGGACAATTTTCTAATGTAAAATAACTCGCTACGAGAACTATTCAGTGTGATGTCCAATCATTCCATGTTTTCATAGCAAAAGATAAAATCATTTCATTCCTATAATAATACAAAATCCTCTATCTGAGTGCAATTGTGATATAAAATCTGCCTATAACGGCGTTAACAGATTATGTTTACTAAACTGCTTATATGTGGTAAAATCTAATGGTCACTTGAAACCCTCTTAAATAATTGTTTTGAGATCAATAATATTAGCAATATAAAAACAAAATCTACATATTAACAGCGTTAACTTGAAACCTTCACGATTACGTTTTTAATATCATGGATACAAGCTATATGAAAATGACTTTAATATTCACTTTGTTCTGTATCTTCATTTGATATGCGTGTAATATGGTACATGAAGTTATCATATGGCCTCTTTCCCCAGGCTTTCTGAAATGTAAACAGTCGTCTAGTGCTGCCACATTTAAACGGGTATAGTAATAATTTAGATATATCTATGTGTGTATAATTTATTACATATTATGCTAGTTATAATACTACAACACTAGACGGTCGTTTAAGAATACAGTTCCATATCAGTAGTGATTGGACCAAAATTATGAAACTAAAACTTTTTTGAAGATCTTCGTCCTTCCTTTTCGTAATTCTACAGATTTTCCAAATTTGGTACAAGTCGTCAGCGTAGATAGAAAAATCGCATATGATCAATCCAATTTGGTTTGCTGATTCCCCGAGTAGGTTTGACCTTTTTTATATAAACCTACAGTAGTTAAGAAACCAAGGGTTCCAGAACACTTCCGGTCCATTACTTTAACATGGCCCCTCTTAGCCCCTCTCAATAAATGTGAGGGGCTGATGAGATCTTAATCCGTTTGAATTACGCTAATCATCCGTGACCTGATAAGGTCTACTTTTAAAGCAGACGGCAAACTTTAAAACCAGCGGTGCGGTATAGTCAAGTGTTTTAACTAAAGACAAATGCGATCAGTTTCATTTACAACTATTTATTTACAAAAGTCAAAACGTTTGTACATCATTCCCTTATACAGCCCTTAAATAAACATTGTTACGGTGCATGCTCACACGCGACCTATTCTAGAACATTCTTTAAACAAGTCCATACCTGACTTTCCGTTACGTTTAAAATTGCTTGATTGCAATTGATTGTGCAATAAAGGGGATTCCCCTAAGAATTTCCTATCGTTACCTATATAAAGACCGCAAATTTTTAAATTTTAATCATTATTGAGTTGACTCTTGCGGAAGACGGATGTATGTAAAGAAGAGAAGTAACCAGTATATAAAATTGTGGTATGGTCTTTGTTACATATTAACATAATATAAAACCCTTAGATTAATTTAACATGACCATGAGGGTTTCTTTATAGCAGATGATACAGTATATGTATAAATATAAGTCATTTAACATATTACAATCGTTACACGCGACCTATTTCTAGAACATTCGAGTCTATACATGAATGTCTTGAATGATTACAATTGATTGTGCAATGAAGGGGGTTACCTTAAAAAATTCCTAGCGTTACCTACAGCTATACGGTATATAAAGACAGTTAATTTTTAAACTTGTATCACTATTGAGTTGACTCTTGTGGATGACGTGTGAAAAGAAGATTAGGCAACATTTGCATAAAAAATTGTGGTATTTTCTTTGTTTAATATATACCTAGACAAAGTGCTACTTAATAAACCCAAAGGTATTGAACTAACTTGACCTTTAAGGTTCAAAAACCACGAATGTAAACAAACGGCGTTTAAGTCATATCAACATAGCATAGTTAACTTAGAAACATGAATTTTTATAGTTTAAAGTAACACTAAAATATTAATGTGCCATAATTAGTGCCCGAGGTCAGAACTCTTAGATGGTCTTGTGCATCTTGCATCGGAAAGAAGGTAATGCAGTCTATGTTAGGTGACAGTTATGTCAAATGTAACAATTGTACATCATTTAGCTATGAAGGGTTTTTTTGTATTTCAGTTAAGCGATATTGAAGGATAACGCATAAAAAATGGAATCAGAGACAAAGAAGGCTAAAACCCAATATATATGTTATCAATGTGATCGAGTGTTTCAGTTTAAGCGGGGAATGTTAAGGCATCTTAAAACACAGCATAGTACAACTTCAAAGTTTAAGTGCCAAGTTTGTCATTTAGAGTTCAACAGGAGGGATAACCTAAAACGACATTTAAAGAGACATGGACAGACAGGGGGTGCAGTTCAACAACCAGAGGGAGAGCCCATAGTAGAAGAATCAGAGAAAAAAGAACAGAAACCAGGGAGAGATCTCACAGATGGTACCGTAGGTGAAAAGATTAACCAATATAAACAATCAAATGAGGAAAATGTTCAACAACAGCAGGACATAGAGGAAGTTATACAGAATTCAAAAGAGGACAACACAGATGAAGAGGCATGTGATGAAGAAGCATTGGGTGGTACTATGAAAAAACATGTGATTCCAGCCATAGGTCAAGGGAAACTTGACCCCATGACCTTTTTGAGGATTAATTTTGATAAAGTCAAGAAAGTGCTGAAAAATGCAATTTTAAAAAGAGGGGGGTTAAAATGGTATATTTCTCTGCAGGTTCAGATGGAAAAGAGACAAGGCGATCAAATAGACAAGGCAACACCCCACTTTAGAAACAAATGCCAGATAGCACTGAAAGTCGAAGATTGGAAGGAGCCCTAAAGGAAGCTATTATGAAGATATACACGTCCTATATGGAGTATCAGAGAAAAGGAAGTAACTGGACTGTAGACAAAGTGAAAGACGTGACCATTCATATGGCGCGCTACCGTCCCTTGCGAGGTTCAAGCTACATCCCCCTACCAATCAAACTGAGATCTAAAATGGCTATTGTCAATCCGCAAAACAAAGATAACAAATGCTTTATGTGGTCAGTTTTGGCTGCTCTACATCCCATCAAAAACAATGCTCATCGTGTCACAAAATACAGTCAATACTCAGATGAGTTAAACTTCAAAGACATATCATTTCCTGTGATGTTGGCAGATGTGTCTAAGTTTGAAAAACAAAATAACATTTCCATCAACGTGTTTGGATATGAGAAGGGGGAATTGTTTCCTTGTCACGTGACCACACAGCGTTTTGAACATCACATAAATCTACTGATGATTTCTGATGGCAGAAAGTCTCATTATTGTTGGGTGAAGAGTTTAAGTCGTTTACTTGGGGATCAACACACTAATAAAATAAAATATCATTATTGTCCCTTTTGTCTCTCGGGATTTACCAGTGCCAGAGTATTGCAAGGTCATATAAATTACTGTCAGACTCACGGTGTTCAGAAGATCGCATTACCATCTGAAGAAGACAAGTGGTTGTACTACAAGGACATCCGGAAAGAATTGAGAGTCCCCTATGTTATTTATGCTGATTTCGAGTCACTACAAGTGCCCATATCCAGTTGCGAGAAAGATCCTCAAGAATCTAGCACCGAGAAGAAAACACAACATGTGCCGTGTGGATTTGGTTACAAAGTAGTAGGACTGACACCAGAGCACTCTAAGGAATTAGTAGTCTATAGGGGATCAGATGCAGCTGACAAATTTGTGGAATGCATGGTCAAAGAACAAGAAGAAATTGAGCAGAAGTTTAAACAAATCAAACCGCTAGAAATGACCGGACATGATTGGCAAGAATTCAAAAAGGCTATTCGCTGCCATATTTGTCAACAGGAACTAAGTTATGACAGAGTCAGAGACCACTGCCATGTAACAGGGAAATTCAGAGGAGCGGCCCACAATGAATGCAATATAAATTACAAATTCACAGGCAGAATTCCGGTGATATTCCATAACCTTAGAGGCTATGATAGCCACATCATCATGCAATCTATTGGAAAGGTGAAAAAAGAGCTCAGGTGTATACCCAACCATATGGAGAAATACATCTCATTCTCCATGGGATGCATGGATTTCCTCGACTCCTTCCAATTCATGTTATCATCACTGGAAAAACTAATAGAAAACCTAGCCAAAGATAAAGAAGGCAATTTCGTTGTTGACAGAAAAGAAAAATTCAAATATATGACTCAACATTTTGGAGAGAAGCGGCTAGATTTATTACTGAGGAAGCAGATATATCCATACGAATATTTTGACTCTGAAACCAGATTTTCAGAGACTGAACTACCTCCCAAAGAAGCTTTTTACAGCTCGCTGTCTGGTGAAGGCATTAAGGATGAAGAGTATAAGCATGCGCAGAACGTTTGGAAGGATTTTGGCATTCAGAATCTAGGGCAGTACCACGACCTGTATGTGGCTACAGATGTGGTAGCCTTAGCCGACGTTTTCGAGAACTTCAGAGATATGTGCCTCGAATATTACGGTCTAGATGCTGCCCATTTTTATACCTCACCAGGACTAGCTTGGCAGGCCGCATTAAAGATGACCGGTATCCAGTTGGAGTTATTTACAGATGTGGACATGCATTTATTCATAGAGAATGGATTAAGAGGCGGGATCTCTGTGATAACACATCGATATGCCAAAGCCAACAATACATATGTGCCGGATTATAAACCAGAAGTAGCCAGTAGTCACGTGATGTACCTGGATGCTAACAATTTATATGGATGGGCTATGTCAAAGTCACTGCCTACTCACGACTTCCAGTGGCTGGACGAAGAGGAATTTCCCAATGTAATGGAAGTACCAGAAGACGCTGATGAAGGTTATATTTTTGAAGTAGACTTACATTATCCCAGGGAACTTCATGATGATCACAATGACTATCCTCTTGCGCCAGAAAAGGTTCAGGTGACCGAGGACATGCTCTCTCCCTATGCCAGAGAACTAATAGAAAAGCTTGGAATGAAAGGCATATGTACCGAAAAACTGATACCGAACCTACATCCTAAGGAAAAATATGTAGTCCACTATAGTAATCTAAAATTATATCTATCTCTAGGCCTGAAGCTGAAGAAAGTTCACAGGGTATTGCGTTTCAAGCAGAGTCCCTGGTTAAAACCCTATATTGACTTCAATACAGAAAAAAGGAAGGAGGCCAGGAGCGAGTTTGAAAAGATTTCTTCAAACTTATGAATAATTCAGTGTTTGGGAAAACAATGGAAAATCTTCGCAAGCGTGTAGATGTAAAACTAGTGAATAGTCAGAAAAAAGCCAGAAAATTAACCTGCAAGCCATCCTTTCATGCTTTCAAAATATTTAACGAAGATTTAGTAGCCATACATATGAAGAAACAAAAATTATATCTGAATAGACCAATCTACGTTGGATTTTCTATTTTAGACATTTCAAAGTCACTCATGTACGACTTCCACTACAACTATATAAAGTCTAAATATGGACCGAAAGCTCAATTATTATTCACAGATACAGATAGCTTATGCTATTGCATCCAAACGGAAGATATCTATGAAGATATGAAACCTGACCTTCATTTGTTTGATACGTCTGAGTATAGTCAAAGTCACCCCTTGCACAGCAATAAAAACAAAAAGATTCTTGTAAGATGAAGGATGAAACAAAAGTTTGCGATCCATGAGTTTATAGGGCTAAAATCTAAAATGTACTCATTTGTTTGCGGAAAAGAAGTTAAGGAAGATGGTGAAAAGATTTATCAGAGAAGAAGAGAGCCAAGGGAATAAAAAAAAGAGTGTTGTTAAACATCAGACGCGCCCATCAACATTACAAGGACTGTTTATTCAACCGTGAAATCCATATGTCTCAAAATGATACAGATCAGAAGTTGACCATCAATTGTATAACATTCTAATGAACAAAATAGGATTATCAACCGTTTGACGATAAGCGGTATCTTTTGGATGATGGTTATCACAAGCTTGGCGTTAGGACACTGGAGAATTGGTATAAAAGAAAGAAAAAATTCAATTTAATTCATTTTATGTGAGACTGTTGAAGTGTCAACATGGCTTACCAATGTCCCGCTTGCGGTTTATATTTATCGAGAGAGAGATGCTATGCTGAGACATTTAAAAAAACTAAACACGCTGGAAATGAATGTATATTTTACACCGCCATCCCATCACCACCGGAGTTACCACCACTACACCACCGCAGAGAAGTGAAGTATTTCCACCACCACCACACCACCACCACAACATAGAAGTGAAGTATCTCCACCACCACCACCACCACCACCACAGAGAAGTGAAGTATTTCCACCACCACCACCACCACCACCACCACAGAGAAGTGAAGTATTTCCACCACCACCACCACCACAGAGAAGTGAAATATCTGCACTACTACCAAGGCAGCTTCAAGACTTCCAATTTCATCATCCTTTCACTGCTATATGTTCCGGACCAACATCTTGTGGTAAGACATTCCTCGTCAAAACATTACTACAACAAAATCACTATAGGATGAGTCCACCACCGAACAGGATCATATGGCTTTACAGACGATGGCAGCCATTGTATGACGTTATCAAAGAAACAGTATATCCGGCAGTCGAGTTTATTCAAGGTATACCGTTAGATTTGGACAAGGATAGCTTTATAGATCCAAAAGTGAGAAATCTAGTTGTACTCGATGACCTAATGTCTGTAAAAGATGCCAGAATTAACGATTTGTTCACTGAAGGTAGCCACCATAGAAACCTCTCTATTATAGTCATCAACCAAAATTTATATTTTAACAAGGATCCAACTCAGAGAGAAACTGCCATTATCTCATTTTGTTTAAAAAATCCAATAGATAAACAACAAGTCATGACTCTGGCTAGACAAATGTATCCTGGAAAAGCTAATTATTTGTTGGACAGATTTGAAGAAGCCACTGCCAGGTCATATGGTCATTTGGTTATAGACCTTAAGCCTACCACATCCGAATCACAGCGTTTGCAGTGTAACATATTGAATCCGCAAACAAGAGAATCCACCATTACATCTGAAGACGGGAATACATTAGTTCGCCGGGCTATAAAAGGGACAATTGTAACAGATTTAGCTCATTCTTCAGAAGACTATCAAAGCGAGCAGACGTGTGACATGGCTTCCTGTGATGATTGCGGTACTATGTTTGCCGACCACCACGACTTACAAAGACACGTTAAAAAGTGGTGTCCAGAAAAATCAAACGGCGAATTGCCAAATCAATATGCGGAACTGAGAACGCTTGAACCACCGGATTATTATCAGCCTGGACAGTATGCCGAATTAAAACACTTCAGCCTTTGGGTAAGCGCAAAATGGAAACCGATGAAGAACGGCAAAATAAAAAGACCAGGTGGAATGAGGACCGTGAAGATGAAGCTTTCGAACATATTTTAAAATTAGCAAGAGAAGACACAGAAGAGTGGGATAGAAAATATAAAAAGTACACAGAAGATGGATTTTCCGACGAGGAGGCAAAAACCAAAGCAAACAAAAAATTAAAAAGTGAAGATTTAAAAGAGCTCATGGGTAAATATGGACAAGTTATAAAATACATATTACAATTACAAAATGGAAAGCTTCACAGAAAGGTCATGCAAAAGGTTCAGCAATTCATCGAAGAAGGATATGATTGGACCAGAGCCATAAAAACAACTGTGAGAAAATATAAACACGAACTGGAATCATTTATGGAAAATAAAGACAGTGGAACCGAAGCGGATACGGAGGAGGAAGAGGACTAATATATAATGATGTGGGATTTTGTAATTGAATCATTGTTATCAGAAATTTTAAAGTGTAAACATGCCTCATTGGGAAGAGTATTTAAAAGAACTCTATTTTAATCCGAAAACACCGGCTGCTTTCTCCGGTCCAGATAAATTATACAGATTTGTTAAAAGAGACGGTAAATATGTCTTAAGCAAATATAAAATTAGAAAATGGTTGCAAAGACAAGAGTCCTATAGCTTACAACGCCCTGTAAGAAGAACATTTAAAAGAAATAAGATTATGGTGACGGGGATTGATGACCAGTGGTCTGCCGATTTAATGGATATGGTGAAATTTGCCAAGTACAACGACGGTATAAAATACGTGTTGTTAGTCATCGACATCTTTTCAAAGTACGTGTGGTTGCGTCCCTTAAGAGACAAGAAGGGCGTCACAGTTGCCGAAGCATTCAAAGCTATTTTAAATGAAGGGCGCAAACCTAACAGAATAAGGACAGATTCGGGACAAGAATTTAAAGCTAAAATAGTTCAAGCTCTGTTCAAAAGAGAGAATATACAACACTTACTAGCATATAACGAAAGTAAGGCGGCAGTGGCAGAAAGGGCCATCAAAACCATAAAAAGTAGAATTTACCGTTATTTTACTTATAGACAATCTTATGACTATGTCAAAAAATTACAGTCCTTTGCCGATAGTTATAACCAAACGTATCATCGTACTATCGGTATGGCTCCGGACAAAGTAACAAAAAACAAAGAAACTAATATCTGGTGGCGGATGTATTGGCCGAAAAAAGAAATATCTGTTAGAAAAGTGAAGAGGGTCCATAAACCTTTTAAATTTAAAGTAGGAGACAAGGTAAGGATCTCTCACTTAAAAAATATTTAGTCGCGAATACGATGAGCGGTGGACGAGTGAAATTTTCACCATTTCTCAAAAGATATTACGGGGTGGCTTGCCTGTCTATAGAATCAAAGATTATGATGGAGATGAAATCAAAGGGACGTTTTATCAATCCGAATTGCAAAAAATTGAGGTCAGAGACGATGATATGTGGAAAGTCGAAACAATCCTAAAAACGCGGGGAAAGGGGGCTAATAAGCAATATTTCGTAAAATGGTTGCACTGGCCCAAAAAATTCAATTCTTGGGTCAAAGCTAATGATGTACAAAATGTGTAAATAACTATTGTAAATATTTTTGTAACTGTATGTATTTTATATGGAGCTCTGTAAAATATTTATTTCAGCGGGAAAGGGGGTGGGGTGTTTGGAGAGCGAACTACTCTGGAAAGGCCATATTTCGGGTCCTGCATGGAAGGAAAGGAGCGTACGTCAATGCAGATCGCAACGAATACTGCCATGTATGTAGTAGACGGTTCTCACGTTAAGGGCTTCAGTACTTGTTGTACATACTAGAGACAGATCAACCAGTACTGGGCACTCGATGTTATCTGTTAGGGCTGTATATGGGGATTATGTACAAACGTTTTGACTTTTGTAAATAAATATTTGTAAATAAAACTGATCGCATTTGTCTTTATTTAAAACAGACACACACTGAATAAAATGTACTTGACTCTACCGCATCGTATCGGTTTTAAAGTTTGCCGTCTGCTATAGGTAAACCTATGGATTTATGGATGATTAATTAAAAAGCACCTGCAAACCTATCTCCATCCCTCACACTAGGGAGAGGACTTGTTACGGGTGATAAACTGCAAAAATAAACACCCTTCACCTCTCATGCGAGTTCATTATCTGGGACATACGCCCGTTAATAAAACGTATTGTATATACACCAGGATTAAAATGTATCGTCTGCTTTAAAGGTAGACCTTATCAGGTCACGGATGATTAGCGTAATTCAATCGGATTAAGATCTCATCAGCCCCTCACATTTATTGAGAGGGGCTAAGAGGGGCCATGTTAAAGTAATGGACCGGAAGTGTTCTGGAACCCTTGGTTTCTTAACTACTACCTACTGCGAGTATCCTAATTTACTAATGTGTTTGTTGCATTAGAACAACCGCCGTTAGAGTTATAGAGCTCTAAACTATGAAAAAGACTAAACAACGATCGCAAGAAAAAAAAGGAAAAAATATTATTTAATTTCTCTCAAACAAACGGCCAAACAACGTACAATCTGATAAAGAATGTTAAAACAAAGGAATGGCCCAACGAAATATGCAAAAAAAAAAAAAGAATTAAAAACACATCACTTTTGGACAAAAAATTAAAAAACAATTTGTTCAATGACACAAAAGTATATTGGTCAACACGATCATTTAAATAAATTAAATTATGTTTTTAAAAAAAAAACTTTGCTTTTTAAATTGTGCTTTGTACATGGACCGAAATGTTTGAAAGAATCTCAGCGGCGTAATTTGTTCACCGTATATGCAAAGTTCGGTTTTGTCTTTTTGACAATATATGAACATAAATGTTTATTTACCAGTATCATTTAACATCAAATATCACGTTCTCCAAAGGACCCCCTACAAGTTTTTTGCCTCGGTTAAAATTTGTTCCTATCTACGCTCCTGGAATCCTCGATTGAGTTGTTTTTGTTATTTGGACATAGACTGATGTGTTTGTTTTTTTTATGGTCATTAATTTTTCATAATGAGGAAAAACAATATATATTAATAACCTACAGTACAGACCTGTTGAAAGTTTAACACTTATGTGACAAAAAGAGCCAAAAATCGTCTTTCAAGAGTCCAAAATATGGACATCAAATGGCCGGAAAGCAACCGATAGATAGATAGCAGAACTGTCGAGATATAACCAGCGAGAAGCCGAAATGCGGTGCCGATTTGGTACTGACCCGTTAGCTGGGTGTTAAACGTTTCGTTTGACAAGTCGGTACTATAAGTATTGAAGAATGTTTATATTAAGATAACTCATTAAGAACAGGGTTTTATTTCAGGTTACTCATTACAGAAACCGGGTCGAGATTTATTATTTTCATCCGATCACATCGAAATAAAAATCTGGCGTTATTAAAAAAGAAATTAGGTACAATGGAAGCCAATATAAATATTAGCGTCATTTTATCACTACCATGACTACCGTTGCCATGGATTTATTGTTCAAAACAAAGGACACTAATTACTTTTAGCTTACTTTGTCTACAGGGACAATTAAACTGAATGACTTTTCTGTTCTTGTCGATTTGATATCCAGAAGACAATATGTTTTCAATGGCAATTTTATTTTTCATCAAATCATTTAAAATCAGACTGTTGTTGAATCAGTTTATATTGCCTATAAAATTGAGACTGGAATTCAAATTTAGATTGCAATTGAAACTTTGAAATTAAACTGCAATTATAAACTTAGGAATAAACTTGATTGAGACTATAATTAAAATTGAGACTTTTTTTTTAAATTGAGACTGCAATGAGACTTGAATGAAAATTAAGACTGTAATTGAAAATGATATTTGAGTCTGTAATGAAAATTATGACTCGAATTGATATTAAAACTGTAATTAAAATTGGGACTGTAAATGAATTTGAAACTGTACTTAGAATTGGGTCTGTGGGTAAAATTGAGACTGTGATTGAATTTGATACTGGACTTAAAATTGGGACTGCAATTAAAATTGAGACTGTGATTGAATTTGATACTGGACTTAAAATTGGGACTGCAATTAAAATTGAGACTGTGATTGAAAATAAAACTCGATCGAAAATTAAATATGAGACTTCTGGTGAAAACTATGACTGGAATGGAAAAAGTTCATGGTTTAATTGAAATAGAGATTGCAATTAAAATTGAAGCTGAAATTGAGACGATAATTGAAATTGAATTTGAAATAATAAACCAAGGCATAAAACATTCATTCCTTAATTGAAGCTTGCAAGAAAATTGCTACAGAAAAAGAGCTGAGTTGAATAATGATTTTAACATCCCAGTCAATGATATTTATCGAGAAGTCGCCACCTATAGGCGAAGGTGCAGAAATTTTGCCTGTTCGTTGCGCTTATGAAATTATACAGCATGCTTCTCTAGCGTGCCAAGCCCACCTTGACACGGGGCCTCATTTAATTTAAGTTCCCATCCGAAAGAACCGTGACTTTTATTTTGCAATGCCGAGTGCTTGGCAAAAGAACAGTCCCTACCCGGCCGGGGATCGAACCCACGACTTCCCACCTTCAAAGCGAGCACTCTACCAACTGATCATGAGATACCACAGTGGTATTGCTACAGGAAAGCTTTAAATGTAATATCGCACTCAATTGCCTATCACAAAACCTTGTTTAAAGTTATGAATTAAAGTATTTATTGTTATCAAGATACTTAGTCGATTTTATTTATGTATTTTTATTTTTTATTTTATATTTATATTTTTTTCATTTTTTGTTTTACATTCGTTGAAAAAAAATCTTGCTTTGTGATTGGTTGACTACATGCACACAGTGAAACAATAATGCCCGCTGCACATAGAACTATGGGATGTTTTCTTGTTGGGGTTATTCCCCCTTTGACTTTTATAGGTTATATTAATACCTGGGAAACTTTTTATAAAACTTTTATGTTCAACAAGCTACACATGTTTTGGTATGCAAAAACATTTAAACTAGCAATGTGAGTCAAACAAGTGAAATGCACTGCGGTAGCTCAGTTGGTAGAATGTTCGCTCCGTAAGTGGGAGGTCGTGGGTTCGAACCCCGGCCGGGTCTGACCCAAGACTTGAAAGTGGGTAGTGACTGTTCTTTAGCCAAGCATTCGGCATTACGAAATGAAAGTCACGGTTCTTTCGGATGGGAACTTAAAATAAACGAGGTCCCGTGTCACGGTGGGCTTGGCACGCTAAAGAACCCTGCTGTATAATGCCATAAGAGCAACGCACAGGCAAATTTTCTGCACTTTCGCCTATAGCTGGCGACGTCTTGATATAAGTGAAATATTCTTGACTGGGACGTTAAACACCATTACTCACTCACTCACTCAAACAAGTGAAATGCGGTCATGTGCTCCAAAAGGATAAGGCTAGCACCTCCCATGTGTAATCTAAATTGGGAATGAAGGGAACATGGAACTTTGGGACGTCAAGCATATTCAGGGTAATTTTTGATAAAGAGTCGTGATTATTCCCTGCTATTAAATTATGCAGTATGCAAAATGTCTATTTTCATAACAAAAAAAAGGAATGATATCAATAATTAATTGAAAAAAATACCATTGTCATCAATTTCATTCAGGAGAGCTTTAGCTTCTTCAAGAGTTAGATTAAAACCAAGCGTTTTGCTAGTCCTGCTCAACTCTGCCACGGATATCTTCCCGTCGCCATTTTGGTCCATGGTCCTAAACGCTGCCTTGATCGCTGTAAAATAAAATGTCCACAGCTGTTCAGTAGAATTGAAAAATGCAAATTCATGGAACAAATCAGACTTTGAAAATGGAAAAATTATCATTGGTAAAACATATCCGAAAGAACCAAAATATATTTTTACCAAATCAGACTTTCAGAAAAAATGTAAAGATTATCAGTAAATGGATATACTAAGAATTAAATTCTTAGAAAAAGTGGATAAATTTAGACTTTTAAGAAAAAATGGAGCGATTCTAGATCTCATAAAAATCAGGTATCTTGCACAGTATTTGAATAGTTTATGACAGAAGAAATAAACAAAATAAAAACGCGTAAAAGAATGAATAGTTTTTGTGTCAGAAAGCACTCATGACTTAATGACATGGACAGCAAATGACTCATTTTATGTTGAAAACTGCAGTACAGATCAGTCAAAAGTTTCACATGTTTAACATTGAGCTATCGAAACGACGTCGGAGCTGGACTAACTGGCAGACCATAACATAAATAGCTAGTGGCCTAAAAGATAAAGAGATAAAATGCATTTGTCGAAAAGATGACTTGATTAATAGAATCTATCACATCATGTGGTGCCAGGTACATCTCAACCTAAGTTCTAATATATGGTCCAGAAGGAGGCTTGGCGAGTTCTGGACCAAATATATTAAAACAAGGCTTGAAATTCCCTTATCTGGCACTATAAGTAGTGATTGATTCTATTTCTTGCCTAAGAAAGTAAACTTTTTCAATTTAAAATCAATTTCAACTTATCGATGAATACACCTCTGACTTTGTTGATAAAATTTTACGGGAAAAACATGGTGTTGGCTATATTGCACAGGAGGAATACAAGATGGAGATAACTTGCACGTCTGGGGGACAAGAAATAGATATCAGGTCCCAATATGAGATGCCGGTTCGGCACAATTTTTCAGCTTAGCATTCGGACAAGCTTGTAATTTAGTAACTTTGAATACCAGAGAAAAATATCGTATATAGTTATTGATAATCATTTTTTGTTGATTAGTATTAAGGAAATGTGATATTCTTACAGATATCGTATATGCAATAAGGCACAGTATACAGATATGTCGAAAGTTTAACCTTGAGCTTACGAAAAAAAGAGTCGAAACCAGAATGCCGAGCAGACGATATATGGCCCTTGTGACCGAAAAACTGTCGAGAGATAGAAGCTGCCAAAAAACTGTCAAGAGATAGAAGCTGCCAAAAAACTGTCGAGAGATAGAAGCTGCCAAAAATGTTGAGAGATAGAAGCTGCCAAAAACTGTCGAGAGATAGAAGCTGCCAAAAAATGTTGAGAGATAGAAGCTGCCAAAAATTGTCGAGAGATAGAAGCTGCCAAAAATGTTGAGAGATAGAAGCTGCCAAAAACTGTCGAGAGATAGAAGCTGCCAAAAAATGTTGAGAGATAGAAGCTGCCAAAAACTGTCGAGAGATAGAAGCTGCCAAAAAATGTTGAGAGATAGAATCTGCCAAAAAAAATGTTGAGATATAGCTACATTCGGAGGGTGGGAGAAGATCTGCCGAATTTGACACCAAGTTTTCAGCTTATTGTTAAACTTTTGACAGGTCTGTACAGTAAATATATTTTAGTGTTTTTGTGAAGTTGCCTAAGATAACCATGGAATTTTTAGGAATTTTTAAAAATTTTCCAGAGTGTATTTATAATTTTGTTTAATTTTGTTATTGTTTTCATAATGGTATTTGGGTTATGGAGAACGTACGTCAGTGTATGTAGACTCAGTGCTGTACGTACAATGTTTGTTGCTCGATTTAGACATCAAATAAAATTAAAAGGTCAAAAAAATAAACATTCATAAACCGCTGTATTGTAAATTTCGTTGTTGTCATAAATAAATAAATAAATAAATACATGTAAATAAAAAAGTGAAACAATGGTAATACCACTTTGTGCATATCGTATTGTGGGGGTGTTTTGTCAGTTCGCTTGCCGAAGGAGAGTGGTTTTTCTCTAGGCACTCCAGTTCCTCTCCAATTCGTAAACTGACCGCCTAGATAACAATAAATGAATATTAACTGGGGCGTAAAACTGCATTCCCCACTCTTCACTCAACTACTGCATGCGGTAGCTCAGTTCGTGGAATTCTCGCTCCGTAAGTGGGAGATCGTTGGTTCGAACTCCGACCGGGTCTGACCCATGATTTAAAAATGGGTAAGGACTGTTCTTTCGCCAAGCACTCGGCATTACAAATTGAAAGTCGCGGTTCTTTCGGATGAGAACTTAAAATACACGAGGTCCCGTGTCTTGGTATGCTTGGCAAGATAAAGAACCATGCTGTATAATGCCATAAGCTCAACGAACAGGCAAACGTTTTGCACCTTAGTTTATAGCCGGCGACGTCACGATATAAGTGAAATATTTTTGACTAGGACGTTAAACCCCATGACTCAACTCAACTCCCACTCTCCACTCTATTCGGGTTAATACTTACAATCACGTTCATTTTTTGATAACTCATATGCCATGGTTATGTTAAATATTCTGAAATAACAAAAGAAAAGATGCTTTATGCATAGAACTTGCAAAAGGCTAATAATTTAATATTACAAAATGCTGGTCCGCTGATATTGTCAGTGTATGCAACAGCCCCATTCATACTTTCAGACCATTTAGCCCCGTCCTCTTTGACTTCATTTTATTCTTTTAACCCGTTAAACACCGTTTTCTTTGGTGTCACAATTTATACAGCCATAACCAAAATGAGTTGAGGTCGAAGGAGCAATGATCGATCATTCAAATTTGGCTCTAACAGAACACCGCGATAGATAACGACTCCCGATAGATAACGGCCCCCAAAGTGCTTTCTCTGTCCTATACAACATCAACTTGTTAAAAGTTAAAGTTAAAGTCTGTCCCGAGCCATTAGGCCCATCAGGCCGGAGCTTATCCCGGTTTCGGTGACGTTAAGCGACTGAGAGTACAAGACTCTCCCCTGAATGGGACGCCGGTCCATCGCAGGGTTAACCCCCAGCATTTTGCTGGTACTCATTTATTTTTCAGCTGAGTGAACTGGAACAACGTGAAACTAAGTGTCTTGCTCAAGGACACAACACAGCGCCCGGTCCAGGGGTCGAACCCACGACCTTCGAATCATGAGTCCAACGCCTTAACCACTAGGCCACGCGCTTCCACATCGACTTGTGATTTATCCTATATACATGTACATATCACGTAATGAGACTTAATGCACGGTCAACATTCTCACTTTAATGAATATAATTAGTTCAGAATTCCAATACCCGCCAATAAAAAAAAATAGTGTACAAGTATATAGATTATTGACATGTCCTATTATCCTTAAAATATGTATGCGTTTTCTCTTACGCATTCAAATGGCCAAATCCCTTTATTTTAGGACATTTGACATAAATCCGTAGTGTTTGTAGTCCTGATTACCTAATTACTATGAATAAGGGTATGTCTCTTCTCTCTACCTTTTACCACTAAGGCTGCTCAGTCAGTAGGGTATTGAATTCGTATGTGGGAGATCGTGGATTCGAACCCCAGCCAGGACCTGGCCAAGGCTTGAAAATTGGTAATGACACCTATAGCTGGTGACATCTCGATATGAAATAAAACACATCAAATCAATCAATTCTGCACCTTTTCCCCCTTTACTTTCATTTGCTTCTTGGTGCATCGATACTAATTTTATTGTTATTTAAGCATCAGTGTACAGCCGATAATCTGCCAACAGGATAAAAAAGTACCAGTCCCTGTATCCGCATACCAGATTTATCAAATGTCGTGATATTGGAGTTATTTTTTCCCACCCGTAGGAGAAAGAAGGAGTGGGGTATTTAATTGTCCATGCAATTTTTTGTCCGGGTATTTCTAAAAAAAAAACTATGGAGAACTTTTTTAAGAAACTTAGTGAAAAACATAAACATTGACCATGTTGATAGGAGATGAGCTATCATTTATCCGAATGGGACTGTTCATTTTCCTGGGAGTTATGGCCCTTGGCTAAAAAGTGTGTACAGGGAAGATCCTAAACCACTGACTTGGCTTGTTTCATCATTGAAGAAGTTTTGTTTATGTTGGATTTTAATATCCGACACATAATTATCGCCTCCTAAGTGAGACCACTTGAACTTTAAGGAATTGTGTGAGTAGCATTAAATTAAATATTCCGTTACACAGAGGATTAGCGTTTATAAGTAATACTCTATATAAATCCTTTTGCGCGTATAACATGTTCCCATACCATGCATAGTCTATACAGTACATTTCAGTCGAAAGAACAAAATGGACAATATGGTCAAAACGGTACCAAATCGGCAGCGCATCTCGGCCCCTCGTCACGCCAGTCGACCATCGCCTCTCTTTTGTTAGCTCAGTGTTCATGACGCAAAGTATGAAATCGGCAATAATAAAAAATAGCAAACTGATCATAAAACCTTTCGACAAAAAGTGTTTTATGCATATTTACATGTATACATGTATATTACTTAAAAGCGTAAAAGTACAGTACAAACTACTTAACACCGAGCTATCGAAATCCTACCAACTCGTCAACCGCGAAAGTAAGTACACGCGAACAAGTTGTTAAAAGTAAAGCCGCGAAAGTTTCTACCCTCGAAAATTTCTCGTTATACAGTATTTAAAGCGCTGTCGAGATAAGATGCCAATTTGGCTAGGATTTAAACTTACGCCATCTTTGTATTGTTATTGTATCCAAAATTGTTTTTTAAAAAAACAAAATTTCACGAATGGTAAAATTCGAATTTCTTTCTTTCTTCCTTTCTTTCTTTCTTTCTTTCTCCTTTTTTCACGTTTCATGAATAAGTTTCTTTAAAAAAACAACCGCATTAATCAATCCTTGGAAAGGGGATCTCGTTAGAAGAGCGGCCATAGTCGCAGTTACAGAGCACAGAGTCTTTCAACGCCTAGGTACGAATCCAACTCCGGATAGAACCTATATGAGAAAGTTTGTCACTTCCTTTGCCGAAAATCGCAGTGGCTTTCTATCGCCATTCCGGTTTCCTCCACCTTACCTGAACTGACAGCCTCAGTATGCATGAAGGTGAAAATTCTTGACTTGGGAGTAAAACACCATTCAAAAGTAAAGTTTAAACCAACCAAAATCTGTTTAAGGTCAAACATCGATTTTTCGCCGATTTCTTTATTAATTGATACTAAACACTAGATTACGAGTCTTTAATTTTATAAGTTAAAAATAATTGACCTGTCAAATTGACCTTTCATTAAGAACATTTATATAAGATAATCCACCCAATAGATGGGTGGTACTATCAAGAGAAAAGGTTCACAGAATATACATAAGCAATGCATATTTAGACGGAATAAACACGTGTGTTCCCTATACAGGCAAACAACATTGACCTGTCCACTTGACCCTTTATTTAAATATTTATCATGGACGGGTTAATTTAAGAATAGGGGTCACGCATGTTAACTTCGTCTATATGATGTGAACAATAATTATGGGCAATGTGTATATGTATTAACTGCGAATTTTAAAGTACTACCCATGTGTTGAGTGGATCGTCCTATACGAAATTCAAGCGGACAGGTCAATAGTGTTTACCTATACATAATATTTAATTTACATTAAAGGTCAAGCGGACAGGTCAATGTTGTTAGTCTATGTCACAAACTTGATAACTGTTTTGTTTACATTAAAATTTTTAATTTCTGTTCAATGATGCGCGAAATGTTCATGATTCAATAACTAAAGTACATGTACATACCTGTCGAAAGTTTAACAAGAAGCTGATAAATTAATGCCAAATCGGCAACAAATCTTGACCCTCTTGTTACCCATATCTTGACAGCTTTCCAACAGCTGTTACCGAACCCCAGGCTTTTTGCCACTAGCCATCAATTTCGGTCGCTACAGATCTAAGCCTCGGCTTTGGTTTTGTCAACCATCTACAGCAATATTCGTACCACTGCGGTAGCTCAGTTGGTAGAGTGTTCTGTTCCGTAAGTTCGAGATCGTCGGTTCGATCTCCAGCCGGGTCTGACCCAAAATTTGAAAGTAGGTAGTGACTGTTCTTTCGCAAAGTACTCGATATTACCAGATGAAAGTCGAATGGGAACTTAAAATAAACGAGGCCCCGTGTCATGGAGGGCTTGGTACGCTAAAAAAGCATGTTGTATAATGCCATCAGCGCAACGCACGGGTAAAATTTCTGCACCTTCGCTTATAGCTGACGACGTCTCGATATAAGTGAAACCTTAAACACCATTACTCAACTCTGAGTCAGTGTTAAACTTTTGACAGTTTTGTACTGTTTGTTGTAATACAATTGTTTTTGATTTACCTGTAGACTTCTAACTTTAGGAGAGGCTTTATGACTAAATTCCTCTCCTAAATATACAAGCTATAAATTCAATTATTTTGTTCGTGACTCAAAAAAATTCAGGCAACAGTTCACTTTGTACCGCCACCTGATAAATTCTTGTAATTCATGTAAATGTTTTGAAAAATTATATTTCACAGAAATGTTCAAAATTGCTTGAATCCGTCATATTTGGGCTTTTTTAGCGAAATTAAAATTTTTGTGGCGGGTACAAATGGAACTGTTTCCTGCTCATGCTCAGTCAAGATACAATATAAATATTTTTAATCATATAACTAAAAAAAAGCTAAGGAAAATCAATATTTTTGTTTCATCGGACAGCTTAAAAATAATCTTGGTGGTTCTCCACTTCTCCCTTCGGAAGATATTCTTAAAACCGATGCAGGCATGGCACGTTAAAGAACCCTCGCTTCACATTGCCCAGGTCAAAATTCCTGGCACTTCATCGATGTAAAGAATATTTTTGAATGTTTATAAAATCCCATTCAATCGATAAATCTTAAGTCTGAATATGTAAACCGACGTGCAAATAAGACACCCCCCCCCCCCCATCAATCCCTAAGGATCATCTATGTAATTATATATAACTGTGGCTGTCGCAAGGTCCTCGGCAGACTTGGTACCTTGTTCCCCTTTTGTAGTTATAACTAATTACGTCAGAGCCAAAGAAACAAAGGGAAAATAGAACAAACCAATATGACTACGTATATGAAAGCATGGGGGCGCATACCCAAACGCTATTGCATATAGGGAACATCGGCGATCTAGTGTACTCAAGCGTCACAGGAATTTAGCACTTACCCCCTTCCCCTTCATCAGAATTGGTAATATGCCAAATTCTCAAAAAACACCCTTCCCTTCACAAGAATTGGTAATGTCAAATTCTCAAAAAATCATGACATTGTTGTATTCGATTGCTTTATCAATACCGGGGCTTCGGTGTGGAAAGCACCGTGTCTCTGGATCCCAAACCTAGGTTCAAATCCCACTTAGGACAGATCTTGATTTGAAAAAGTTTGCGATTTCGGTTGTTGAAGGTTTTTTCGAGGCAGTGGTTGCCTCGATATTAGTGAAAGAATTTAACTCGGCATAAAACATCTCTCTCTCTCTCTCTCTCTCTCTCTCTCTCTCTCCAAATAACCAAAATATCTTACCTGGTTCTCAAATCAAATCCCAACCTTATGTTCCTCTGATATATTTGTGTATTGGGTTGGAGTTGTGTATTGCGGTGTGGCTTTATAAATATTGTTTAAAATGTGTGAATTAGCCCTACTTTAAAATACGGATATTCATAAGACTATAACATTAAAACTGTGAAAATCCAACAATTATTTAGTAATCTACTTAAACCGATTAAGATTATAAGAAAATTAAAATTTTGCTTTAAAAGTTGATATTCGACCTTTTTAATCAGGTGACGGATCATTTATTCGTTGTGTAACTAATCTACAAAATAGTGTTTTACCGAATTTTAATATACAGTTTAGGATTGTCGAAAGTTTAACACTAAACTAACAATTCCGGATTCCGTGCCGCGATTTTCGGCTCCACGTTAAATTTATCTTCACAGTTTTTTCTATATATTTGTAGCGTTCATTTTCGGTCTCTAGCTATTATAATTAGTATCCATACATGTATGTCATCCACTTGGCAGCCAAGCTTCGGCTCGAACCCCCTTTTGTTTTAAACTTTCGGCAGCCCTGTACATTTCGTATTACTTTTAGGGTCATATGATATGTCGTAAGAGGCCGAAATATCCACATTCGAGGTCAAATAAAGTTTGACATTTTAATCAACATTTTAAATAGTTGCCCTCAGTAACTTCCAATAAGTTTTACCGATTTCAAATACAATTCATTTTTAATAACTTTAAGTATCTTAATATATTTATATCTTTAACTTGACTTGGTGATTTTCAATCAACTTCATTTATTTATTTGTTTATTTTTTATTTAATTCTATTTTTATTCAATGTTCTGGTAACTTTGTTAATGTAATATTTCATATTTTATTTCCAAAAACTTTAACGTTTATTTATTTATTATTTATTTCATATTATAGTAACTTTATTTATTTATTTATTTATTTATTTATTTATTTATTTATTTATTTATATACTTACTTCATATTATAATAATTTTATTTATCTTATATCTTATTTGCTGATATCCATTATAATCAACTTGATTTCTGAAAAAAAAATAACTTCTCAAATCCTTAAAAATGTTTCTGTATATAATTTGGTTAGAGTTCAATTTGTACCCCTTCCCTCACCTATAACATTTTTAAAATGTTCAAAATTGCTTGATTCCGTCATTTTTGGTTTTTTAGTAGAGATTAAAATTTTACTGGAAAGTACTATTGGAACAATATTAATTTTATCCTGGGTATATTTTATGTTCCATGGTTCCGTGTTCCGTCTCAATTTTTTTTATCCTTGGAACAATTTTATCCTGGGTATATTTTATGTTCCATAGTTCCGTGTTCCGTCTCAATTTTTTTATCCTTGGAACAATTTTATCCTGGGTATATTTTATGTTCCATAGTTCCGTGTTCCGTCTCAATTTTTTATCCTTGGAACAATTTTATCCTGGGTATATTTTATGTTCCATAGTTCCGTGTTCCGTCTCAATTTTTTATCCTTGGAACAATTTTATCCTGGGTATATTTTATGTTCCATAGTTCCGTGTTCCGTCTCAATTTTTATCTCTGGAACAATTTTATCCTGGGTATATTTTATGTTCCATAGTTCCGTGTTCCGTCTTAATTTTTTTATCCTTGGAACAATTTTATCCTGGGTATATTTTATGTTCCATAGTTCCGTGTTCCTTCTCAATTTTTTATCCTTGGAACAATTTTATCCTGGGTATATTTTATGTTCCATAGTTCCGTGTTCCGTCTCAATTTTTATCTCTGAAACAATTTTATCCTGGGTATATTTTATGTTCCATAGTTCAGGGATCCGTGTTCCGTCTCAATTTTTTATCCTTGGAACAATGTTATCCTTGAGTATATTTTATGTTCCATAGTTCCGTGTTCCGTCTCAATTTTTATCCCTGGAACAATTTTATCCTGGGTATATTTTATGTTCCATAGTTCCGTGTTCCGTCTCAATTTTTATCCCTGGAACAATTTTATTCTGGGTATATTTTATGTTCCATAGTTCCGTGTTCCGTCTCAATTTTTATCCCTGGAACAATTTTATCCTGGGTATATTTTATGTTCCATAGTTCCGTGTTCCGTCTCAATTTTTATCTCTGGAACAATTTTATCCTGGGTATATTTTATGTTCCATAGTTCCATGTTCCGTCTCAATTTTTTATCCTTGGAACAATGTTATTCTTGAGTATATTTTATGTTCCATAGTTCCGTGTTCCGTCTCAATTTTTATCTCTGGAACAATTTTATCCTGGGTATATTTTATGTTCCATAGTTCCGTGTTCCGTCTCAATTTTTATCCCTGGAACAATTTTATCCTGGGTATATTTTATGTTCCATAGTTCCGTGTTCCGTCTCAATTTTTATCCCTGGAACAATTTTATCCTGGGTATATTTTATGTTCCATAGTTCCGTGTTCCGTCTCAATTTTTATCCCTGGAACAATTTTATCCTGGGTATATTTTATGTTCCATAGTTCCGTGTTCCGTCTCAATCTTTTATCCCTGGAACAATTTTATCCTGGGTATATTTTATGTTCCATAGTTCCGTGTTCCATCTCAATTTTTTATCCTTGGAACAATTTTATCCTGGGTATATTTTATGTTCCATAGTTCCGTGTTCCGTCTCAATTTTTTTTTATCCTTGGAACAATTTTATCCTGGGTATATTTTATGTTCCATAGTTCCGTGTTCCGTCTCAATTGTTTTATCCTTGGAACAATTTTATCCTGGGTATATTTTATGTTCCATAGTTCCGTGTTCCGTCTCAATTTTTTTATCCTTGGAACAATTTTATCCTGGGTATATTTTATGTTCCATACTTCCGTGTTCCGTTTCAATTTTTTTATCCCTGGAACAATTTTATCCTGGGTATATTTTATGTTCCATAGTTCCGTGTTCCGTCTCAATTTTTTATCCTTGGAACAATTTTATCCTGGGTATATTTTATGTTCCATAGTTCCGTGTTCCGTCTCAATTTTTTTTATCCTTGGAACAATTTTATCCTGGGTATATTTTATGTTCCATAGTTCCGTGTTCCGTCTCAATTTTTTATTCTTGGAACAATTTTATCCTGGATATATTTTATGTTCCATAGTTCCGTGTTCCGTTTTATTTTTTTAATTACACATGTGGCCTTTAAGTTGTAGATACAACCAAGATAAGCTGCCAATTGACGTTCGCCGACAACGCCCACAATGTTCCAACACTTGCCGCCATCACGGTACTAAAGCAGCGTCAAGGCAAATTATGACGTAATGGTGTCATTAAACGGCACAATTCAGCCCGAGTTTTCACTTTCAAGCATGCCGGGCCTTTGTCGAAACATTATGGGCGTGACCGGCGATCCGTCAATTACGCAATGATTTGTAAGATTACTAGTACATATTATACCAGTTTTAATTAAACAGCAGTAGACGGTCGTTTCGGAATTCAATTCTTCATCAGTAGTGCTTGGACCAAAATGTAAAACGAAATTATTTTTAAGGGGTTGATAAAATATCCAAAGGACCAAAATATATCTAACCATATTTAGCTAAGTGAATACTTTGCTGAGAAAGCATACCTTAGGTTTTCACAATTTTCAGATTTTAACTAGCAGCAAATTTAGACTAGAACATTTCTGGCAATACAAAGGTATTGCCTACTGAATTTATGGTATCCCAATTGATGCTTCGTCCACTAGCAAAGATACTGACCATTTTTTAAGCCTGTGGTACCAGGTACACAGGCCACTGACAACACTCCACCATTCATCTGGTTCTATTCTGTGCTAGTCTGACCAGGTCTTGCCATTTGTATCCCTGTCTGTCCTTTTCGGTTTGTAAGTTTCTCAGCCAGGTGTTTCTTGGCCTTCCGACTTTTCTTTTCCCTTGAGGATTCCACTGCAGTGCTTGTCTTGTGATTAAATTTGTTGGATTTCGCAGTGTGTGTCCTATCCATCGCGATTTCCTTTTTGATAGCCCCATCTCTATAGGTTGTTGTTTGGTCTTCTCCCATAACTCAAGGTTGGTGATTTTCTCTGGCCATCTGATCTTTAGGATTTGTATTAGGCAGTTGTTAATGACGACCTGGAGCTTGTTTAGGAGACATTTTGTTGTTTTCCATGTCTCGCACCCAATGTTTATTTACGTACATCACTAGACGGCCGTTTCTGAGTACATTTCCTCATTAAGTAGTGTGAGCGTGGTGTTAAACGTATATGGCGTAAAACAACTGCAGTAGCTCAGTCTGTAGAGTACTCGATCCGTAAGTGGGAGGTCGTGGGTTCGAACACCGACCTGTCCTTAACCAAGACTTGAAATTTGGTAGTGACTTTTCTTTCGCAAAGTACCCGGTATTACGAAATGAAAGTCATTTTTGTTTCTTTCTGTGGGATGGGAACTTAGAATAAAAAGGTCTCGTGTCACGGTAGGCGTGGCACGATACAAGACCCTGCTGTATAATGTCATCAGGGCAACGCACAGGCAAAAATTTACAAGTCTTTTGTCTTCAAAAAATGCTTCTTTAATTAAGAAAACCTCAAAATATTTATATCATGCATTTAAATTGAGGGACGAAATATTATGTTTAATATAATCTACACTTTTTTTAAACAAATGTGAAATGTGTAACTTATTATACATGTAAAATGGAAATATTATACATTTATATATATATATATATATATACAGTTGACTCTCGTTATCTCGAACTCGACGGGGAAATGCAAAAAGTTCGACTTATCCGGAGTTCGAGATAACCGATGTTAAAAACGACAACAAAAGGGAAGTAACTCGTACACGCCTACCGGAGGTCGCTTCCGGTTTTATCTTGTCAAACTGTATATTGTCGTTTTCTCCTATATCGTATGTATTCAAACATGATATATAAAAACTGCATTATCTATTATTTGTATTTATAATTGAGAATGTAGTATATAAAAAATCGGGAGATTATCTGTTACTTGTTATTAGCCGACAAATAGTGGAGTCGGCTTTGGTCTCCATACCAGTTTCGCTTTGTGTACTTTAATCACCCCAAGCTTCCGGTTGTATTGAGTAATGTTCACATCACACGCTTTCGGAAGCCATGTTTAGCTTGGCAGTAATTATAACACCTGATAATCACCTGGATGGTTTACTTGCTTATGCAAGGGATAATAATTAAGGGCTTAAGGAAATTGGGAGGTCAGTGCAATGTTGTAATTTTAAAATCAACACGAGGCCGACAGTCAAATATTTTATTTGTGTCGGAATGTGTTTTTTCTACCAAAAAATCTGTAGGCGCTGACAAATTTAATTTTCCTGAATTTTTTGTTCGAGTTAACGAGTGTAATTTTCCTAGGATTTTCATTCAAGGGGACGAAAATATTGTTCGACATATCCGATAATTCGAGATATCCAAGTTCGAGATAGCCGGAGTTATTTTGGTTCAATAAAGAACAACTCTGTTCGGACTTTTTTAAAAAGTTCGAGATATCCGAGTTCGAGATAACGAGATTCAACTGTATATATATATATATATATATATATATATATATATATATATATATATATATATTTATCCTGCCACTAACGTGTACATTGACATCATAAAGCCTGCCGAATAAACCTTATCTTTATTCGGTCACTGACCCAATAAAGCCACGCGCTAACTGTGACGTCACAGTTACGGCACTACTTTTTCTATTCAACATTTGACGTAACCTTTGACCCAAATGAACCCCATTCTCAATGTAAACAAAACACAGTATAATAAACATGATCAATAAATTCATAAATTTTAATATTTTATTTTAAAAAAAGATTGATTTTTTAAAAAATACACGTAGTTATATAAATATGATTTAAAAATAAAAATGAAAAATTATAAGTTGTTACTTTATTCCTCCGGACTTTTAGAATATGGCAGAAATACAGAAAAACGTCTGCAACATTTCATCAAAGAATATTTATTTTAATATTATTATTGTAAGAATTTAAGATTTTGTTTCATATATTAAATACGAAAATAATATCGTATTGTAGTCATTTATTTAAATAATTGCGAACTACATGTGCTTGAACGTCGGACTGAGCGAAAATGACAAGTACGGGTGTGATGGGGTAGCGTGACGTCACGTAAACATTTGTATCCTTGCGCTTGGAGTGTAAACAAACAAGTCAAACAGATGGATAACACGCAGTTACAATTATAATTTTAGGACGTATCTGTTGCAGGATAAAGTAAATACATGGTCATTGACGGTGAATAAAGGTCGTATTTGGCTCGGGCGCGAAAACGTGTAGAAAGCTCGGCAGAGCCTCGCTTTCTACACGTTTTCTCACCCTCACCAAATACGACCTTTATTCACCGTCAATGACCATGTATTTACTATATATATATATATATATATATATATTATAATATATATATATATATATAATATTATTATTATTATTATTATTATTATTATTATATGTGATGCTCTCTTACCATATTGATTGTTTCTCTTTGTATTACATGTAATTTGTAACATATTTTGTCACCAGTTATGTAAAATATATTTGTGGCAATATGCATATGTATGCTTTACGCAATAGAGATTGAATTGAAAATAGCTACAACTTCGTCTATAACTGGTGACGTCTCAATTGAAGTGAAATATTCTTGACCGGGACGTTAGACACGCAACAATATGGCATAGATTGTATAAGATTATGTGATTAAAGCGGGATAACTCTGCCGAACAATTTTCCTTATCTCATAATTTCTGCCACTTCACCTGTGATGAAATCTCGATGCATGCTTGGACGTAAAACCTCATTTGATTAATTAAACATATTTGCCCATACATACGAACTACCTGTATGATTTTTCTCATTGTTAAAGAAGAAAGAAAAAGTGTAATTAAATATAATTTGATTTCATTTTTTATTATTTTAAAATTATTCATGTGGTTACCTCTCTTTGTTCCGGATCAACAATTTGACAAAAGGGAAAATGGAAGCAGTACTTGTCAGCATCGTGACTGTGACCGGAATTGTCCTATCAGTAGTCGGGAGTTTTGTCCCAGGATGGTTCGTATATGTTGACCAAAGAGGGCTGGATATACGGGCCGGAATTTGGTTTAAAACAGAGTGCAATACTACCTGTATAACTACATTACATAAAGATGTTGTTTCGCGTCATGGTATGTTTATTTCCAAATAATTTTCTCATACAGGTAAACACGATTGACCTATACGCGTGACCTTTCTTTAGAAATATTCATATGAGTGGCCAACCAGTATATGGGTATATCTAAGACTCGCAGTTTATTATGTATATGCAATGGTCTGGTTTAGTTCTATGTAGACAAGTTAAATACTTGGGTCCTCTTACGTAAATGTACTACTCCATTTTAAATATTCAAAGTAAAGGTCAAGCAGACAGGTCAACGTTGTTTGATTTATACAGTACAGACTTGTCTAAAGTTTAACACATAGCTCACGGATTAGTGTCAAATAAGCACCTCATCTCAGCATTTCGTGCGTTATATCACAACAGCTTTCGACACCCACCTGCTGTCTTTATTTTCGGACACTTAATTATCGTTATTGCGTGTTGTGTAATACAGTATACAGTTTTACGCCCCAGTGTGGTACAAAATAATTTTACGCCCCATTGTGGAGTTACATAGTTTTCGCACCAGTTTGAAGTTACACAGTGTACACCTCCAGTTTGGTGAATAATAGTTTTACACCCCAGTGTGGAGTTACAGTTTTAGGTCCCAGTGTGGAGAAACACAGTTTTACGCCCCAGTGTGGCGTAACACATTTTTTACGCCCCAGTGTGGAGTAATTAGTTTACGCCCCAGTGTGGAGTAATAGATTTACGCCCCAGTGTGAAGTAATACAGTTTTAGGCCACAGTGTAGAGTAACAGTTTTACGCCCCAGTGTGGAGTAATATAGTTTTACACCCAGTGTAAGTTAAGTTTTATGCCAGTGTGGAGTAACAAATGTTTACGCCCAGTTTGTCACGCCCCAGTGTGTAATAACAGTTTTACGCCCCCAATGTGGAGTCATTAAGTTTTTCACCCCAGTGTGGAGAAATACAGTTTTACGCCCCAGTGTGAAGTAATGCAGTTTTACGTCCAAGTTTATGTTATTCTGTTTTATGCCCAAGTGTAGTGTAATACAGTATTACGCCACAGTGTGAAACAAAAAAATTTACGTCCTTTTGTGAAGTGATACAGTTTTACGCCCCAGTGTGGTGTAATGCAGTTTTACGCCCCAGTGTGGTGTAATGCAGTTTTACGCCCCAGTGTGGTGTAATGCAGTTTTACGCCCCAAAGCGGAGTAACGCATTTTACGCCCCATGGGAAAGTCAAGATTCTTTCACTTCTATGGATTTTATAATTGTCAAGTGTTACTTTTGAATGCATTATTTCAAAAGTAGCACATTACATTGGCATGACAAATTGTTTATTTGTAATTTACAAAAAATACAAAACGTATTTGTCTCTAATTGTCATGTGCTTCTTTTGTATGCATTATTTCATAATGATTTATAAGTAACATATTATTAAATAAAAAAAACATTGACACGACAATCCATTAATTGACGAGTTGTTACGCCTAACAACAATACAAAATGTTTCAGGTTGGCTGCAGACAATACACTAATTTTGAAAGTTTAACACCGACCTAACAAAAAGCTCATCTGCAGGGTTGTAAAGGTATTAGGGGTTTGAATTCAGGTATCTATGAGATAACATCAGGTATCTATGGATAGCAGGCAGCTATAACTTAGATATCTGATTTATAACCCACAATACCTGCAAATATCGATACTTACGGTCTGGTATCTATAGGATAGCATCCAGCTATCTATAGGATAGCTGAGCTATCCTAGGGTTAGCTTTTTTTGTATAAATTGGCGTGTCATATGTACATATATAGCTAGTGACCGCAATGCTATCGACAAAGTTGTCGAGGGATCGAGATAAGCTCTCGATTCTAGCACTCATTCATTAGCAACATGTAAGTGTTAAACTTTCGACAGGTCCGCACTGTATGATATACAATGTATAAACATCGTAGATAGGTTAAAATATCAATCTTTTATTTACTGTTAAGTCACCGGTGCATTAAAGGCTTTTTCCATTCATGCGTTACTTCATTTACGTATTGCGTCTAGTTTAACCAGGCTGTTTGACCTTTAAGTTGAATATTCAACGGGACATACCCATTGTGCAATTTAGGGGTTATAAAAACTTGACAAATAAGGAAAATGATAGTAATACTGGGTACCGGGTGTTGCTGGTAATGAAACTTGCTGTCATACCTAAATCACACAGTGTATTTGCCAAATTTAATATTCAAAATAAAGGTCAAACGCCTAGGTCATACTTTACACACTGTTCAAGCAGGTAAAGACGAACGACAATGACCTGACCGCTTGGCCTTTCTTATATGTGTATCTTAAATGTGGGCGAGTGCATTTGTATACTAATATAGGGGAAACAGGTGTTTATTTCGTCTACAGAAACTTATAAATGAACCTTGTTCATGTATTAACTGGGAATTGTAACACTATTGGGTGGATTTTTCTGTAGGGATATTCTGATTGAAAGGTCCCATTTAAAAAATTTCCGAGTACTTGGCGAAAGAACCGTCACTACTTATTTTCAAGTCTTGATTAGACCCGGCCCGAGGTTCGAACCCACAACCTCCAACATTCAGAGTGAACACTCTATCGATTGAGCTACCGCAGTGTTATCCGTATAAAAACAGAAATGTATTGCTAAATTGTCCTGTTTTTCATCTAACTTCATTTATCTATAACATTTTCAGAAGTTCAATATGCATTACAAGTGGCATCTCAGGTTTTATCTACATTGGCAAACATCGCCGGAATAGTTGGATGTGTTCTAGTCGTTCTTGGATACAAGAGTTCTAAATATTCATTGATTGCAAAAGAGAAATCTACCCGATGCTTTATTGTTTCATGTAAGTATAATTAAAAAACAAGCATACTTATCGATGTCGGAATCACAATACAGAAGCAAAGTAAAAACTTTGGAACTGAAAAGTCAGGTAAGACACGTGAACTTCCACCAGGGAAGTAAAACCTGTTGAACTGACAAGTCAGTTTAGACACGTGTACTTCCACCAGGGAAGTAAAACCTGTTGAACTGACAAGTCATGTTAGACACGTGAACTTCCACCAGGTAAGTAATAACTTTGGAACCGACAAGTTAGGTTAGACACGTGAACTTCCACCAGGGAAGTCAGGCCGGGTGCTCCGGGAGGGCCGGTACCTCCTGTTTAGCTAGCTACACCCGCCACGTGTGTAATCAAAATTGTGTGAAAGGAACATGAAACTATGGGACGTCAAATATATCCAGGGCAATGCCGGACACAGAGAAATCAAACTTCTCAACAATACTGTGATGACGTCCATAATTTTGTTAAGGACCTTAATAAACCTAGGCTTGCAATATTCTGAGTCGACTTATTTGCAAGCACTGCTTCGTTGTACAACGTCCCGTAGAAGGACAATCTCTACCATTGAGTATTTACACTATAACAGGAGAAGAAGGTATATTGCTGCATAAAAAGGTTGACAATAGAAAAATTGAAATCATCACGTTGGTCATAAAGTTTACTATACTATATTGGACACCTTTAGTAACCCTTTGGCTTGTATGGGCACATTTTAATCGTTGCACCTAAGTGCAATGCCAGCCAGATACCATAGGACTACCTTGATGTAACTATGACTGACAATGTGTATTATCCATATGTCAGATTTGTACTATCGCGTACTCCGGACCACTCGTAGGTGCCAGCTCACAGAGAAAGCAGTAACAATTAATGGTTGCTGCCATTATCCTGGCACCGAGTAAATCAGCAGCAATGAGAAATTACAATATTTCCACAAATTCAAGTCGTATTTTCCAACAAACTCACAAGAACTTTGTCAAAACTTGATACAAAATCTACTTACCTTATACGGAAAAACATTTTTTTATTCATCCAAAAGTGAATTTAATTCTGTACATAGAGCAGTTTTTAACTTTTTAACAAAACAACATATATGACTATGTCAAAATTATCCCTTCTGTACCTTCTTACTCAACCACTGCGGTAGCTCAGTTGGTAGAGTGCTCGCTCCGTATGTGGGAGGTCGTGGGTTCGAACCCCGGCCGGGTCTGACCCAAGACTTGAAAGTGGGTAGTGACTGTTCTTTCGCCAAGCACTCGGCATTACGAAATGAAAGTCACGGTTCTTTCGGATGGGAACTTAAAATAATCGAGGTCCCGTGTCACGGTGGGCTTGGCACGTTAAAGAACCCTGCTGTATAATGCCATCAGCACAACGCACAGGCAAAATTTCTGCACCTTCGCCTATACCTGGCGACGTCTCGATATAAGTGAAATATTCTTGACTGGGGCGTTAAACACCATTACTCACTCACTCACCTTCTTACTCCGAACAACTATAAACGTTGTGTCATAATTGGAATATTCATGATGATAACACCTGAAAAAACAACTATATATACCTGACCCTAAATACCCAGATGTAACTTTGAATGAGGCCCAATTGGTGTCCAAAATTTTTGTAAAATTTCTCTATGTACAGAATTGAACAATAATGGTTTCATTTAAAACTTGATATAATTTGGTTAGGTCAGTGCGTTTTAAATGCTGTATTGATAGTTTGATGGAAACATTTTCAATTAAAAGAAATGAATAATAAAATCCATATGCACTCAATTTATGGGAAAACAGTAAGTAACTTGCTTAAGGTTATAACATGCCACCACCGGGATTCGAACTCGAGACCCTTTGACCTTGAATTCGACGCTCTACCAACTGAGCTACATATAGGCACCCAAAAGGACTACGTATGATAAGGGGGTCAAAATGGCCCACTTCATAGAATCTTTATTTTTAGCATATAATTACATCAAGGTCTACTCTAAATGAAAATGGTAATATTTTATCTGTCCAACTGACCTTATCCTCTAACCTAGGGGTCAAAGGTCAACATGATTCTAGTCTTTATACCATTGCCAAGCTTGAATATAAAAATCTTACTGAACGGTATGGTCTTAGTTACATTTGTTTGGTTGTAAACCCAAAGCAAAAATAATTTTTTAAGAAGTCACGGGCGTTTTTCTGTACATTTTGGCCTGTTTTGAGAAAATGTAGTATACTTATTTGCATAAAATTATTTTTGTTACACTTTTTGTTAATATAAATGTCATTAACGGTCATTGAACAGCAAAATATGGTGTAGAATTGCATCAAGAGGCAGCGAAATAAAGTCACAATTCAAAATTAAAACATACTGAGGAATTTGATAAAATCTGGATGACAAAATCTGGATTTTGTATCAAACGAAGGGAGATTTATGAACTTTCATTCATCATGAACTTTGTCAGATTTAATAAAATAATCTTCCTGTGACATAAAGTATGCCATTTTATTGCAAATAAAACCGTAATGTTTTCTCAGAATATCACTTATATATGATTTCTATATAAACTATTGCAAGAATAAATATTCAGAACACATTTCTATACAAAATTGTTGTTTTATCAGAACTACAGAGTCTGACTTGAATTATAGCTCAAAATCAGGGTTTTAACCCATATTTGTGGTTAATGCATGAACCGGGGTCGAACTTTCCAATTTAAATCAAACAACTTGTAATTTCACCAAGGGAGATAATTCTGTCAGATGGTACATATTAGATAGATCACATATATACAGTAAAAGTTAATTTAATTATTACTGTTATAGATATTATACATTATTTTACTTATTTCTTTCTGTCTTTTTATTTGTGTACTGATAAAATAATTGTGCACTTTAAGATCGAAATTGACAGCCTGTCAATTTCATTTTGACACTTCCTCTGCAGATGTTCATATATTGATTTTTTATAGAATTGTGAAAAACAAGCAAAACAACATTATTTCCCAAATCTTTGTTGCATCCTGACTTACATTTACTAGTATTTAGAATATTCCAAAATATCAGTATTTGTCCCCACTTTTAACCTACTAACGGGTATAGGTGCTGTGTTTGTTTAAAAAAATGTCTAAAATCTCAAACAAGAAGATTTAGTACAGATAACGAGGCATAGGTTCTTTAGCAAAACACTGACTATTACTAGGAATGACTTTATCTGTAACCGATGCAGAAATAAATTTTATTATGAAAAAATGACAAATGAATTCAATCAAGAGGCAGGTGAGAGTAATGACAATATATCGTTTCCTGAAGGTAGCCCAAATAGCATAAGACTTCCCATATTCTGCAGATTTGGGAGTAATACAAAATGTATATTTTGAAATAGAAAGTCTAGAAAAGTGATGTCTGTTCCAAGAAAAAAAAGTATATAATACAAAATCTGGTAAAATGCGTTACAAAGGTAGAAACATAACTTTTTATTGGTATTGGTGTTCTGTGTACACTGAATGAGTTAACACCCCACCCCTACTTTCTCCAATTGACATCAGTTGACCAGTTTTCTCATTAAATGATGCAAATGAAAGGATTTCAAATAATTGATCTACATTATCAATTTCACATTTCTAACTCCAATTCAAATAGAGATGTGTCACATTTACTTAACGACTAAAATATCATGTAGCTATAGGACATTTTGTTAAACTTTTCATTTAAGAAATCCAGCAAAAATCCCTTGAGATCAATATTTTGTCAAAACATCTCTTTTTTCAATATATCGGCTTTAATTTGAACTAAAGAATAATGTTACACATCTAAAATCTCTACAAAAATGAATAAAAATGCAGAAATACACAGACAACAACTAAAAATAGTTGTTTGACCCTTATGACCTTTGACCCCTAATTCAAGGTCATTATAGAGGTCATACAGGTTAATGACCTCTTTTTTCAAATATGTTATATTTTCTTGTACTAATGTACCAACAATTGTATTTCTGCTACAAGGGCCATTTTGACCCCCTTATCATAAGTAGTCCTTTACCTTTCCGTTTGACCCGAAAATAAAATATTCATCCTGAACCAGTGCATTGATTTATAGGGATAGCAAAGGTTAGTGTTTATTTCCTCTGTATCATAGGAAGCGCTCATTGCTATGTCTGGGGTTTAAGAAAAGTATTTTCCCGCGTTTTATCAAATTGCTGGAAAATAATGTAATAAATAATAATAATGTAATGTAATAGTATAATGTTAAGGCAAGGGTTATACATACAAATAAGGCGTGATTTTGTTGTTAACCAATGGGTATACGTGTTTTTGAACACGTGGCTGGTTGTCGGTGAATGTATATCACTATCACAGGCATAGACTTATCTTAGGTTTTTCATGCAGGTTTTTTTTATTAATTCTACTTTACAGTTCTGTTCTGCCGCGGTTTTCCAGAGTATTTATTCTGCCTAAATTAGCAGGTTTTTATCCAGGCAGGTTGTGTTCACTTAATTTATGCATTGTGTATGTTAATACACACGGATAGAACATAGATGTATATGTTACTACTGCTATTTAATAAAACCGCAGTCTATCCTCAACGGAGGGAGGAAAGGACAGAATTAATTTGGTATACCCCCTCTTCTTTGAAGTGGGAATATAGTGACCAGAGAGAGGGGGAGGGAGAGAGAGCGGAGGAGAGAGGGAGGGAGAGAGAGGGGGAGGAAGAGATCACTTTATCACTATAATTTACATATATACTATTTTCTATGTATATGTCTTGGTTTTATCCGTACAACAATAGAGAGAGGGGAAAGGGAGGGATAGATCATTATATCACATAACCCTCCTGTTTATTGATGGAATAAAACGGTGTAATATTTTTCGTATTACACAGGTACCCATGTAATATCACTTGATTGTGACGTCACGTAATCAGTTATCAAGCTTCTGATTTACGTAGTGGTCGTGCCTAATGACGTCATATGAAAACTGTGTCAGTCTGTTGTTTATTTTTAGAATTTTGAAGACTTTCCGATTCTTTGAAAAATAATTTTGATGCATTCGGAAAAATATTATGATTTAAACTTACATACTGATTATGGTTTTTTTCTAGGTGATTAATTTACTTTTACTATAACCAAATAGAACTATATTCTTACTTGCGCAGTTAATTTGGAGGCGATTTGTCTGACCTAGATAGAAATCGTCTGTTTCTATATGGCATCAAATAATATGTACATGTCATTATGCCTCGGTATTTTGAGTTATGTGATATATAGAATCTTAGACTCGTGAGGGTTTAATATGAAATTTATTAAACTCGTTCAATAAATTTCATATTAAACCCCCACTCGTCTAAGATCCTCTATATAATTTATGTATGTATTTCTTAGTTTTATCTGTACGACATGTATATCTGTTTTTCAGTTGCGTTGATGTGGAGAATAGTTGGTTTTTATGCAGTTGAATTTGACCAATTTACAAAGGTTATGGAAGATGTCATTCCAGGGATTACATACGGGTTGATTTTGTCAGCAATAGGATCAGGGTTATTATTCGGCATTGGTATCTTTAACTTCATATCCAGTAAACGAAAAACATTAACCCCAGAGTATCGACTGATGCATAACACGGAATTTACAGGTAAATTATGTAATTATACACTCCCACCCACCACCCCTATGTTGGCAGGGCAGTATATACAAATCACTGTCTTTTTTCGGTGCAGATTCATGATCGGGCCTGGTATGGGGTTTAGAAATAATAAATATGGTTTAGTTCGCTAAACAGGAGGTATTTGCGGATCCATAGCACCCGACCTCACTTCCCAGCTGGTAAAAGTACACCTGTTTAACGTATGTTGCGACTTTTTGTTACTGTGATATGGTCGTGGATATCTGTTTGTTTTTAATTACTTATGTAGTATTTAACCTAAATCGAATAACTAAATTCGCCACTTTTAGAGTCTTTACTTTGGTTTGAGATTTGGACATCGATTGGAATGTTTGCGTTGACTTTGTTTTGGGATTGTGATTTGGACATGAGTTTGTTATTTTCGCTTTTTCATATGCTATAATTTTTGTTCATTTCAGAATTTGCGGAATTATTCTATAGCAGAACTCTACTAACTGTTTTATTTCTGATATCAGCTGTTGGATTTTTTCTGCAATTGGTTGGATTTGTTTCACCAGGCTGGGATGTTCAATCATCTCATTCTGGGTTGACTCACATTGGACTTTGGTATCAAGTTGACTGCGAATCGGATGCGTCAGGGAAATGTGAAGTGACGTCACTCTATGATATTTACAAGAAAAGAATGGAATCGGATAAAGCTTTCGGTAAATTTGCATTTTATTTTGGGTATTTTTAGTACATTTAAAAACAAACATACCAATCATATCCATGTCCGAATCACAATCCAGAAGCAAAGAAAACCTTGGAACTGACAAGTTAGGTTAGACACGTGAACTTCCACCAGGGAAGTGAGGCTGGGTGCTCCAGGAGGGACAGTGCCTCCTGTTTAGCTAGCTTCACCCGCCACGTGTGTAATAAAATTGTCTGAAAGGAACATCGGACTATAAGACGTCAAAAATATCCAAGGCAATCCTGGACGCAGAGATATCAAACTTATCAACAATACTGTGATGGCGGCCATAAAACTTTTTGAGGGCTATGATAAGCCTAGGCTTGCGATATTCCCAAGTCAACAATTTATTTGCAAGCAGCCTGCTTCGTTGTACAAAGTCCCTGTAGTAGTAACAAGCTCTTCGATAGTGACTTTTTTACATATACATATTGACAAAAAAATTTCATTTTAGTTAACTAATAGTCGTCCACGATCTGATAGTAAACAATGAGTATATTTGAATATCAGTTGCAGTCCAGCCTGCCCTAAAGGTCACCTCTATATAAGGACCAGTAAAATTATATCCCAGTTGTTCTTAATTCATGTTATTCAACCTGTATATAAAGGTTACCTGCTCATAAAGGTCACTTTTACTGGTTCCATTGGATGGGCTTTATAAACAGGTTTGACTGTAGTTGAAACGAATAAAGCGTGAGCCGGCGTGATTTTACACATACGGTCATTTCCTACTTAACCTATATACGTTATGTCAACCAGCCCGTGTTTATAACCACTCTGCTATCAGAACCTGGACGTACTATAGAGCATGACCTCTAAACTCCTCACCAAATCTATTTTGATTACGGTTCTTCATTCTGACGTCAAAGAAGGCGGAGCTTAGTGCTCAAAAGGGATGAAATGACGTCAAAGTAAGCGGCGCTAAATGCTCTTTAAAAGGAATGCAATGACGCCAAAGAAGGTTGGACTAAATTGTCTGAAAGGGCGAAGGACGCTATTATTTTCACTAACGACACTGGTTTGATGTAATAATTAAAGTGTAGGCAGAAATGACAACGATTATTATTGTAAAGATTAGAATAATTTTCAATTTGTTGTGGTTTTCTGGGTTTAAACAGTATTTTGGAAACAGAAACATCTGTCATGATTGATTAAATTTATTTGCACCCCAGATAGAAAAATCTATAAAAAGAGAGGTGCAAGGTATCTCCATCTTGTTGTAGCCCCCTGTGCAAGATAGTCTACACGCTGTTTTTCCCGCAAAATTTTATTAACAAAATCAAAGGTGAATCGCTAAATTGAAATTGATTTTTTAATTGAAAAACTATATTTTCTGATGTCTTGGCAAGCCTAGTTCTTGACTAAATATATTAGAACTCGAGTCGAGATAGCCCTATCTTGCACTGCAAGTTGCGATAGATTCTATTAATTTAAATTCTTTCTTTTCTGTTGAAAGTTCATGTGTATAACTAACTTTCCCGGTTTTCAAAGTTACAATGTTACAAATTTTGTGTTACACAGATACAAAAGCGTATTTTATTTATTTTTGTCTACCCTGTCTATTAAGGGTATGAACTAAACATCCAAGAATCATTGGCCCCTTAAGTCTTATGAAGAGTCAACACTTTATTAAGTAGTCCCAGATTACCTTTAAAAGGAACAATTCCAATTAAACCATAATTTTATCATTTTATTGCCAAAGATTTTGCCCTTTTTTGATTGGCTTCGAAGGCGTTTGGCGCAAAAAACACATGCTACATTATGTCATGTAACATTAAAAAAAGAAAAAAAACACCTTTGTACTTTTTGTAACTTAAAACATAATAATATGGTGATCAAAACCATTGGTCATATAATAAAATCATTGTTAACTGTCGATTTAGTAGACATAAGGATTTATCAACCTCAAAACATAATATTTACCTTGGCCTACAGTCTCGGCTAATGTTATGTGTTTGAGGTTGATTAATCCTTTTATCTAACATTAAACTAGTTTTTCTATCTGATTTGACGAAATACAAGTTTTATCGAAAACGCATGATACAGAATCTTGTATCACCACACTGTGATGATACAACATTGGCGGTAAAGTACACGTGCAGTTTTAGTCGGATTTCTCATTGTGGCGTCATTTGGGAATTTCAGATTTGTCAAATGTGAATAATGACGTCATTACTTCACAACATATGTCATAACATAGTTCGTCATTTTTCTGTGGTAAAATATAATTATTCACATAAAGTGTTGTTTTTTATTAGTTTAATAACCTAGCTAGAAATGTAAGATAAAAATATCTTATACGCAGTGTGTATATAATATGTATATGTCTACCTCATCAAACGTCAATAATTTTATATTATGAGTTATACAGGGCTTTTTCATGTTACACGGCCCCATGTACCCAGTCAAAGATTTATGCGGCTCAGGGTTCATTTATCTTTGACGGGGTACATGGGGCCGTGTAACCTGCCAAAGCCCTGTATAATGTTTTGTCACCCTTCAAAGCGTTACCAGTTGGATCTTTGAGAACTTCCATTTCGTATTTTGTGTGACTTGCGTACGTTCGTCAGCGATGTACTAGTTACATCCCTTTTACCACAAAACGTCGCGTGCGTTCATGTCCGAACATAGTTCTATGTACCCCGGCAAGATAACCAATCGCTATGCGAGAAATTTCTTTGAAGGGTGACAATATTCAAGATCGCCTTGTTACTTCCATTTTGTTAATTCTGTTTCTTTTGACAGCGATTTTTCCCTTTGTATTTTTCACAGCTATATTCTATGGTTTAGAAGTTGGTAATGAAGTTTGTGCCACCATATCATTGTTTGCAGCAGGCTTGGCAGTGATGCTTGGTCTTATAACACTGGTAAATACAAAAAGATCAACGCTACTTCTCAACTTGATAGAAATGAGCTGCCTCATATCAGGTAAGTCACAAATACTTTTTATTGATTAATTGATGGATGCATCATCAATCGAACGAAAACAAAAATCCTGATCCAATGCATAGAAAAAAATGTGAAACTGGCAATTTAAGTTTTTTGAATACCACAGAAGCGAGACCGGGTACTAAGAAAGGATAAACATATTCTGTTTAACTAGATTTGTACGCCATCTGTGTAATCAAAAACTTAGACTAATATGGCCGGATGCACCGGAAGGGTAAGCACATACTGATTAGCTAGCTACATCCGTAACGCGTGTAATAAAAATGGGAATGAAAGGGACATGGAACTATGAGACGTCAAATATATCCAGGATAATTTTAGATACAGAGAAATCGCACTTTACAACAAATTAAAATTCTGTTAGCGGTCATTAAACTTCGTTAATCTAAATTTAAAAATGTTTCTGGTTCGTTATTTCAGTTTTGCTGAATTGGCCTGTAATAGGAGAAAAGGTTGGTTACACAGTGGGAAGAATGAGACAGGATGTTATTGATGGGAGAACTGGTACATCATATATATTTCCATATTCAGCTTTTCTGTCGGCCATTGGATCAACTATTTTATCTGTTGTTTATCTGATACATGCAATAAGGTATTTTCGGTTACTTTATAAATCTCAGAAAGAACCGAACACTTCTACACATACAAATACTTTTGAGTGCAGTAGGATGTAGAGATGCTTCTCAAACATTTCAGTTTTCTTCTACAAAACAGGTTATGGAAACGTAAAAAGGCACCAGACACTGCTACATAAACAAATACTTTCGAGTGCAGTAGGGCTTAGAGATGGTTCTCAAACTTTTTCCGATTTTCCTCTACAAAATAGGGTTTGGAAGTGTAAAAAGGCACCAGACAATGTTACACAAACAAATGCTTTCGACTGTAATAGGATGTAGAGATGCTTCTCAAGCTTTTCAATTTTTCTTCTACAAAAGCAGGTTATGGAAATATAAAAGGTCAACCGGACACTGCTACACAAACACATGTTTTTGAGTGGAGTAGGATGTAAAGATGCTTCTCAAACTTTCCAGTTTGTCTTCTACAAAGCAGGTTATGGAAATATAAAAAGGCACTAGACACTGCTACACAAACAAATACTTTTGAGTGCAGTAGGATGTAAAGATGCTTCTCAAACTTTTTCCGATTTTCTTCTACAAAACAGGTTATGGAAACGTAAAAAGGCACCAGACACTGCTACACAAACAAATACTTTTGAGTGTAGAAGGAATGTAGAGATGGTTCTAAAACGTTTCAGTTTTCTTCTACAAAACAGGTTATGAAATATAAAAAGGCATCAGACACTGCTACACAAACAAATGCTTTCGACTGTAATAGGATGTAGAGATGCTTCTCGAACTTTTCAATTTTCTTCTACAAAACAGGTTATGGAAATGTAAAAGGGCAACCAAACAATGCTACACAAACAAATACTTTTGAGTGCAGTAGGATGTAGAGATGCTTCTCAAACATTTCAGTTTTCTTCTACAAAACAGGTTATGGAAATGTAAAAGGGCAACCAGACACTGCTACACAAACACATGTTTTTGAGTGCAGTAGGATGTAGAGATGCTTCTCAAACATTTCAGTTTTCTTCTACAAAACAGGTTATGGAAATGTATAAAGGCACCAGACACTGCTACACAAACAAATACTTTCGAGTGCAGTAGAATGTAGAGATGCTTCTCAAACATTTCAGTTTTCTTCTACAAAACAGGATATGGAAATATTAAAAGGCACCAGACACTGCTACATAAACAAATACTTTTGAGTGCAGTAGGGCGTAAAGATGCTTCTCAAACTTTTTCCAATTTTCCTCTACAAAATAGGGGTTGGAAATGTAAAACCGCACCAGACACTACTACACAAACAAATGCTTTCGATTGTAATAGGATGTAGAGATGCTTCTCAAAGTTTTCAGTTTTTCTTCTACAAAAGCAGGTTATGGAAATGTAAAAAGACAACTGGACACTGCTACACAAACACATGTTTTTGAGTGCAGTAGGATGTAGAGATGCTTCTCAAACATTTCAGTTTTCTTCTACAAAACAGGTTATGGAAATGTAAAAGGGCAACCAAACAATGCTACACAAACAAATACTTTTGAGTGCAGTAGGATGTAGAGATGCTTCTCAAACATTTCAGTTTTCTTCTACAAAACAGGTTATGGAAATGTAAAAGGGCAACCAGACACTGCTACACAAACACATGTTTTTGAGTGCAGTAGGATGTAGAGATGCTTCTCAAACATTTCAGTTTTCTTCTACAAAACAGGTTATGGAAATGTATAAAGGCACCAGACACTGCTACACAAACAAATACTTTCGAGTGCAGTAGAATGTAGAGATGCTTCTCAAACATTTCAGTTTTCTTCTACAAAACAGGATATGGAAATATTAAAAGGCACCAGACACTGCTACATAAACAAATACTTTTGAGTGCAGTAGGGCGTAAAGATGCTTCGGAAACTTTTTCAATTTTCCTCTACAAAATAGGGGTTGGAAATGTAAAACCGCACCAGACACTACTACACAAACAAATGCTTTCGACTGTAATATGATGTAGAGATGCTTCTCAAAGTTTTCAGTTTTTCTTCTACAAAAGCAGGTTATGGAAATGTAAAAAGACAACTGGACACTGCTACACAAACACATGTTTTTGAGTGCAGTAGGATGTAGAGATGCTTCTCAAACATTTCAGTTTTCTTCTACAAAACAGGTTATGGAAATATAAAAAGGCATCAAACACTGCTACACAAACACATGTTTTTGAGTGGAGTAGGATGTAAAGATGCTTCTCAAACTTTCCAGTTTTTCTTCTACAAAACAGGTTATGGAAATGTAAAAAAGGCATCAGACACTGCTTTTGAGTGAGTAGGATATAGAGATTGTTCCAAAGTATTTTAGTTCTAGAGTCAAAAACAAACATACTAATCCATGTCCGAATCACAATCCAGAAGCAAAGTAAAAACTTTGGAACTGACAAGTTAGGTTAGACACCAGGAAAGTGAGTCCGGGTGCTCCGGAAGGGTAAGCACCTCTTGTTTAGCTAGCTACACCCGCTACGTGTGTAATCAAAATTGTGTGAAAGGAACATGGAACTATGAGACATCAAATATATCCAGGGCAATCCTGGTCACAGAGACATCAAACTTATCAAATACACTGTGATGACAGCTATAAAACTTTTTAAGGACCTTCATAAGCCTAGGCTTGCAAAATCCCTGAGTCAACAATTTATTTGCAAGCAGCCTATTCGTTGAATGATATTATCTACCTCTCGGTCCCCTGCTTTTTTGTGAAGACATGGAATTCTCAACCTGAGAGATAAGACTCTTTACATTCCAAACCGTTGCTTGCCGAGGTCTGGAAAAAGCATTTTATCTCTAAGATTGAAATTTCTATGTCTTCACTGCAAAGAAGGGGTTGATTCTATTCTCCCATTTCTGATATATGCGACGCTATTTGTAGAGCTTTTAATGTAAATTATGCTAAAACTACGCAAAAGGTAGAATATTTGCATTTTGTAACCAATGTCGTCAAATTTTAAATTGTTGCATCAGAATCAAAATCATATCGTGTCATAGAGCGTATAGCTTGTCTTACCTTAGGATAAGGCAGAAAAATCTTACCCTATTAAAACGCGGGGCTTTCTTGTCCGATATTGGAGAAAATAATGTCTTAACATGTTATGAAAATGTAGAAAAGGGCGTGTGTGTACATATATAGCTTATATGTCTTGGTATCTTTCATACAAATCCGACATAAAAATATATACTCTTACATTAGCTTGTATTTGACAATAAGTTCTACCTGCATTAAAGATCACCTGTATATAAGGAGCACCTCCAAATAAAGGTCATTAGAATTGTATCCCAATTCTTTATTCATATTATTTGACCCGTATATAATGGCCTCTTTTATTAGTTCCTTTGGGTGACCTTAATAGACAGGTTTAACTATATGTTTTCTTCGGAAAAAATAACATAATTGGTAATACAGGGTCTTATTTCTGTACTTGTATAAAATTATGAATTTCAGAATTAACATTTCCTTCTGAAAATCCAGATTCGTATAAAAGTACAGTAAAACCCGTCTATAAAGACCACTCCAAAAACCAGTAAACGTTGCCTTTATCGACAGGTGGCCCTTTAAATACAGGTTCAAATAATAAGAATAAAGAATTATTGGGATACAATTCTATTGGCCTTAATAAGCAGGTGGTCTTTATATAGAGATGACCTTTAAGAAAATGATGTAAATATTCTAAACATTGTTAATCACTTAAATAATAATTATGACAATGCTATGTATTGCTTACTTGGATAACGAATTCCTCAGGTGTGTATCCTCCATCAAATATGCCAACCAAGTTGTAATTATTGCAAAACCCAGTTTTATTATAAGGCACTAGTCCATTCCTCATTAATATTCATAACTGTTGAAATATTTTAAGATGTTGCAATGAGTAAAAAACAGTACATAATACAATAATAACAGAAGTTTTGGCTTGATATGGATAGCAATTTTACAGTTTACATTCTCTTTTTAGTTATGAAACTATACTTATCACTACATGTATTATTTATTTAGGACATGATTACTCCCACAAGTTACGAAATGCAAAATGTATTCATGCTTTTGTGATTATTATTATTTTTATAATGCGTCTGTTCACAATATCATTGTTATTGGTTTGATAAAGATCGCAATTTTATACTTTTCATTTTGATAATGATACTATTGTTATAATTACTATAAGTATGGGGACGCCTATTTAACCCAGATGTATCGGTGATTTTGTGGTGACCAATTAGACAAATATAAAATGATAACTTATTGATTATAGATGTACATCTAAAGACTGTCGCCAAATAGTTCAACTCAACATACAGATATATAGATGACGTTCTGTCTCTTAACAATCCTAAATTTGGAGACTATGTAAATGTCATCTATCATAGTGAACATAGTGAACTTGAAATTAAAGGCACGACTGATTTCTCAAGTTCTGCTTCATAGTCAGACTTATACCTGAATTTTGACGCCCACGAAAAGTTACATTTGAAACTTAATGACAAACGTGACAATATCTTGACACCAGGTAAGTCAGCGAAATGTGAAATGAAGTAACTTGTTAAAAGATCACAACATGCCTCCATGGAGATCAAATACCCAGAGATCTAGCAAACTGGATCATTTTTCAGTTCATCACTGTTGTTTCAGAGAGTTTTAATGGACAAATTGGGATATTTTAGTTATTTTCTTTATGGAAAACTACCTTTATTCGGTAGTAATTTTAAGCAAACAAAATCACTGGTATCATGACGATTTAAAGCTGAGTTGCATGCATCATTTATAATGGACACATGTCTATGAATACTGTAAAATCAATTTTTAATATTCTTTTCTTTACTCGCATCTCCAATCTGCGTTCAATGAACTGAATCATTCTTGACAGAACTATGTACCTTGTAATCCATTGGTTGTCGTCAGCACGGCCTTGATGTTACATTGATTTTATTTTAAAGGTATTATGGAATTCAAGCTAAAAGAGATTTTTTTTAATATATGCATGCAAATGTACAGGTCTCTTACACTGAAAACAAACGAATGTACAAGTCTGTAATGAATGAATATTTAAATTAATGGGCAAGCAGACAGATCAATGCTGTGTACATGTACCTATACCTGTTTAAATGCAAAAATATTTCAATTCTGCTTTTTTCAAACATTTAATTTTTTCGTACGTTTTCATGAATGGATTGACTTTCTGTGACATCACACAGACATTTTAATTTTAACACCACCGTGATATTATGTTTTACTTGTCGTTACAATTGTTGATTTGTTTTTAAAAACTATAAATTGAATGAGTATAAGAAATAAAATTAATATGGAAGTATGAAAGAATTGGACAATTTGTACACGTAACATAACTCACTACACGAATTAGTCAGTGTGCAAAATGTACAATTTCATTAATTGCAGTTCTATAATAAAAAAAACTGGTCATATTGACGATACACTTAACGTAATAATGTTGGTGTTACGAAAAACTATTTTTTATGTTTGTTATATATCGTAACAATACAATGTTATTCCACTAGCAAGTACATGGAGTGTAGTGAGATAATATAATAGTGTTTTAAAATCCAGTTTAAATTCATTCAGTTATATCAAGGCGTTCAGTTTAGAAATTATAGAGGAAACTTTAGTGCCCAGAGAAAACCATCGACCTCATGCATGGGAAGTGACAAACTATCTCACTAAAATCTGCACTTCCTGGAATTTAACATTGCTGTGATCTGTTAAAGTTAAAGTCTGTCCCGAGCCATTAGGCCCATCAGGCCGGAGCTTATCCCGGTTTCTGTGGCGTTAAGCCACTGAGAGTACAAGACTCTCCCCTGAATGGGACGCCGGTCCATTGCAGGGTTAACCCCCAGCATTTTGCTGGTACTCATTTATTTTTTAGCTGAGTGAACTGGAACAACGTGAAATTAAGTGTCTCGCTCAAGGACACAACACATCGCCCGGTCCAGGGATCGAACCCACGACCTTCGAATCATGAGTCCAACGCCTTAACCACTAGGCCACGCGCTTCCCGCTGTGATCTGTAAGCTCGCATTAAGAATACTGGCCCAACAAAATATCTGGTAAGGCATGTCATTAGTCATTGACTTCATCTCACTACGTTTATTTATACTGTAAACTTATTTAATTTCGCGTGTATTTATTTTGGAGGTATAGGTTATTCAGAAATATCCACATAGTTAAATTTTCGTGTTTTTTAAGTATGCATTAAAACACAATAAGCAATATTTGTTTTTTAGCTTGATATTAATTTTCGAGCAAAGCAAAATACCACCTTATACCTGTGATCATGGAGTCAGAATACTAAGCCAACGAGACCTCTAAAAGTTCATGGGAAAAGGAAATGAGTTGATTTCCCTTTGTTGGTTTATATACGTTTTACCTGTATATAGAAAAAAATTCTGATTATAATTATTATTATGGAATATTAATGAATGAAAGCTCTGAAATCATAATTTTGTAAGACCACAGAATATTTGTTGGAATGGTTGTTGCATTTACGATATTCATCAGCAATCCACCTTAAATGAAATTTGAAAATTACCTTTGCAGTAAAAGACCTTCAAACTAATTAATTACGAATTCTACATTGTATTACCAATCAGTGTCCAGATCACTGTCCCACAGCTAACTTTTTCAACTGGCAAATAAGGTTAAACATGTACACCTCAACCAGAGCAGCGAGATTGTGTGTTTTGGAAAGGGAAAACCCCGCCCTGTTTAGACACTTATACCCGCCTAGTGTGAAATCGAAATTGAGAATAAAAGGAACATGAACAGGCATTAAATATATCAAGGGTAATTCAAGACAAAGAGACATAATACATATCAACACTATTGTGATGACGTCCATAAAAGTTTTTAGGGTCATGATGTTCTTAAGCTTGCATAATCCCGGGTCAACAATGTATTATTAAAAGCAGCTTGAACTTAAAACATTGATGTGTTTTCAGAGAATGACCTGACACAGTATAAATAGTAAATAGCAACAATATCAAATTTCTATATTTGCTGAATTGTGATGTGTGTGCTCACTATTGGGAGTTTAATTTTAAATTCTTGTGTAAATAAATATTATCTTTATCAAAAATAGATACGTGTTAGATGAAACATTAGTCTGAAAATCAATTAATTTCCAATTAATATTTTTTTCTGACGTTTGACACACGTTAGTACGTATAACTATTCTAATGAGCAGATATCTGTTTTATTGTTGGAAAATTGAATTTTGTTTAACTATTCTAAGGCTAATGTGGTATTTAAAAAACTTTAACAATGACTATTGTTTGGCTACGTTTATGGCGTTGACACTAATTTCTTTATTGGAATATAAATTTCGCATTATCAATAAGTCAAACAATAGACATATTATTTTAGTTGTAAAGATTTAATTGTTTACAGATTCCAGCATCAATATTTGGGAAACTCCATATTTTCTCATCAAACAAACTTATGTCAATCAATGTTAAAATCACAATCCCAAAAGCAAGGTAAAAAACTGGCATGTTATGTTAAACAGGTGAATTTTACTTTTCTTTTTCACGTTCACTGGGATAGATACGATTCAGATTATGGAATCAATATTGGTTAGAACAATATTTATTTACCCTATGTTTATTTGACTGATTTGGCGACAGACTTGGCTGCAGTTTTAACAAGGTTCTGCATAAATTATGTTTTATACGAATAACGAAAGAAATTAACGATGCACAGTTTGTGCCCATTCGTAAACCTATTGTTTTTTTTGGAAAATAATAAGACCAAACACAACACAAAGTTATATTTTTCAGAGTTGACACCAAATTTTATACAAACTAAAAATATACACGTTCTAGAATGTCCTGGTAATTATCTCTCCGAACATGAATCCTATATAGAATTTTTACAATAATTTAGGGAAGGAATGAGCTAACAACAATCCTAGATCAAATTCTACTCTTTGGGGGACCATGCAAAGTCACAGGTGTAAGATAAAAAAGGCAGTGCACAAAAGTGTTTTTAGAGTATGCCAAGACGAATAATGGTCGTCATGAAAGCAAGAGGAGCATCAGCTAAATACTAACTCTTATTTATGTATTTTGAAATGTATAAAAGTTGTTTTTGTATATTAAGAAAATCAATTTAACGTTTTATTTATTATTGAATGCAGACACAAGGGATTGACGTTTCTTTTTGGAAAATCAGGAGTAATGTTACTTTTTGAGAGGACCTGTATACGTATATTCAAGCAATAATCCGGACAAGTAGCAAAAAAAACCAACCCTTTATATATATATATATATATATAATATATATATATATATATATGTGTGTGTGTGTGTGTGTGTGTGTGTGTGTGTGTGTGTGTGTATCTATATATCAAACCTCATTTATCTCAATATTCATTTATGACAACAAACCCATTCTTTTTTCTACGAAAATGTATAAAAATACATTTTGGCATATGTTCTTACATGTATATTTTGACATTTTGGTACACTGACAAAAACTGCTTTAAAAAGGGATTAAGATTTGTGTCATTCGAAGATCCTGTAGATAACATAAAGTTTATATCATATCAACACTTCCATGTTTTCGAAATTAAAATTAACATATTTCAACTATTTCCATTCAAATGCATAAATAATAGGTTTGTATCTCTGCTTTTGGAATTTTCCCAAAGATACCGTTAGACAAGCATCCTATTAAACAGCAATTCAAGTATGACGTCTCTGTTTCTTAAGTCCATCTTTTTTTCAATATTATTTTTATTACATATATGACCGCGTTAATTTGTTTACCTTTTTGAGAAATCGACCTTACTTCCCTGGTGGAAATTCAGAAATTTTAGACTGAATTATCTAGTTTTCTGGTTTTTTTTCACTTTGCTTGGGGATTGTGTTTTGACGCGGTTTGATACGTTTGTTTTACGTTTATGTTTTCTCAAATTTAATTAAACACTTGGAGGGTGTAGCTATACCATTCCGTAGCATCCAGCCTCGCTCCCCTTGTGAGAGTTCACGTATCTATCCTAACTTGTTAGTTCCAAAGTTTTTAATTTGCTGTTTCATAGTGATTTGGACATTGGTTAGTATATTTGTTTTTTATTTAAAGTGAAAACATAAATATCTATGACCAATTCACAGATTGTATATATGTAACAGATTTAGTAAGTTGATTTCTATACGAACAGAAATTAAAGCATCATATAAATTTATTTGAGTAGAAACAAACAAATATAAAAATATCTAATGTTTAATAACATAATGTATTGATTCATATTTATATGAAGTGGAAACAGTTGGTGATTTGGTGTAAAATGAATCATGAATCGCAATTTTAGATGACACTATGATTACAATACCAATGTACAGCGAAGATCTGTCGAAACTTGAACTCTAGACTATCGAACAAGTGCCGAATTGGCAATTCTTTCTGATCACACGTTATCTATATCTAGGCAGCAACTGTTATCTACCTCTTTAAAGTCTCGCGCTCATCAACTAACAGAAGGACCAAAATGTATTTGACCATATCTAACTTGATAAAGCTAGGCAGCAACTGTTACCTACCTCTTTAAAGTTTCGCGCTCACCTGCTAACAGAAGGACCAAAATGTGTTTGACCATATTTAACTTTGCTTTGTTTGATAAAGCATAGCTATCGAACAAGTGCCAAATTTGCATTTTTTCTCGGTCAGTCGTTATCTGTATCTAGGCAGCAACTGTTATCTACCTCTTTAAAGTTTCGCGCTCACCAGCTAACAGAAGGACCAAAATGTGTTTGACCATATCTAACTTTGCTTTGTTTGATAAAGCATAGCTATCGAACAAGTGCAAATTTGCATTTTTTCTCGGTCACTCGTTATCTGTATCTAGGCAGCAACTGTTATCTACCTCTTTAAAGTTTCGCGCTCATCAACTAACAGAAGGAACAAAAATGTATTTGACCATATCTAACTTGATAAAGCTAGGCAGCAACTGTTATCTACCTCTTTAAAGTTTCGCGCTCACCAGCTAACAGAAGAACAAAAATTTATTTGACCATATCTAACTTAATAAAGCTAGGCAGCAACTGTTATCTACCTTTAAAGTTTCGCGCTCACCAGCTAACAGAAGGACCAAAATGTGTTTGACCATATCTAACTTTGCTTTGTTTGATAAAGCATAGCTATCGAACAAGTGCCAAATTTGCATTTTTTCTCGGTCAGTCGTTATCTGTATCTAGGCAGCAACTGTTATCTACCTCTTTAAAGTTTCGCGCTCACCAGCTAACAGAAGGTCCAAAATGTATTTGACCATATCTAACTTGATAAAGCTAGGCAGCAACTGTTATCTACCTCTTTAAAGTTTCGCGCTCACCTGCTAACAGAAGGACCAAAATGTGTTTGACCATATCTAACTTTGCTTTGTTTGATAAAGCATAGCTATCGAACAAGTGACAAATTTGCATTTTTTCTCTCGGTCACTCGTTATCTGTATCTAGGCAGCAACTGTTATCTACCTCTTTAAAGTTTCGCGCTCACCAGCTAACAGAAGGTCCAAAATGTATTTGACCATATCTAACTTGATTAAGCTAGACAGCAGCTGTTATCTACCTCTTTAAAGTTTTTCGCTCACCAGCTAACAGAAGGACCAAAATGTATTTGACCATATCTAACTTGATAAAGCTAGGCAGCAACTGTTATCTTCTTGTTTAAAGTTTCGCGCTTACCAGCTAACAGAAGGACAAAAATGTATTTGACCATATCTAACTTGATAAAGCTAGGCAGCAACTATTATCTACCTCTTTAAACTTTCGCGCTAACCAGCTAACAGAAGGACCAAAAAGTATTTGACCATATCTAACTTTGCTTTGTTTGATGAAGCATATCTATCGAATAAGTGCTGAATTGGCATTTGTTCTCAATCACTCGTTTTTCTATATCCAGGCAGCAACTGTTATCTATCTGTACACAGGTTTAACCGCTGACCAGCAAGTCTCGGTTCCAAGACACCCATGTTTCGGCTCGTTTTCGTTACCTCAGTGTTAAACTTTTTGACATGTCTGTATTGTACACCACTGTCAATGCTGATGAAATTATTCAAAAGGATTTTTCTTATTACAAAGAAGAGCTCGAACTTTCTATAAACCTGTCTCGAAGAATGGACAAAATCTGGATCTTATTTCTGATCTTCCTGTGGTAGGTAAGCCGTCCAACACTGAATTAGGAAAGCGAATGACACTGGTTTCAGATGGCACCTAAATATTATTAAGTAGGAAATCTGGCAAACATTGGTGTTACTTAGAAACATATAATACTGGGCTAAGAAAGCTGATGAAAACTTGTTTTAGATTGCAGCTGATCACAATGAACTTGGAAAGCTGGCAAACACTAGTTTAAAATGGTACCACATTTAATAAGGTCGAAGCGGACGCTAGGGTAACTATTATAAGACACTGGAACAATCCTCATATACTTTGTCTTCACAGGTGTAGATAGAATATTTGTAACATGAGTATTCCTGTCAATATTCCCTGTGTAGTCCTGAAATAATTAATATAATTAATTAATAATTAATAACTTTACAATGATTCATATCGACCAAAATATTAAACAGTTTTTCAGACAGAAAATTTTTATTTTAAATATCATTTGTCTTAGGTAAATTTGGTTAAATAGTAAAATTTTGGTTTCAGAATTAAAGTCTAAGCACTATTGACGAGGAATTGCATTCCGAAGCGGCCGTCTAGTGCTATCAAATTAAAACTAGTATAGGTAATTTAAATATAATTGGGTTTTTAGATAATGTTACAATCCTTTAAAAAATTGTTTTCACAATTTTTATCCAAGCACAACTGATGAGAAATTGTATTCCAAATTGGCCTGGTTTTGTTAAAATTAACACAAGTTTTAGATGTTATTTATTCCTAGTGCTTTATGATTTTTATTTGATTAAAATGTTGTTTACTCCCCTGTCAAGATAATTCATACTTTATCTGATTAATCCCATAATCTTGTTACAATTTACCTTTTTTCATAAGTTTATGGATAACCATATAATCAAAAACAAACATACTAATCCATGTCCGAATCACAATCCAGAAGCAAAGTAAAAACTTTGAGACTGAAACTGACAAGTTAGGATAGACACGTGAACTTCCACCAGGGAAGTGAGGCCGGTTGCTCCGGAAGGGTAAGCCCCTCCTGTTTAGCAAGCTACACCCGCCACTTGTGTAATCAAAATTGCGTGAAAGGATCATGGAACTATGAGAAGTCAAATATATCCAGGGCAATCCTGGACACAGAGACATCAAACTTATCAACATACTACCAAATTGATTCATCATGATGTTACAAAAGCAATCCCAAATGCATAGAAAAAAAGAATTTGCGAATAGAGTCCAACTTATCAAAAATACTGTGATGACGGCCATAAAACTTTTTGAGGGCCTTGATAAGCCTAGTCTTGCAAAATCCCCGAGTCATATAAAGAGTTATAATATATGCAGGGGAGAAGTAGAAACAAATTTCCTTTGGAATGGCAATAAAACACACTGAAGACTACAAAGCAATTAGGGTACTCTGAAACACATCGTTTGCAAGCGAATTGATAATTTCATACTTGATGTCCTATTTTTATGTTTGTTTTTGATATGAAAAAAGTATTACTGGAACTGATTGAGATAAAACATTAACAAACGGTATCACTGCAACACAAACTAACCCCTAGAAAAAAGTTGGTTTCACCATTTTGTCCAAGTATTTCTGATACTAACAAGTTAGGATTAACACTTGAACTTCTTGCAGGGAAGTGAGACCGGATGTTCCTCAAGTGTATTATATCTAATGTGTTTTAGTCACTAATATATTTTTCACTTTACTCACATTCCCAATCTGCGTCCATTGTACCGAATCGTCACTGGACAGAACCTTGTAAGCTGTAAGCCACTGACTATAATCAGCGCGACCCTGGGTTACAACTGCTCTTATTTCTAATGTTTTACTAAATTCAAACTGAAAATGAGTAAAAACTAATTCTAAAACAATCAAATGCACATATCTATAACAGCAATTACAATTTATTTGAAAAATAAAAAACAAATGTCAAAAAATGTAGATATCTATCACAACAGTTGCAATTTGGTCAAAGACAAAATTACACATTTAAGATAAATGTCATCAAAATCAAGCTAAGCTCTCTAAAGGTTTCCTTATTTCATACGTCAATACAAACAATATCACAATATATGAGCTCAGTTAATAGAATGTTCACTCAGTATAATGTGGGTCGTGGGTTCGAACTATATGATGAGACGAATGTAAGTGTTTACTTCAACATTATAAAACACTTCTTCTATATATTTTAATTTTGTTAAATATTGTGATAATTGTTCCACTTAAGTAGTTGGAGAATCATGTATTAACCACTTTGATTTCATTTCGTGTTGTTTATTACTAAGTTTTACCTGTATATAGGAATTCGAAACATCATCGTTCCTGCACACCATGCTGATCCAAACTTTGACGCACTGCCATAATCAAGAGAGGCTCTCTGCAAGGAACAACTCGTGTGGGTACCAGAAACAGTAACAGTTACATCTGGATTACTTTCCCATACAAGCCTTGACTTGCAATCTAAAATATAAAATGAGATATTTACAATTTACTAGTATGCCCTCAGTATTAGCAAAGACAACATCGTACACATCAAAAGAAACAAACAGAATCAGAAAAGAAACATTGTTACCCTGGTCTTAAAACTACAGTTTATAAATATTACATTTCTGATAAGGTGAGTCCATATTGTCACCCGAAGATTTCATTGTCAAACGAGGCGAAGCCGAGGTTGACAATGAATTTCAAGGGGTGAAAATATGGGCTGTCATCCTATCATAAATGTAATATTTATTTCATTATACCGATTGTTGATGTTAATTATACTGTGCAACCAAAGTATACCGGATTGAAAATCATGACAGTCAGCTGTCGTCCATAAGCAACTTGTGAGACGCTTGTAGCATTTAACTATCATATTCCACATTTTTTAGAAAAGCGTTAAATTACTGATGTAGAAGACGAATGCGATCGAACAGTTTTTCTGCGCATGTGACATTTTTCACAATGTCAACCGCTCACGTAATGTCACCCTGTGACATTAAATTTACCCAAACGCTCATTAACCGGTGATATTTCGAGAAATTTACAAAAGGTATAAAAATTAAATATAGTATGGTGCTTAGAATATGTACAGTCGAACTTGCCTTAAAGGCCACCTCTATATAAGGGTCGTCTGCTTATAAAGGCCAGTATAACTGTATCCTACTTATTCTTTATCCATATTATTTGAACCTGTATATACGACCACTTGCCCATAAAGTCCACTTTAACTGGTTCCAATGGGTGACCTTTATATACAGGTTTGACTGTAGTCCAATAGGGAAAACGAATTCATATTTTAATTTCACCACAAAAGCAGACAAAAATTCATAAACTAAAAACAAACATACAACATCTATGCTCAAAACAAAATAAAAAAATATCAATTAACAATAAGGACTATACGTGTAATTAACAACAAATTTAGAATGGGCAAAACAGGATGAATCAAGTACTACTTTATCCAGTGAAATAAACTACTGCGGTTGCTCAGTTAGTGTTTGCTTCTTATATAGAAGGCCCTAAATTCAAACCCCGTAAGGGTTTGACAAAGACTTGGAAAGAGGTAGTGATTAATCCTCCGCCAAGCAATTTGGCATTTAAAAATGAATGTCAAAAGGTTCTTCGGAAGAAACTCGATGTCCCGTCTCACGACAAACGCAGCTTGTTTACGAACTCTCCCTCTACATTGTCCTGATCGACTGCAAAAGTAAAATTTTCTGCCACTTCACCTCAACTGGTGATATGATAGTCCATGTGAGTGAAATATACTTGACTGGGACGTAAAAGACAATTCAATCTATTAATAATTGAAGCAATTAATGACTTCAAGGTAATAAACTGTACAGAACATTTAAACAGGTTTATTAAACACGATATAATTAAAGATTATTTTACTTTTATATAGATTATTACCACAACTCTAATATTTTAGGTTAAATTTCCAGTAATAGTGATCATTGTGTGTTTTGTTTTCAGTTTGTTTGACAGATCCAATGTTTGTTGGGCGACCAAGGTTTCCACCCTCATTCAAGAACTAACCTCTGAGGTACAATAAAAAAATACTATAGTGTATACATATTCCGCTTAGGTTTCGTATTTGTTAATTTTTTGTTTTGATGTCAGGAAATGCTAACTTTTCCGAAGTACCCGGGCTCACTTCCCTGGTTCTCGTGTCTTACCTAACTTGTCAGTTACAAAGATTTTACTTTGCCTTTGGATTGTGATTCGGACATGGATTACTGTGTTTGTTTTTCATTAATTTACTATGTTCAAAATATGTCAAATTGACCATGGTATCTCATTTTTCCGTCATTTGACAGACAGCTTTCGTATTCTTATTTGAGTATATTAAATTTGATGATATTTTGTCAGTTATTACATATATTTCAATATCACAAATTTGACAAAAATGTTAACCTCATGTGCCCGTTGTTGACCTTACATTTCAAATAAAAAAAATGATTATTCACAAATTCACAAAATATATTTTGCTATTATTTCTAGTTAGTTTTTTTTCCTAAAGAATTATTTTTGGCATATATTAAAAATATAGTACATATAAGTTCTTTAAGGTATAGTTACCTTTTTCTCATTATACCTTGTGAAATACTTGCATAAAAACCATATTATATATATATAATATTAAACAAATTGTAATTAAGTAGTAAGTTGGGGGGTTATGTTTGTTATTAGATAATTAAAACATTTAAATATGAAAAAAAAACTATTGAAAATGCAACGGAAAAAATGACACTACATAGCTAGCTAAACAGGATGCACTTACCCTTTCTGAGCAACCGACTTACCTATCCTTATGGAAAATGATGTGTTATACTTAATGTACGAGTTTTAATTCTTAGAGTTGTTATTTCCACATGAATCAGTATAATTCTTTTAATACATATACAATCAAATCTGTCTATTAAGGCTACTCAAGGGAACCAGTTCCGGAGCACCTGGCCCCACTCATGGTGGAAGTTCATGTGTCTAACCTAACTTGTAAGTTCCAAAGTTTTTACTTTGCTTCTTGATTGTGATTCGGACATGGATTAGTATGTTTGTTTTTTATTAAACTGGCCTTTATTGGCAGTTGGCCTTTCTATACAGATTTAAATAACATGAACAAAGAACAGTTGGGATACTATACTGGCATTTATTAGCAGGTGGTCCTTATATAGAGGTGGCCGGTTAGGCATGTTGGACAGTACAATGACGACTACTTATACCCTAGAGGAGCAGTTGAACTGGGTACAATGTCGAACAATGTCCAGTTGTGATCTTAAAGTTCTTTTGTGGGTTTATTTTTTCCATATATATTACAAACAGTTGTCCATAAAAATGTCATTTAAAACATTCAGATAATTTATTACTCAACAACTAGTTTTCGCTCAAATTTATATTCTTTCACATTTACAGAACGCTTTATGGAAAGTAGCGCGTACGCGAGAAAAAATATTTCCTTTGGCGACAAGAAAATTTTACACCTAACTTCTACAGTGCTCATCTGAATGAATCGTGACTTTCATTTCGCAATGCCGAGTGCTTCGCGAAAGAACGGTTACTACCCACTTTCAAGTTTTGGGTCAGATCCGGTTAGGGTCAAACCCACGACCTCCCCACTAATAGAGCCAGTACTTTACCAAACTGAGCTACCAGTTGTTCATGTTTAATATGGTATCTATCAAAATGGATGCTACAATGTATTTTTGAAACCCTAAGGATAATCAAAAACAGTCGTAACAATATATGTCGAAAACAAAATCCTTAAGCAAAGTAAATAATTTTGAAGCTGAAAAATTAGGTCAAACACGTGCAATTCCACAAGGAAAGTAATGCCGGGTTCACCTCTCGTAAAACTAGTTACAACTGCCACGAGTGTATTCAAAATTGGGCATAAAAAGAACATGGATCTATGGAACGTCAACTATGTTCAAATATATATATACTGGACACAAAGATATCAAACTTATTAACAACACTGTGATGACGACCATGAGGAAACTCATAACCCTAGAATTGCAATGTCCTATTACCATCAAGTGCATCGATACACACAACTCACCTAGATTAAAACAATGTCTGCTGTCGTCGTGCATGTCCAGCAACACTTGTTGTTCAGAACAGTTAACAGGTGCTGAAAAATCCTACAATATAACCAATATTAGTGTTAGTAAAACAATTGTTTAAAAATATTTATCCCCTTCAAAGAATTTTTTCTCAAAGCGATTGTTTTAATTGCCGGGGTACATAAACTAAGTTTTGAAATCTGGCGATGTACATAAACGGACGCGATATGTAGCGGTAAAAGGGAAGTAACTCGGAAAATCGCGGAGATATAGTTACGGTAAATCAACATGGCAACAACGCACGTAAGTTACACAGAATACGACATCAAAGGTTAACACATGAAACTAGTGCTAAATTGAAGGGTGAGAAATGCGTTATACTACAGGATTTGGGTAGGTCGAACGACCCCAAGTACCCCGAGAAAATCCGTTATAACTTATATATGCATATGCATGCATTTATTAAACATTATTACAGACAATTGCGATGCAGTGATTACAAAATTCATTTTATTGTCCAAACGGCTTATTCCTCATCAGTGGTGCTTGGACTAAAATTGTCAAACTAATATCTAATTAAGGGGCTTAAAAGTATCCAAAAGGAATAAAAAGTATTTAACAAAAATTTAGCTGAGAAATTACTTTGCATGGGGGATAATACCTTTGTTTCTGAGGCTTTTCATAGTTTAAATAGCAATAAATTTAGGCAATGGCTAATTTCTGACAATAAAAAAGTATTTCCTAAATGTCAGTTCGTCATTGACACAACAGAAACATGGGATGTAGTGAATACAAAAATAAGTTTTATTGTGCAAACATCTTAATTGTGTTTCACTCACAATTTGGTGACAATTATAATTTCTCAGTGTCAAGGATTACCATGCATATATTTGAAGTGTCCATTTTATTCCAAATTTTGATAACACATGTGGCGGTTTTACCCTTCCAGAGCACCCAGCCTAACTTCACTGGTAGAAATTCACATGTTTAAACTAAATTTGTCAGTTTTAAAGTTTCACTTTGTTTTTGGTTGATGATTCAGAGTTTGATTTTCATATCTTAGCTTTGCATTTTCTCATAAAACATATTTTGGAACCTTTGTTTTTACATTGTTGGAGGTGCTTACCCTTCCGGAGCACCTGGCCCCACTTTCTTTGAGGAAATTCGCGTGTTTATCCCAACCTTGCTTTTGGATTGTGCTTCAAACATGGATAAGTATGTGTGCTTTTGGTGCTATGTATTCGTCAATCGGCGAAATTCATAATTATTCAAACGTGCATGTAATTATTTTGAAATTTAATTTTGAAAATTTTTTAATCTACCCTAAACAATTTCTCTATTAAAATGTTGGTGAGTTTAGAATTGAGTTATATAGAGTTTTACGCCCCAGTCAAGAATATTTTACTTATATCGAGACGTCGCAAGCTATATATGAAGGTGCAAAAATTTTTGTTTCTGCGTTGCGCTGATGGCTTTTTACTTCAGGTATCTTTATTTCGCTTGCCGTGACATGGGGGTTCGTTGTCGCAGTTCCCATCCGAAAAAACAGTGACTTTAATTCATAATGTCGAGTGATTAGCGAAAGGACAGTCATTAACTACTTTCATGTCTAGGGTCAGACCCAGTCGGGGTTCGAACCCATGATCTCCCACATATGGAGCGAGCACTCTACCAACTGAGCTAGAGTAGTCGGCAAAACCCATATTTGACGGTAAATTTATCAAAATTGGATAATGGTAATTTTTAGATTTATATAATTTCTCTATTTACGTGTTGAAGTATACGGTAGATGCTAATGAACACAAAATTCTTGTCATGATAATTTTATATAATTACATATTATACCAGTTTTAATTTTACAGCACTAGACGGCCGTTTCGGAATACAATTCCTCATCAGTAGTGCTTGGACCAAAATTATGAAACCAAAATTATTATGAAGATGTTGATAAGCTAAGAAATGGACCAAAATATATTTTACCAAATTAAGCTAAGAAAATACTTTACATGAGGGAGTATACCTTAGTTTTTGAGAAATTTCAAATTTTAACTTGCAGGAAATTTAGACAATTATAGTATATTTTTGACAATGATACGAAATTATTGCCTACTGAGTTGGTGATATCCATTTATATACATATATATGATACTTATCGACCATAACATGCATCACAAAAAAGTGTAACCTAATAAAATGACAAACCTCATCATAAATGCTTGATAACATCAAATTTGATCTATTGCTTATGTATTGTGACTTTTGTCCTTATTGTTTATCGTTAATTTTAAAATTGTGTATACATTACATATATACTCTTAATCAGAAAATTGATATATGTAGATTTTTTGATGATAAAAATTCTTAAAATCAATGGAATTTCCAATTAATAGGGTTTTCCTGACGTGTGATATATGTATGTTTACATAAGGTTTTTAAGAGCTAAATATCAGTTGAATGAAAAATAAAACGTTTTTGTTTATTCTAAGAATAGTTTGTCATTTAATATTTTTAATGTATAAAGAAGACTAACCATCCTTTTTATTCCAATTTATAAGCATAACAAAACATTTAACATTAAAGCTAATAATTGTTTATTTGAAGAGAATGAATATACTTTAAAATTAGCTTTTGGGCTTGGCGTTCAACTTTTATGTAAATATTGTTTGAATTATCAATATATCAAAATGATTTGTTTGCGAATCACAGCCTAAACATAGGATAGTAAAGCGATTTCAGAGATGTGTGCATTCGTAGATTCCTTCATCAAAACTGACAGAACCGCCATATACTAAATCGTTTGAAGGACCATTACATATACAGTCGACTCTCGTTAATTCGAAATCGGTTTAATCGAAATTTCGCTTAAATCGAAATGATACAAATGGTCCCGTCAGATCGCTATGTATTTCTATGTAAATTTGTATGTTTAATTCGAAATACCGAAATTCGAAATTTTGCTTAATTCGAAGTGAATTTTCAGTCCAAATTACGAAATATAACGAAAATTCCAACGTTTAAATCGAAATCAATTTTCAGTCCAATCTAATACGAAATACATTGTATAATGAAAATCTAAAGTTTTAATCGAAATATACTTTCCTTATTTATACTTTTGAATGTTATACAAGCGGCAAAATAAAAAATATACACAAATCTTAAACTTGAACAATACCTGAAATAATTACTCCATCTCTTATTTAAAATGTGTTTACAGTAACAGAATGACGGCTTACTCGGAAGATTCATTTCTGACTAAAAATATCCATAAAAAGAAAATCGGCATCTCGTGCTATTTTCACGATTTTCAATTTGTAATCGACATACCGGTCAGTAGTTAAATGTCAGTCAGTAAGAGGAGAAATTTCATTGGTTTAAACTTAAAGAGTGGGCGGTCTTCTATTCCACAGAATACCCAAAGCTAATCGACACGCCGAAACTTCTTTGATCTATCAAGGCCAATTGTTTACACCATACAGCTACTGTCTGGAAGGTGTTAATTACAGGTGTGTGACATGACAAACTGTGATTTTAAAAATCACCAAAGTCAGACGCTTAGGATTACGGATGAAGAAATTATGATTGTGAACAAAATTTAATGAATTTTGACAGGAGTTACTGATATAGCTAGATCTAGATCGGTCGTAGGGAAAAGGTGTAAATTGTTAAAAAATCTTGATAAAACAATTCTTCAATTGAGAATCGCTAGCGCTGGGGAAACTTCAATGGAACCCTGTAAGTTACGGTGAAGTTTTTTCAAGACTTTTTTTGGCCTCGCCATAATCCGTGTTTAACGGAAAATCTCAATGGAATCTTGTAAGATACGGTGCATTTTCCGACTTACTTATTTATTGCTTACAGAACGTAGTTAAACTTTTTTTAAGCTTTACATTAACATAGAAAAATTCAAATTAATTTTTAATCGTAATCGATATACCTTAATATGTAACGGCATACACGTGACATTAATGGAGGAGTGCTTTACTATTAGAGTTATCTCCCGTTATCATCGTTCCGACGTGTCCGTCGGCGATCAAAACGGTTAATTCGAAATTCGGATAAATCGAATTTTTTCATCCGATCCCTTCAATTTCGAATTAACGAGAGTCGACTGTATATGACTGTAGATTGTTTGTCAACTACATGAATAAAAAATTACATGATGTTGCCAATATTTACTAATTATCAGTGACATATTAGAAAAATGCATCAGCCGTCAGAAAAAGTCACAATAGTGACCAATATTATTTTTGTGTCTTAATTGTTAACGGGAGATAATTGTGATTTTGTAATGTGCACCAAAATTGCCTCTGATGAAGATATTATAAGTTATACAGGGCTTTGGCAGGCGAAGGGTACATTCATCGTTGACGGGGTAGATCTACATGGGGCCGTTTAACCTGCTAAATCCCTGTATAACGTTTTTGTCACCGTTCAAAGCGTAATCAGTTGGATCTTTTTAACTTCCATTTAGTAGTTTGTGTGACTTGCGTATGTTGTCGGCATGTTTAGACGTCAGCGATGTACGAGTTACCTCCCTTTTACCGCTAAACGTCGCGTGCGTTCATGTACCCCGGCGGATTTCCGAACATAGTTCCATATACCTGGCAAGATTACCAATCGCTATGCGAGAAATTTCTTTGATGAAGGGTGACAATTAACCATTTTCGTTACTACTAAAATCTCATCGTCTTCAGATTATAGCAACGATTTACAAAAATTTAAAAATTTTTATACCCACCCATGTTCAAGTTACAATTCCAAAAGCAAAAAAAAAAAAACTTAAAAAAAGGAAATTAAGTTGAACACGTGACTGTACACCAGATAAGTTTGCTTGAGGCTCTGGAGGTGTAACCACAAACTGTCTTGCTAGGTACATCTTTATGTCTTAATAGAGTTGAGTAATAGTGTTTAAAGTCTCAGTCAAGAATATTTCACTTATATCGAGACATAGCCAGCTGTAGTGCAGAAATTTTGCCTGTCCTTTGCACCTATGACATTATACAGCAGGGTTCTTTATCGTGCCACTCATACCGGGACACGAGACCTCGTTTATTTCGTTACCATCCGAAAGAACCGTGAATTTCATTTCGTAATGCCGAGTGATTGGCGAAAGAACAGTCACTACCCACATTCAAGTCTTGGTCAGATCCGGCCGGGGTTCGAACTCACGACCTCCCAGTGAGTGAACACTCTACCAACTAAGCTAGCGCAGTTGTAACGAGAATAGTGAAGGGTAAAAATATAGACCATCAAATATATTAATGATAATTTTAGGTACAAAGAATTCATTCTTATCAATAAGATTGTTATGACGGTTATAATGATAATTTAATTATTTCCAATACATGTTATTGTTGAAAAATACAACTCAAAATAATGGGCTTTTATTCTGAATCAATTAATTTAAAAGTATCGCTTTATATGAGTTTTATAAAAAAAATTCTCCATATATTTTTTCTTAAAACATCTTAGATATATTGTATGTGATAATTTTAGTCGGAGCACTAAGGATGATGAATGTTATTCCAAAACGGTCGTAAATATAACAAAATCATAGCGAATGAAAACACATTTCTCGAATTAATTGAAGTTGCTACTAATGGAAGTTATTTACCATGTCTCTAAAAGCTTTAGTGTCAATTCCCATCAGTGCATTGTGTTGCTACAACAAACTTATAATATTTTAAAAATAAATATTAATTTAAATTAATTTATTTTATATTGATACAAATTCAAAAACAACTAAAAAGCTTATTCAAACAAAAGCGTATCGACCTATGCAAAGTAAAACCTTTGAAAATTAGCAACTTCAACGCAACGCGTGAACATTTATCGAGGAAGACGATCTAGTCATCTTAAAGCAAAGCACTTCCTGCCATCAAAATTGAAAAGGTAAGGTGCATGGCACTACGGTTCGTTCGATAACTTTGTATTCAGAGACATCATTCGAAACAATATTGTGTTGACGGGATGGCGGTTATAATGATTTGATAATTATTTTCAATACATTATAATGTCAGATAAATATTGTTAAATCATGGTCTTATGAAATTCATTAAAATCCTAAGGTATGCTGAATCTTTAAAAATATTACCTACGGAGAATTGAGTAATACATTTGTTGCCTTCTATTTTTTTTTCTTGATTTCAACATAGATATATATTTATTACGGATGAGGACTTTTATAATTTCGATACGGCCTTCTAGTGCTGCAAAATTAACACGGCTTTCATAATAAGATCATTAATGCTTTACTGCAGTTAAATTATTGAAACACAATATAGTCATAAAAAGTTGAAATTAAACACATTAATGTTAATGGAAGTAACTACTAATGAACGTGATCTAACATATCACTGAAAACACTATTAGCAATTCCCATCAGTGTCTTATGTTGCTACGACAAAGATTCAATATTTATTAAAATAAAAATTAATTGGTAAATTATATACATCAACAATATTTATCGCGACGACCATAAAAATTATATTGGTATATTTTATTCTTGGTTAACTAGTACAAAATTGTTGAAACTTCATAAAGAATCGATACATATTTTCAGGTTTTTTTTTACTTTCCGTTTGGAATGTGATTCAGACATGGATTACCATGTAGCCTATAGCTGGCGACGTCTCGATATAAGTGAAATATTCTTGACTGGGACGTTAAACACCATTACTCACTCACTCTCACTTATTAATGATTAAAATAGGAGTTAATATCCTTTAGAAATATTATACTCATCCAATTACAGAATGATTTACCTAATCAAAGCAAAAAAATAAATTTCAATAACGGATTTATTATTCGAGATGCTATGGTTGCTATTGTAACTATGACAAACAAATAACAAAGGCAAGTCAGGAAATCCCAGATTGTGACTACAGGTCCAAACAGAAAGTCTCGAGGCTCCATAAATGTACTCATTTACTAGGTACAAATATTCAAGCTATAACACATTTGCCAATGCTATTCTAAATGTTAACTTACAGTCGACATGCTACTAGATCAAACGACGCAAATTTGACCCAAAAATTGTAAAAATACTATTATCTTTCTTTATATAATGCAGACACAAAACTGCTACACGTTTGCATACGAAGCATATGTTTAATAACATGAATATTTTTTTCTACGTCAAATTATATTATGAAACATCTTTGTTAATAAGAAAAGGGCGTTACACAAAAAATAAATCTTTTTCCAATACACTCATCCAGAATTATATGTTGTGCCATTTTAAAGTATTTTATTTTTTCCAATACAGAATGCATTGTTACTAATAAAATCGTGTGCGTTTATGTTGCGCTTTTCAGTATTTTCTATTCATTTAGTCCATATTCAAGAAAAAAATGTCTAAATCTTTCATTTGTTTTACCGCTTGCCATTCACATGAACTAAAACGTAACTTTTCATCAATTATGAATTCTAAAAAACATTCTATATAGTAGATAAATTAGTAATTTGACAAATAAAAGTTATCAAAACGCAAAGTGCTAACACCGTCAAAACTGCTGTTTTACCATGGTTATTTAAGGGGTCTCTTAACTATCGGTTTGTACCTGTATATATCAGATATAATTATCCTAGAAGTCAATGAATGTTATTGTCAGGTAAACATTGTTTATAAAAAATTCTACCTCAAAACTTTTATGATTTTTCAAATACAAAGCAATGATTTATCGTCTTAGGTGGAATTGGTAAAATATACTTTGCTCTTTCTATTTTTTTTCATTTCAACAATAAACAATATTTGGATCTCCACTATTTAAAGTTAAATATACTATTGTCTAAATTTGCTGCTAGTTAAAACTTGTAATTCCTCAAAATCAAAGATATACCCCCTCATGCAATAAAAGTATTTCCTTAACTCAACTTGGTAAAATATATGTTCGTTCTTGCGAAAATATTTGGTTTCATAATTTTGGTCCAAGACTACTGCTGAGAAAATCTTTTCCGTAACGGTCATCTAGCGCTGTAAAATAAAACTGGTATAATAAGTAATAAACCCCTTACCTTTGCCATGTCATATCTGTCAACATATGTATAGTCAGAATCCAAAATAAGTTGTTTTTGTTGGTTGTTATAGTAGCTCAAACTACAGATATATTTTGATTTAGAAAAGTTAATAGATTGACAATCTGTTTCAGCATAGCATCTTTTTGAACACTGTTTAATTCCAATATTATTTAATTGCTTATATGAAGGTGAATCTAAATATGTTCCATATTGCTTTAAAGATACGGCTAGGTGATCAACAAAAAATATAATAAACATAAATAAATATGTCCAAAATTCAAATAGATCCCATGTTACAAACTAAAAAGATGCGCTTGTGTCACAAAAACTGTCAAGTTTCAAAATTATTTCCATACAAAATAGCACACTATATTACAAACAACAACTTCCGTTTGAATCCCAAAAATTATTTTCTTCCGTATAAAATATCCAATAAACACACTGCTTAAACTAGAAAATTACCAGCCATCACTGATAAAGTTGATATATATTCCTAGTCTTGCGTGTAATGCATTATCGTTAATTTTCCAGAATTTTTATAATTCGTTAACTTTATGCCTTAGAAATAATCTGTTTTCCACTAATGAATACTATATCCTTAATCAATGAAACTCGCTGTTGAAACTTGTAAAATACTACCCGTCACTGCTAAAATTGGTATATATTCTTTGTATAGGTTGTATTTCATTATCTTAAATTTTCCAGAATTTTCCAGAACTTTATGCCTTAGAAACAATATTTTTCCACTAATGAATACTATATCCTATCATCAATGTTGAAAATTGCAAAATTCCACCCGTCACTGATAAAATTGAGATATATATGAGATATAATGTATTATCTTTCAAGTTTTCAGAACTCGTTCACTTTATGCCTTAGAAATAATCTGCATCCCACTTGTAAAATTCAACCCGTCACTTATAATGTTGTCTTGGATGTTGTGCATTTTTAATTTTTAACTTTCCCGAATTCGTTACTTTTATGCCTTAGAAATAATCTATTTTTCATTAATGAATAGCAAATTCCTATTCAATGATAAAAATAATACAAACAATATAGATACACAATCCAGGGTATCGATACTGTAAGTAAGGAGTAAACGAACAATGAAAAAATTAATACAGGCATTTAAGTGGAAGTGCTGCATGAATCAAATTTCATCAGTAAATGGATTGGAACTGATTAAGAGTCAAATAAGCTTAGAAATACTTTTGTTACAGTCCTTTTAATTGTGTATAGACGACTTTAAATCGATTGAGCTAATACAAGTATAAAAACTGATGAAACAATTCGATGCATCGAAGCCAAACAGTGAAAACATGTTTACATTCACTTTCTAAGTAATCTCTACTTTAAATCCGACTTTCTTTCTCTATTTATGAAAACTACGCTACGGTAGCTCATTTGATAGCTAAAGTGCTCGTTCTGTACAAGTATATACACTGATGAAACAATTCAATGCATCAAAGTCAAACAATGTAAATATTTGCACACACACCTCCTAAGTATTCCTTTCTTGGATTCCGGCTTTCTCTAATTTTAAAAACTCTACTGTAGTAGATCAATTGGTAGCAAGAGTGCTCGTTCCGTAAGTGGGAGAACGTAAAAGTATATAAACTTATGAAACAATTAAATGCATCAAAGTCAAACAGTGAAAATGTTTGAACACACACTTTCTAAGTAATCCTTGTTTTGATTTCGGCTTTCTTTCTCTATTTATAAAATCTCCAATGCGGTAGCTCAGTTGGTAGCTAGAGTGCTCGACCGTACGTGGGGGACGTAGAAGTATAAACTAATAAAACAATTAAATGCATCAAAGTCAAACATTGAAAATGTTTGCACACACACACACACACTGCCTACGTAATCCTTTCTTTGATTTCGGCTTTCTTTCTCTAACTGCGGTAGCTCATTTGGTAGCTAGAGTGCTCGCTCCGTACGTGGAGGACCCACCAAGTATATAAACTGATGAAACAATTCAATGCATCAAAGTCAAACTTTGAAAATGTTTACACACACACACACACACACACACACACACACACCACACACTGCCAAAGTAATCCTTTCTTCGATTCCGGCTTTCTCTGTTTATAAAAACTCCACTGCGGTAGCTCCGTTGGTAGCTAGAGTGCTCGCTCCGTAAGTGGAAGCACGCACAAGTATATAAACTGATGAAACAATTCAATGCATCAAAGTCAAACTTTAAAAATGTGCCGAATTGGCAATTCTTCCTGGTCGCTCGTTATCTGTATCTAGGCAGCAACTGTTATCTACCTCTTTAAAGTTTCGCGCTTACCTGCTAACAGAAGGACCAAAATGTATTTGACCATGTCTAACTTTGCTTTGTTTGATAAAGCATAGCTATCGAACAAGTGTCGAATTGGCATTTTTTTCTCAATCACCGTTTTTCTATATCCAGGCAGCAACTGTTATCTATCTGTACACAGGTTTTACCGCTGACCAGCAAGTCTCGGTACCAAGACACCCATGTTTCGGTTCCTTTTCGTTAGACTTTCGACAACTATTGTACACTACTGTCAATGCTAATAAAATTGATTAAAAAGAATTTCTAATTACAAAGGAGAGCTTGAACGTTCTATAAACCTGTATTGAAGAATGGACAAAATTTGGATTTTATTTCTGATCTTTCTGTGGTAGGTAAGCCGTCGAACACTGAATTAGGAAAGCAGAATGACACTGGTTTCAGATAGCACCTAAATATTATTAAATAGGAAATCTGGCAAACATTGGTGTTAGTTAGAAACATATAATACTGAGCTAAGAAAGCTGATGAATACTTGTTTTAGATGGCAGCTGATATCACTGAACTAGGAAAGCTGGCAAACAGTAGTTTAAATAGTGGCACATTTAATAAGGTCGAAGCGGACGCTAGGGTAACTATTATAAGACACTGGAACAATCCTCATATACTTTGTCTTCACAGGTGTAGATAGAATATTTGTAACATGAGTATTCCTGTCAATATTCCCTGTGTAGTCCTGAAATAATTAATATAATTAATTAATAATTAATAACTTTACAATGATTCATATCGACAAAAACATTAACTAAATGTATCATCGTACTTTTTTCAGACAGAATTTTTTTATTTTGAATATCATTTGTCTAAGTTAAATTCGGTTAAATAGTAAAATTTTGGTTTTAGAATTTAGGTCTAAGCACTTTTGACGAGAAATTGTATTCAGAAGCGGCCGTCTAGTACTATAAAATTAAAACTGGTATAGGTAATTTAAATATATTTCGGTTTTTAGATAATTTTCAAATCCTTTAAAAAATTGTTTTCAAAATTTTGATCCAACTAGTACTGATGAGGAGTTGTATTCCAAATTGGCCTGGTTTTGTTAATTAACACAAGTTTTACATGTTATTTATTCCTAGTGCTTTATTATTTTTATTTGATTAAAATGTTGTTTACTCCCCTGTCAAGATAATTCATACTTTTATCTGATTGATCCCATAATCTTGTTACAATTTACCTTTTTTCATAAGTTTATGGATAACCATATAAAAGAGTTATAATATATGCAGGGAAGGAATAGAAACAAATTTCCTTTGGAATGGCAATAAAACACACTAAAGACTACAAAGCAATTAGGGTACTCTGAAACACATCGTTTAGAAGCGAATTGATAATTTCAAACTTTATGTCCGATTTGTATGTTTGTTTTGGATATAAAAAAGTATGACTGGAACTGATTGAGATAAAACATTAACAAAAAGTATCACTGCAACACAAACTAACCCCTAAAAAAAGTTGGTTTCACCATTTTGGTCCAAGTATTTCTGATACTAACAAGTTAGGATTAACACTTGAACTTCTTGCAGGGAAGTAAACCGGATGTTCCTCAGGGGTATAATATCTAATGTATTTTAGTCCCTAATATATTTTTCACTTTACTCACATTCCCAATCTGCGTCCATTGTACCGAATCGTCACTTGACAGAACCTTGTAAGCTGTAAGCCACTGACTATAATCAGCGCGACCCTGGGTTACAACTGCTCTTATTTCTAATGTTTTACTAAATTCAAACTGAAAATGAGTAAAAACTAATTCTAAAACAATCAAATGCACATATCTATAATTACAATTTGTTTGAAAAATGACTTAAATTAAAAAACAAATGTCATAAAAATGTAGATATTTATCACAACAATTGCAATTTGGTCAATAGACAAAATTAAACATTGAAGACAAATGTCATCAAAATCAAGCTAAGCTCTCTAAAAGTTTCCTTATTTTATACCTCAATACAAACAATATCACAATATATGAGCTCAGTTGGTAGAGTGGTCTATGATGTGGATCGTGGGTTCGAACCATATGATGAGACGTATGTAAGTGTTTACTTCAATATTATGAAACACTTCTAGTATTTATTTTTTTTTGTTAAATATTGTGATAATTGTTCCACTTAAGTAGTTGGAGAATCATGTTTTAACTCCTTTGATTTAATTTCGTTTTGTTTATTACTAAGTTTTACCTGTATATAGGAATTCGAAACTTCAATCGTTTCTGCACACCATGCTGATCCAGACGCACTGCCATAATCAAGAGAGGCTCTCTGCAAGGAACAATCCCTGTGGGTACCAGAGACAGTAACAGTTACATCTGGATTACTTTCCCATACAAGCCTTGACTTGCAATCTAAAATATAAAATGGGATAGTTACAATTTGCTAGTATGCCCTCAGTATTAGCAAAGACAACATCGTACACATCAAAAGAAACAAACAGAATCAGAAAAGAAACATTGTTACGCTGGTCTTAAAACTACAGTATATAAATATTACATTTCTGATAGGGTGAGTCAATATTGTCACCCGGAGAAATTTCATTGTCAAACGAGGCGAAGCCGAGGTTGACAATAAATTTCGAGGGGTGACAATATGGGCTGTCACCCTATCAGAAATGCAACATTTATTTTATTATACCGATTGTTGATGTTTATTATACTGTGCAACCAAAGTATACTGGTTTTAAAATCATGACAGTCAGCTGTCGTCCGTAAGCAACTTGTGAGACGTTTGTAGCATTTATCTAATATATTCCACATTACTTTAGAAAACCGTTAAATTACTGATGTAGAAGACGAATGCGATCGAACAATTTTTCTGCGCATGTGACATTTTTCATAATGTCAACCGCTGACGTAATGTCACCTTGTGACGTCAGATTCTCTGAAATTCAAGGGTGACATTAAATTTACCCAAACGCTTATTAACAAGTCAGATTTCGAAAAATTTAGAAAAGGTATAATAATGGAATATAGTATGGTGCTTAGAATATGTACAGTCGAACTTGCCTTACAGGCCACCTCTATATAAGGGTCGTCTGCTTATAAAGGCCAGTATAACTGTGTCCTACTTATTCTTTATCCATATTATTTGAACCTGTATATACGGCCACCTGCCCATAAAGGCCACTTTAACTGGTTCCAATAGGTGGCCTTTATAGACAGGTTTGACTGTAAACCATTAGGGAAAACGAATTCATATTTTAATTTTACCACAAAAGCAGATAAAAATTCATTAACTAAAAACAAACATACAACATCTATGCTCAAAACAAAATAAAAAAAATATCAATTAACAATAAGGACTATACGTGTAATTAACAACAAATTTAGAATGGGCAAAAAGGATGAATCAAGTACTACTTTATCCAGTGAAATAAACCACTGCGGTTGCTCAGTTAGTGTTTGCTTCTTATATAGAAGACCCTAAGTTCAAACCCCGTAGGGGTCTGCCAAAGACTTGGAAAGAGGTAGTGATTAATCCTTCGCCATGCACTTTGGCATTTAAAAATGAATGTCAAAAGGTTCTTCGGAAGAAACTCGATGTCCCGTCTCACGACAGACGCAGCTTGTTTACGAACTCTCCCTCTACATTGTCCTGATCGACTGCAAAAGTAAAATTTTCTGCCACTTCACCTCAGCTGGTGATATCATAGTTGATGTGAGTGAAATATACTTGACTGGGACGTAAAAGACAATTCAATCTAAACAGGTTCATTAAACGATTATTTACTTTTGTCTAGATTATTTACCACAACTCTAATATTTTTAAGGTTCAATTTCCAGTAATAGTGATCCTTGTGTGGTTTTTTTCAGATTGTTTGACAGATCCAATGTTTGTTGTGGGACCAAGGTTTCCTCCCTCATTCAAGAACTAACCTTTGAGGTACAATAAAAAAAATACTATAGTGTATACATATTCCGCTTAGGTTTCGTATTTGTTAATTTTTTGTTTTGATGTCAGGAAATGCTAACTTTTCCGAAGTACCCGGGCTCACTTCCCTGGTTCTCGTGTCTTACCTAACTTGTCAGTTACAAAGATTTTACTTTGTCTTTGGATTGTGATTCGGACATGGATTACTATGTTTGTTTTTGATTAATTTACTATGTTCAAAATATGTCAAATTGACCATGGTATCTCATGTTTCCGTCATTTGAGAGACAGCTTTCGTATTCTTATTTGAGTATATTAAATTTGATGATATTTTGTCAGTTATTACATATATTTAAATATCACAAATTTGACAAAAATGTTAACCTCATGTGCCCGTTGTTGACCTTACATTTCAAATAAAAAAAATGATTATTCACAAATTCACAAATATATTTTGCTATTATTTCTAGTTAGTTTTTTTTCTTAAAGAATTATTTTTGGCATGTATTAAAATATAGTACATATATAGTTCTTTAAGGTATAATTACCTTTTTCTCCTTATTATACCTTGTTAAATACTTGCATAAAAACCATATTATAATATAATATATATAATATTAAAAAAATTGTAATTAAGTAGTATGTTGGGGTTATGTTTGTTATTAGATAATTAAAACATTTAAATATGAAACAAACTATTGAAAATGCAACTGAAAAAAATGACATTATATAGCTAGCTAAACAGGATGCACTTACCCTTTCTGAGCAACCGACTTACCTATCCTTATGGAAAATGATGTGTTATACTTAATGTGCAAGTTTTAATTCTTAGAGTTGTTATTTCCACATGAATCAGTATGTTTCTTTTAATACATATACAATCAAATCTGTCTATTAAGGCTACTCAAGGGAACTAGTTCCGGAGCACCTGGCCTCACTCATGGTGGAAGTTCACGTGTCTAACCTAACTTGTAAGTTCCAAAGTTTTTACTTTGCTTCTTGATTGTGATTCGGACATGGATTAGTATGTTTGTTTTTTATTAAACTGGCCTTTATTGGCAGTTGGCCTTTCTATACAGATTTAAATAACATGAACAGAGAACAGTTGGGATACTATACTGGCATTTATTAGCAGGTGGTCCTTATATAGAGGTGGCCGTTTAGGCAGGTTGGACTGTACAATGACGACTACTTATACCCCAGAGGAGCAGTTGAACTGGGTACCATGTCGAACAATGTCCAGTTGTGATGTTAAAGTTCTTTTGTGGGTTATTTTTTCCATATATTTTACAAACAGTTGTCCATAAAAATGTCATTTAAAACATTCAGATAATTTATTACTCAACAACTAGTTTTCGCTCAAATTTATATTCTTTCACATTTACAGAACCGCTTTATGGAAAGTAGCGCGTACGTGAGAAAAAATATTTCCTTTGGCGACAAGAAAATTTTACACCTAACTTCTACAGTGCTCATCTGAATGAATCGTGACTTTCATTTCGCAATGCCGAGTGCTTCGCGAAAGAACGGTTACTACCCACTTTCAAGTTTTGGGTCAGATCCGGTTAGGGGTCGAACCCACGACCTCCCCACTAACAGACCCAGTACTTTACCAAACTGAGCTACCAGTTGTTCATGTTTAATATGGTATCTATCAAAATGGATGCTACAATGTATTTTTGAAAACCTAAGGATAATCAAAAACAGTCGTAACAATATATGTCGAAAACAAAATCCTAAAGCAAAGTAAATAATTTTGAAGCTGAAAAATTAGGTCAAACACGTGCAATTCCACAAGGAAAGTAATGCCGGGTTCACCTCTCGTAAAACTAGTTACAACTGCCACGAGTGTATTCAAAATTGGGCATAAAAAGAACATGGATCTATGGAACTATGTTCAAATATATATATGCTGGACACAACGATATCAAACTTATTAACAACACTGTGATGACGACCATGAGGAACCTTATAACCCTAGGATTGCAATGTCCTATTACCATCAAGTGCATCGATACACACAACTCACCTAGATTAAAACAATGTCTGCTGTCGTCGTGCATGTCCAGCAACACTTGCTGTTCAGAACAGTTAACAGGTGCTGAAAAATCCTACAATATAACCAATATTAGTGTTAGTAAAACAATTCTTTAAAAATATTTATCCCCTTCAAAGAATTTTTTCTCAAAGCGATTGTTTAAATTGCCGGGGTACATAAACTAAGTTTTGAAATCTGGCGATGTACATAAACGGACGCGATGTGTAGCGGTAAAAGGGAAGTAACTCGGAAAATCGCGGAGATATAGTTACGGTAAATCAACATGGCAACAACGCACGTAAGTTACACAGAATACGACATCAAAGGTTAACACATGAAACTAGTGCCAAATTGAAGGGTGAGAATTGCGTTATACAACATGGATTTGGGTAGGTCGAACGACCCCAAGTACCCCGAGAAACTCCGTTATAACTTATATATGCATATGCATGCATTTACTAAACATCATTACAGACAATTGCGATGCAGTGATTACAAAATTCATTTTATTGTATTGTGCAAACGGCTTATTCCTCATCAGTGGTGCTTGGACTAAAATTTTCAAACCAATATCTAATTAGGGGGCTTGAAAAGTATCCAAAAGGAATAAAAAGTATTTAACCAAATTTAGCTGAGAAATTATTTGCATGGGGATAATACCTTTGTTTCTGAGGCTTTTCATAATTTAAATAGTAACAAATTTAGACAATAATAAATTTCTGACAATACAAAAGTATTGGCTTAATTAAAGTTCATCATTGTTAAGACACAACAGAAACATGGGATGTAGTGAATACAAAACTAAATTTTATTGTGCAAACATCTTTATTGTGTTTCACTCACAACTTTAAATTATAATCTCTCAGTGTCAAGGATTTCCATGCATATATTTGAAGTGTCCATTTCATTCCCAATTTTGATTACACATGTGGCGGTTTTACCCTTCCAGAGCACCCAGTCTAACTTCACTGGTGGAAATTCACATGTTTCAACTAAATTTGTCAGTTTCAAAGTTTCACTTTCCTTTTGGTTGATGATTAAGAGTTTGATTTTCATATCTTAGCTTTGCATTTTCTCATAAAACATATTTTGGAACCTTTGTTTTTACATTGTTGGAGGTGCTTAACCTTCTGGAGCAACTGGCCTCACTTTCGTTGAGGAAATTCGGGTGTTTATCCCAACCTTGCTTCTGGATTGTGCTTCAAACATGGATAAGTATGTTTGCTTTTGGTTGCTATGTATTCGTCAATCGGCGAAATTCATAATGATTTAAACGTGCATGTAATTATTTTGAAATTTGATTTTGAAAATTTTTAAATCTACCATAAACAATTTCTCTATTAAGGTAGCGACGGACAGCGGTCACGTGATTTTTTTAACAATATGTTGATTAAAAGATCAAAGTCGGGAAACGGAGCGAACTTGATTCCAATAACGATCACGCGACTTGAAATCCTACTGAAACTAATGAATGTTTGTAGTTCACTGACTTAAAAAGAACAAAAACAAGAGATGGGAATACTACTCACGTGAGACTTTTTTTCAAATAATTAGCGGATTTACAAATAAATAAAATAAAATAAATTCAAATGTCCGATTGGAGCGTACATTATCCTACTTCTAAAATCGTCCGAAAGAAAAGGACCTTCACTCTGTCTCCGACATTGTAGTCTTACTACGGTAGCCTAATAACTATGCAATTGAGAAAAAAGCCATGTGGAAACATTGTCATCAGCTACTGCTGTGTTTATGGCAGATCTTGCAGGATCTTTCTGCTTTCAGTGAGTGAATGAGATTCAAGTTGTTGATATGTCAATCGGCAAGATTGATCAGAAGCAATGTTTTGGAGCACATATATATGGTATAACAAAATAACCTTTCTTACAAAAACATCTTTTCTGACATCACATTTGTCACTTCGTCGTAAATCCAAAATATCCGACTGCATGGCGGTCATTGTTTTGAATAAACCCGTGTTGACAACTTCAGAGTGACGTAACGAAATGTATACATTTGTGATGTACTTGGAGGGGGGCACATTTGGGGTGCTTGACTGATTAAATAATATTTAAAATACTTTATGTAATGTTTCAAAGTTAAATTTGATACTGCTTTTATTTAATTGAATGAATACATTGTGTTATGCTATTTTTATCTTTTTTTATATTATATTTACATAGATATTTATCGACTTTTTGTGATATTATTGATACTACATCAGACCTCCTTGCAGTGTTCATTCATTAGAATCAAGACAATATAAAACAAGTGATCATGTATTTATTTATTTATTCGAACTAATCAATGCGCCAGGTCTCAGTAGTCCGATGTCTGATAAAGATGGACAAGAACTGATAATTATTAAATGAATGAAATGCGGTAACTTTGATAAACAAAAACATAAGGAGTCTTTCACGTCAATGTAGGCAAGTTCACGTCGCCTCAGTAGGAAAATATTACGTTCCAAATTGGAAAACGGTTCAAATACTATCCATCCCGGATTTCCCGATTTTGCACGTTTTCCGTCATAATAAAGACATTTACTCAAAAGTTAATCCACAAAAGTGTCTTCATTTTCAGATATGATATGCACCTCTATGTGTTCTTTAAAATACACCTTTTTGAAAAAAGTTTATAGTTAAAAAAAATTTTAATGCACATTTTAGAGGGTATAATTGCCTCAAAATTTTGCAATTTTTAATGAAAATTTTCTATTCAACTACCATTTAATTCTGTTACAGGCAGCAAATCATTATAAATGATGAGTTTATTTAAACCCCCATCATCAGACCTAATTTAAACAAAACTTACATTTTATCAAGTATTTGCATAAAGTTATAAGTGTTTACATCAAGTGTCTGCACAACCGTTAGAACAAGACAGGGGAGACAACTTTCAAGGGGAATAACTCTTTTTTACCTCACAAAGTAGACTTGAATTTTTGATATATGATACAGGATATAATTATCTAAATGTATGCAAAAAATTATAAAAATCTATAGTTGAATTATTTTCCATGGCTCTGTCTGTAGCCTCCCTAAAGTGTTGGTGAGTTTAGAATTGAGTTGTAGAGTTTAACGCCCCAGTCAAGAATATTAAATTATATCGAGAAGTCGCCAGCTATATAGGAAGGTGCAAACAATATTGTCTCTGCGTTGCGCTGATGGCTTTTTACATCAGGTATCTTTATTTTGCTTGCCGTGACATGGGGCTTCGTTGTCGCAGTTCCCATCCGAAAGAACAGTAACTTTAATTCATAATGTCGAGTGATTAGCGAAAGGACAGTCATTAACTACTTTCAAGTCTACGGTCAGACCCGATCGGGGTTCGAAACCATGATCTCCCACATACGGAGCGAGCAATATACCAACTGAGCAACTGCAGTCGGCAAACCCCATATTTAACGGTAATTTTATCAAAACTGGATCATGGTAATTTTTAGATTTATAAAATTTCTCTATTTAAGTGTTGAAGTATACGGTAAATGCTAATGAACACAAAATTCTTGTCATGATAATTTTATATAATTTGCACCATTTATATACATATATATGATACTTATCGACCATAACATGCAACACAAAAATGTGCAACCTAATAAAAGGACAAACCTCATCATAAATCCATGATAACATCAAAATTGATCTATTGCTTATGTATTGTGACTTTTGTTCTTATTATTTATCGCTTAATTTTAAAATGGTGTATACATTATCTTAATCAGAAAATTGATATATGTAGATTTTTTTATGATAAAAATTCTTAAAATCAATGAAATTTCCAATTAAAAGGGTTTTCCTGACGTGTGATATATGTATGTTTACATAAGTTTTTTAATAGCCAAATATCAGTTGAATGAAAAATAAAACGTTTTTGTTTATTCTAAGAATAGTTTGTCATTCAATGTTTTTAATGTATAAAGAAGACTAACCATCCTTTTTATTCCAATTTGAGAGCATAACAAAACGTTTAACATCAATGCTAATAATTGTTTATTTGAAGAGAATGAATATACTGTAAAATCAGCTTTTGGGCTTGGCGTTCAACTTTTATGTAAATATTGTTTGAATTATCAATATATCCAAATGATTTGTTTGCGAATCACAGCCTAAACATAGGATAATAAAGCGATTTCAGATATGTGTTAATTCGTAGATTCCTTCATCAAAACTGACAGAACCTCCATATGCTAAAAAGTTTCAAGGACCATTACATACATATGATCGTAGTTTTTTTTTCCAACTATATGTATAAAAAATTACATGATGTTGTCAATATTTACTAATTGTTGACAAATTAGAAAATTTATCAACCGTCAAAAAATTTGCTATAATGACCAATATTATTTTTGTGTCTGAATTGTTATCTGGGGTAATTGTGATTTGTTATGTGCACCAAAATTGCCTCTTGTGAAGATATTGTAAGTTATAAAGGGCTTTGGCAGGCGAAGGGTACATTCATCTTTGACGGAGTAGATCTACATGGGGCCGTGTGACCTGCCAAAGCCCTGTATAACGTTTTTGTCACCCTTCAAAGCGTAACCAGTTGGATCTTTTTAACTTCCATTTCGTATTTTGTGTGACTTGCGTACGTTGTCGCCATGTTTGTATACTGTAACTAGACGTCAGCGATGTACGAGTTATTTCCCTTTTACCGCTAAACGTCGCGTGCGGTCATGTACCACGGCGGATTTTCGGACATAGTTCCATGTACTCCGGCAAGATAACCAATCGCTATGCGAGAAATTTCTTTGATGAAGGGTGACAATAAACTATTTTCGTTACTACTAAAACCTTATTGTCTTCAGATTATAGCAACGATTTACAAAAATTTACAATTTTATATACCGACCCATGTTCAAGTTACAATTCCAAAAGCAAAAAAAACTGAAAAAAAGGAAATTAAGTTGAACACGTGACAGTACACCAGATAAGTTGGCTTGAGGCTCTGGAGGTGTAACCACTAACTGTCTTGCTAGGTATGTCTTAATAGAGTTGAGTAATAGTGTTTAAAATCTCAGTCAAGAATATTTCACTTATATCGAGACATAGCCAGCTGCAGTGCAGACATTTTGCCTGTACGTTGTGCCTATGGCATTATACAGCAGGGTTCTTTATCGTGCCACTCATACCGGGACACGAGACCTTGTTTATTTTAAGTTACCATCCAAAAGAACCGTGACTTTCATTTCGTAATACCGAGTGCTTGGCGAAAGAACGGTCACTACCCACATTCAAGTCTTGGGTCAGATCCGGCCAGGGTTCGAACCCACGACCTCCCACTTCCGGGGTGAGCACTCTACCAACTAAGCTACCGCAGTTGTAACGAGAATAGTGAAGGAAAAAAACATAGACCATCAAATATATTAATGATAATTTTAAATACAAAGATTTCATTCTTATCAACAACATTGTTATGACAGTTATAATGATAATTTAATTATTTCCAATACACGTTATTGTTAAAAATGTTACTCAAAATAATGGGCTTTTATTCTGAATCAATTAATTTGAAAGTATTACTTTATGTGAGTTTAATAAAAAAAATTCTCCATATATTTTTTCTTAAAACATCTTAAATATATTTATGATAATTTTAGTCGGGGCACTACGGATGAGGAATTTTATTTCAAAACGTTCGTAAATATGATAAAATCATAGCGAATGAAAACACATTTCTCCAATTAATTGAAGTTTCTACTAATGGAAGTTATTTACCATGTCCCTGAAAGCTTTAGTGTCAATTCCCATCAGTGCATTGTGTTGCTACGAAAAACTTATAAATTTTAAAATATATATTAATTTAAAAATGATATTGATACAAATTAAAAAACAACTAAAAATCGTATTCAAACACAAGCATATCGACCTATGCAAAGTAAAACCTTTGAAAATTAGCAACTTAAGCGCAACGCGTCAACATTTATCACTCAAGTAAATCTATTCATCTGATAGTTAAGTACTTCCTGTCATCAAAATTGGAACGGTAATGTACATGGCACTACAGTCTTTCGATCACTTTGTATTCAGAGACATCATTCGAAACAATATTGTGTTGACGGGATGGCGGTTATATTGATTTGATAATTATTTTCAATACATTATAATGTCAGATAAATATTGTTAAATCATGGTCTTATGAAATTCCTTAAAATCTTGAGCTATGCTCGATCTTTAAAAATATTACCTACGGAGAATTTAGTAATAAATGTGTTACCTTCTATTTTTTCTTGATTTCAACATAGATATATATTTATTACGGATAAGGACTATTATTTCGAAACGGCCTTCTAGTGCTGCAAAATTAACACCGGAGTAATAATAATTTCGTTAATGCTTTACTGCAGTAAAATTATTGAAACACAATATAGTCATAAAGAGTTGAAATGGAAACACATTAATGTTAATGGAAGTAACTACTAATGAACGTGATCTAACATATCACTAAAAACATTATTAGCAATTCCCGTCAGTGTATTATGTTGCTACGACAAGCATTCAATATTTATTAAAAAAATATAAATTGGTAAATTATATACATAAACCTAGAAAGAAATAAAATAAGATATTAATTATCAAATACAAACAAATCAGGGCATACATTGTAATCAAAAACAAACATACTAACCTTTGTCCGAATCACAATCCAGAAGCAAAGTAAAAACTTTGGAACTGACAAGTTACGTTAGACACGTGCACTTCCACCAGGAATGTGAGGCCGGTTGCTCCGGAAGGGTAAGCACCTCCTGTTTTTCTAGCTACATCCGCCACGTGTGTAATCAAAATTGTGTGACAGGAACATGAAACTATGAGACGTCAAATATATCCAGGGCAATCTTGGACACAGAGACATCAAACTTATCAACAATACTGTGATGACGGCCATAAAACTTATTGAGGGCCTTGATAAGCAAATTTTGAAAAATTGCAAATTTAGTGCAGCGCTTGGATTTCCATCATGGAAGTTAGACTGGGTGCTCGGGAAGTGTAAGCACTTCCTGTCTACGTAGCTATGGTCGCCAAGAGTGGAATAAAAAAAATAAAAATTGGGAAAAAAAGAATTATGAAACATCAAATATAGTCATTATATTTTGTGATTCAAAGACACCATTTTTATTAACATAATTGCAATGATGGCTATAAAGGATCAAAAATTTTCATTTATATTTTTAGCTTAACATGTAGTGCTTACCCATCTGGAGCACCCGGCCTCATTTCCCTAGTGGAAGTTCACGTATCTAACCTAACTTGTCGGTTCCAAAGTTTTTACTTTGCTTTTGGATTTTGATTCGGGCATGGATTAGAATGTTTGTTTTTTATTATTACAGTAAAAATCTAAACATAATTACCGTGTGAAATAAAAAAAATCAAAAAAAATTAAGACTAAAAGGAATATGAAACCACAGAAATATTTATCGCGACGATCATAAGGATTATATTGGTATTTTTTATTTTTGATTTACTAGTATAAATTGTTGAAATTTATAAAGAATCAAAATATTCAGGGTTTTTTTACTTTGTGTCTGGATTGTGATTCAGACATGGATTAGTTATATTTGCTATTAATGATAAAAGAGGAGTTAATTTCCTGTTGAAAATTAAACCTCATCCAATTACAAATTTACCTAATAAAGCAAAAATAATATTTCAATAACGTATTTAGTATTCGGGATGCCATAATTGATATTGGTAACTATGACAAACAAATAACAGAGGCAAGTCAGGAAATCCCAAATTGTGAATTCAGGTCCAAACCGAAAGTCTCGAGGCCCCATATATGTACTTTTTACTAGGTACAAACTATAACACGTTTGTCAATGCTATTTTAAATGTTAACTTAAACTTGACACACTACTACATCAACAAGGCAAATTTGGCAGAAGAAATTGCAAAGATACAATTATCTTCCTTTATGTAATGCAGACACAAAAACTCCTTCACTTTTGCATACAAAGCATATATTTCGAAAAATAAATATTTCTCTACGTCAAATGATATTATAAAAATCCTTTTCAGTAGGAAAAGGACGTTACACGAAATGTAAATCGTCTTCAAATACACACACTCAATTTTTATTTTTTCATTACAGAATGCATTGTTACTAATAAAATCGTATGCGTTTATGTTGCACTTATCAGTATCTTCTATTCATTTAGTCCATATTGAAGAAATTATATTTTTCCCTTAATCTTTCATTTGTTTTACCGCTTGCCGTTCACGTAAATTAAAACGGAACTTTTCATCAATTATGAATTCTGTAGAACATTCTATATAGTAGATAAATTAGTAATTTGACAAATAAAAGTTATCAAATAGCAAAGTAAGACCGTTAAAACTGCTATTGTACCATGGTTATTTAAGGAGCCTCTAAAATTTCGGTTTGTATTTGTATATATAAGATATAGTTAATCTAGAAGTCAATGAATTATATTGTCAGATAAACTTTGTTTTTAAAAATATCTGCTTCTAAATTTTTATGAATTTTCAAGTACAAAGCAATGATTTATCGTCTTAGGTGGAATTGGTAAAATATACTTTGTTCTTTCTATTTTCCTCATTTCAACATCAAACTATTTGGATTTCCAAAATTTAAAAGTTAAATATGCTATTATTTAAATTTGTTTCTAGTTAAAATTTGACAATTCCTCAAAAACAAAGTTATGCTCCCTCATGCAAAGTATTTCCTTAGCTCAACTTGGTAAAATATATGTTTGTTCTTGCGAAAATATTTGGTTTTATAATTTTGGTCCAAGACTACTGCTGAGAAAATCTTTTCCGAAACGGTCATGTAGTGCTGTAAAATAAAACTGGTATAATATGTAATAAATACCTTACCTTTGCCATGTCATATCTGTCAACATATATATAGTCGGAATCCAAAACAAACTGTTTTTGTTGGTTGTTATAGTAACTCAAACTACAGATATTTTGATTTAGAAAAGTTAATAGATTGACAATCTGTTTCAGCATAGCATCTTTTTGAACACTGTTTAATTCCAATATTATTTAATTGCTTATATGAAGGTGAATCTAAATATGTTCCATATTGCTTCAAAGATACGGCTAGGTGATCAACAAAAAATATAATAAACATAAATAAATATGTCCAAAACTTAAATTTAGATCCCATGTTACAAACTAAAAAGATGCGCCTGTGTCACAAAAACTGTCGGATTTCAAAATTACTACCATACAAAATATCCAATCATATTACAAACAATAAATTCCGTGTGAATCCCAAAAATTATTTTTCTTTTGTATAAAATATCTAACAAACACGCTGTTTAAACCAGACAATTAACAACTATCACTGATCACGCTGTTTAATCCAGAAAATTAACATCCATCACTGATAAAGTTGATATATATCCCTAGTCTTGTATGTAATGCATTATCTTTAATTTTCTAGATTTTTTTAGAATTCGTTAACTTTATGCTTTAGAAACAATCTGTTTTCCACTAATGAATACTATATCCTTAATCAATGAAACTCGCTGTTGAAACTTGTAAAATACTACCCGTCATTGCTAAAATTGGTATTTATTCCTAGTATAGGTTGTTATTCATTATAATTAAAGTTTCCAGAGTTTTTTAGAACTTTATGCCTTAGAAACAATCTGTTTTCCACTAATGAATACTATATCCTTATCATCAATGTTGCAAATTGCAAAATTCCACCCGTCACTGATAAAATTGAGATATATATTCTTAGTCCTAGATATAATGTATTATCTTTCAAGTTTTCAGAACTCGTTCACTTTATTCCTTAGAAATAATCTGCTTCCCACTTGTAAAATTCAACCCGTCACTTATAATGTTGATAAAAAGTCTTTGTCTTGGATGTTGTGCATTTTCAATAACTTTCCCGAATTCGTGACTTCTATGCCTTAGAAATAATCTATTTTCCATTAATGAATAGCAAATCCCCATTCAATGATAAAAATAATACAAACACTATAGATAGACAATCCAGGGCATCAATGCTGTTAGGAGTGAGCGAACAATGAAAAAATTAATACAGGCATTTAAGTGGAAGTGCTACATGAATCAAATTTCGTCGATAATTGGCTTGGAACTGATTAAGAGTCAAATGAGCTTGGAAATACTTTTGTTACAGTGCCTTTTCATTGTGTATAGACCACTTTAAATCGATTGAGCTATTACAAGTATAAAAACTGATAAAACAATTAAATGCATCAAAGCCAAACAGTGACAATGTTTACATTTAAAAACAGCTGATGAAACAATTAAATGCATCAAAGCCAAACAGTGACAATGTTTACATTTAAAACTGATGAAACAATTAAATGCATCAAAGCCAAACAGTGACAATGTTTACATTCACTTTCTAAGTAATCTCTTCTTTGAATCCGACTTTCTTTCTCTATTTATGAAAACTACGCTACGGTAGCTCATTTGATAGCTAAAGTGCTCGTTCTGTACAAGTATATACGCTGATGAAACAATTCAATGCATCAAAGTCAAACAGTGAAAATGTTTGCACACACACACACCTCCTAAGTAGTCCTTTCTTTGATTCCGGCTTTCTTGATTTATAAAAACTCTACTGCAGTAATTCATTTGGTAGCTAAAGTGCTCGCTCCGTCAGTGGGAGGGAGTACGTACAAGTATATAAACTGATGAAACAATTTAATGCATCAAAGTCAAACAGTGAAAATGTTTGCACACACACACACACACACACACACACACACACACACACTGCCTAAGTAATCCTTTCTTTAATTTCGGCTTTCTTTCTCTAATTGCGGTAGCTCCGTTGGTAGCTAGAGTGCTCGCTCCGTAAGTGGGAGAGAGTACGTACAATTATATAAACTGGTGAAAAAATTTAATGCATCAAAGTCAAGCATTGAAAATGTTCACACACAATTTCTAAGTAATCTCTTCTTCGATTCCTGTTTTTTTTCTCTTTATTTATGAAAAAGTCTACTAAGGTAGCTCAGTAGGTAGAGTGCTCGCTCCGTAAGATTTAGTGGGAGGTACTTTGACGTCTTGGGTCATACTCGTCCGGGGTTTGAACCCACATACGGAGCGACCACATTACCACTGAGCTATCGTAGTGATTTTAGTTTAGGAGAAATATTGATACTTTTTGAAGCTTTAATTTCTAAGTAAGCTTCCACTGCCGTATCGCATGTTTAAATTTCATTACATATATATACATAATTTATTAAAAGATCTAGATAAATCAGTGGTTATATTGATTTCAAAAGACATCAATGATGACATCAAAATAAAAAATAGTATTATTTATTCCCTTTAATTTTCTTGACTCAGTCTAAACAATGATTAGTATATACAATAATACAACACAAAACAAAACGCAAGCTTATTTAAACCCGTCTCATTTAAATAAATTTTCTGGTCTGTGATTTGGACATGGATTAGTATGTTTTGGTTCTTTTTATTATACTCCCTGCTTAAAAAATGGGGGGGGGGTATATAGTGATCGGGGGTCCATCCGTGTGTCCGTCCTTCCGTTACATTATTAGGATACCTATCTCTTATCCGCAACTCCTCCTAAACCCTTCAATGGATTTTCATGAAACTTTCACACAATCTTTGTGATATCATGTAAATGTGCACCTCCTATTTAAAAATTTGATCCGATGGATTTTTTTTATGCGGGGAACGGGGGGTATTTTTGTGGCTTGTGGCTCACAGTTTTTCTAGTTTTAATTGGAATTCACCCGACTATTTATGCAAGAGTTGTTGATTCAGATCCTAAATATGTCTATGGGTCGCGGTGTGTAAAATTATTAGAATAATAGCGTACGTATAATAACTCAAATGAGGTGGCAAATTATCTCATAAAGTTGCGATATTAGTTCTGTGTTCATCTATAATACATTTAATTGTCGTTAATATTCGGATAGTTATTACTTACGACACGCACACCTTTACACCGTTGGCATGCTTAGATAACAATCATTTGATCGATAGTGGTCTGAATTTTCTCTTCTGTCTAACCGAAATAGTGATTAATGTCACAGTCAAGAATATTTCAACTATTTTGAGACGTCACTAGCCATTGGCGAAGGCTCAGAAAAGTTTGCCAGTGTGTTGCGCTGATAGCATTATACAGCAGCGTCTTTAACGTGCCACGAAAGAACCGTAATTTTCATTTTGCAATGTCGAGTGGTTGGCGAAAGAACAGTCACTACCTTTTTTCAAGTCTTGGATCAGACCCGGTCGGGGTTCGAAGTGACGACCCCCGGTTTACGAAGCGAGCACTCTACCAACAGAGCTACTGCAGTGGTATAATACATTGCTTAGATAACGATCATTTAATAGATAGTAGTCTGAATTTTCTCTTCTTACTAACTGAAAGAAATCAAAGCTTGACTGCCAAATCAACAGATATAAATAGTAATTACCCGAAAAGCTGTTGAGAGAAAGAAGTTGGTGCAAAAAAGTTCTCAATATTTAGTTAACGAGGGGTCGAGATGAGCTACCAATTAGGCACTAATCCGTTAGTTCAGTGTTAAACTTTCGACAGGTCTGCACTGAAGATAACGAAGGGTCATTGGGCTACCAATTCAGCCCTAATCAGTTCAATATTAAACTATCGACAGACCTGTACTGAAGATAACGAGGGGTCGAGATGAGTTACCAATTAGGTACTAATCCGCTAGTTCAGTGTTAAACTATCGACAGACCTGTACTGAAGATAACGAGGGGTCGAGATGAGCTACCAATTAGGTACTAATCCGCTAGTTCAGTGTTAAACTATCGACAGGCCTGTACTGTAGATAACGAGGGGTCGAGATGAGCTACCAATTAGGCACTAATCCGTTAGTTTAGTGTTAAACTATCGACAGGCCTGTACTGAAGATAACGAGGGGTCGAGATGAGTTACCAATTAGGCACTAATCCGCTAGTTCAGTGTTAAACTATCGACAGACCTGTACTGTAGATAACGAGGGGTCGAGATGAGCTACCAATTAGGCACTAATCCGTTAGTTTAGTGTTAAACTATCGACAGGCCTGTACTGAAGATAACGAGGGGTCGAGATGAGCTACCAATTAGGCACTAATCCGTTAGTTTAGTGTTAAACTATCGACAGGCCTGTACTGAAGATAACGAGGGGTCGAGATGAGTTACCAATTAGGCACTAATCCGCTAGTTCAGTGTTAAACTATCGACAGACCTGTACTGAAGATAACGAGGGGTCGAGATGAGTTACCAATTAGGTACTAATCCGCTAGTTCAGTGTTAAACTATCGACAGGCCTGTACTGTAGATAACGAGGGGTCGAGATGAGCTACCAATTAGGCACGAATCCGTTAGTTTAGTGTTAAACTTTTGACAGGTCTGTTCTGTGATAACGATGGGCCGTTGTGCTACCAATTTGGCACTAATCCGTTAGTTCAGTGTTAAACTTTTGACAGGTCTGTTCTGTGATAACGATGGGCCGTTGTGCTACCAATTTGGCACTAATCCGTTAGTTCAGTGTTAAACTTTCGACAGGTCTGTTCTGTGATAACGAGGGTTCGTTGAGCTACCATTTCGGTATAAATCCGGTAGTTCAGTGTTATACTTTCGACAGGCCTGTACTGTAGATAACGAGGAAATGATGAACTAACAATTCGCCGTTAATCCGTTGAGCTACCAATTCGGCACTAATCCGTTAGTTTAGTGTTAAACTTTCGACAGGTCTGTTCTGTGATAACGAGGGGCCGTTGTGCTACCAATTCAGCATAAATCCGTTAGTTCAGTGTTAAACTTTCGACAGGCCTGTACTGTAGATAATGAGGGGTCATTGGGCTACCAATTCGGCCCTAATCAGTTCAATGTTAACCTTTCGACAGGCCTGTACTGTAGATAATGAGGGCGCAATGAACTACCAATTCGGCCCTATTCCGTTAGTTTAGTGTTAAACTTTCGACAGGCCTGTACCTAACATACATCAGGAAAAGCACACTATCTTTCATACCAACATCAATGTTCAAAATGCAATCACTTTATACACTATGTTAAACCCTTTCGGTTTGAATAAAGCCGATAATGGCATGAACACTTATTTTTAATAGTTTATATATGGAGGCAAACATCATTGACCTGTCCGTTTGACCTTTATTAAGAGAATCCTGGCATACACGATTTTATTATTTTTGGTATATAGCTTTATTGTGTGAAGATGAAAATTAGGTTCTATTTTCGTATTATTCTATGAGTTTTAAAGGAGTTATTGCCCTTTGGTCATAAAATTCAAAATCGCTGACTTCTTAAAAAGCAAAGGTCGTAAAAAACTGATTCTGTAGTGTCATAAGCATGCAGTTTCTTAAATTTATGGAAGAAATTGCGTAATCTTAAGACACCACAGATACCGCCTATCAAGTCAGTTTTTGCCTACAAGTTTTCTAATATTCATTTTATATTGGCACATTACGATATTTGAAAATGGTTGATTTATTAAAGAGACATTGCCTTAAAAACAAGGTTTGTATTCATGGAATTTGTCCGTCACCCAGGTGGTGGGTCTGCAGGGGCATTAATCTCCTTTAGAAGCAGCTCTAATTTGTTTGTTTATTTTTTTATTTTTTTTTTATTTTTTCGCAAAGCAATAGTGAATAACAAACCTAAACTGAAATACTGTGAAATCATAATATTTTAATGTCAAGACAAAATATTTTATTTTAGTGGTGGCAAATTGTGATTTGTGATTCCCGTTAAGGTCGAAGCCTGGCTACCAAGTTGCGGACGTATGAATAGCTTAGTGGGCGAATTGAGTTGAGTAAAGTAATTATGTTTAACGTCCCAGTCCAGGATATTTCACTTATTTTGAGACGTCACCAGCTATAGGCGAAGGTGCAGAATTTTGCCTGTGCGTTGCGCTGATGGCATTATACAGCAGGGTTCTTTAGCGTGCCAAGCCCATCTTGACACGGGACCTCGTTTTTTTAAGTTCCCATCTGAAGGAATGGTGACTCCCATTTCGCAAGGCCGAGTGCTTAGCTAAAGAACAGTCACTTCCCACTATCACGTCTTGGGTCAGATCTATACCCGGTCGGGGCTCGAACCCAGGACCTTTCACTAATAGAGCGAGCACTCTACCAACTGAGCTACCGCTGTGGTCACTAGTGGTCGAAAAAAGCTACAAAGAGATAGAAAACAGGTGCTATACAAGCTGTTGAGATAAAGCTAAGGAGGGTCCGAGATGAGCCACCGATCGCTAGTATGGTGTTTTACTTTCGACAGGTTTGTACTGTGTACTATTTCGTTAATATACAAATTCGTGGTATTTATAAAAACAACGTAAATTGGAACACCGCGAAATCGTTTTATATTGTATTGTATTGTATTGTATTGTATTGTATTGTATTGTATTGTATTGTATTGTATTGTATTGTATTGTATTATTTGTATATATTGTTTGTATTGTTTTTTATTGTATTGTATTAAAATGCACTGTATCGTATGTCATTGCATTGTATATTGTTAATTACATTGTATATTATATTGTATTGTATTGTATTGTATTGTATTGTATTGTATTGTATTGTATTGTATTGTATTGTATTGTATTGTATTGTATTGTATTGTATTGTATTGTATTGTATATAAGCCCCACTCTACACACCTTGTTTTATAGGATGTGATGGTAGGCAGGAAATGAACAAGTGCGTTATATACGTGAGCCTCCTCAAGTAATGACCGATATAGTCATAATAGTCTGCTATATAAATACTTATGAGGACTTAAAAGATTATATATTCTACATTGATGTGATATATGTGCAAGTACTTACAGTGACTGTGAGAGACCAAAAATAGTAGTGAGTATAAATCATCATTATATACATTATATAGTACAGACCTGTCAAAAGTTTAATACTCAGATAACGAAAAGAAGTTGAATCGACAACTTATCAATTCGTCTCATTGTTAGCTACCTTATATATCTCGAATCATTATTATATACAGTACTGACTTGTTGAAAGTTGAACACTGAACTAACGAATAAGAGTCGAATAGACAACTCAAATTGGTATAAAAAACAGTAAAAGTCTGTCGAAGGTTTTTAACACTGATGTAACGAAAAGAAGTCAAATCGGCAGCTCATATAGGTTCATCGCTAGCTAAGTCTCTTTTTCGACAACTGCTATCTGTACCGCATATTACAGACTTGTCAGCTTATCTTTAGTCATCATTGTCTATTTTCGACAGCTTTTCGGCACTTGCTATCTGTTCTGTATTGTACAGACCTGTCAAAAGTTTAACACTGATTTGAGGCCAAGGAGTCGAACCGAAAGCTCATCTAGTCATTAGTTAGGTATATATTCTCAGTTTCTTTTCGACAGCTGCTATTTGCACCATTACACTGAGTGACCGATTTACCTAATTTCATTGAACGGTTTAACTAATTCGCTTGAACGGTTCTGTCGCTGAGGCCCCAATTTGATGATTTAAAAAAAACATTACACACTGCTCACTGCGTACGCGTGGGGCGCTTAACAGGATAGATAATGAAGATTTTGAATTCAGAATGGCTAACCTTAGCCCATGTCTAAGAAGCCTGAAAAAAGACTTCCTTTTGTAACCCCCCCCCCCCCTCCCATCTATTAAATTCTATGTAAAATTTTGAAAAATTATTTTTCACTGAAATGTTCAAAATTACTTGATTCCGTCATTTTTAGGCTTTTGAGTTGAAATCAAAGTTTTAGTGGAGGATACAAATAGAAGTATTTCCATATTTAAATTAAAGGTTTGCCTATACAGATGGGAAAAAGAAAAAGGTCATGACACCATACAAATTAGTGACCATCTCACGGTATTAATTACACTTGTACGCGTATATACTTTGACTTCCCAATGATTAATTGTTTCTATAGAGACCTTGGCCCTCTAATTATCAAAAGGAAACGTTCCCTAATTGCATATAAATCATATTGTATTTCCGCAATTTATTTTAATTTCGACATGTACACCCGGTTTCGTTCTTGTGATAAAAATTAAACTCGACTTGGATTATAAATTCGGCTATGATTGTCGGAGTTTAACGTCGGTTAATATGCAGACCGCATTTTAAAAAATGGGTGATAATTGCCTGGTTTAGCATCTATATATACATCGGTGCATTTCACTCCGCAATTTGATATGATTTTTCCGCAAAAAAAGATGCCATTTCCGCAAGAATTAAATGATTTTTCCGCAATTTTTTTTCTTTTCATTTCCGCATTTCCTGTTGTTAATCCTTCGTTTTACATTAAATTACCCCTTCCGTTAGCCAGATTTTCATCACCTTTTTTCAATACACGGAAATGAAAAAAAATCATGCAGAAATGAAAACATAACTTTGTGAAAAAAAAATGCGGAAATGCAAGGCGCCCCTATACATGTATATTGTTTGTAAGCCAATATGCGGACCAGGAAAAAAATTTCCGTTGGATGAGACTTTTATAACCGGCCAAGATGGGCGTGGTTCGGAACAAACTTAGGTAATATCCGTAATACTTGTTTAACAACTACCAAAAACGTTGCACGTCATGATTACATGCGTGTTTCCTAAGAATGAAGAATACGCTTAAGTACAAAGTCATCAAAATCCGATTTTGATTGCCAGATTTTCTAAGTCAAAAGAAATTTAAGTTGATGAATGTTTGCCAGGTTTGTTACAAGGTCGGGGTTAACGTTCATATCCGATTTTCGGGTTAAATGCGCCAAATCGTGAATAGGACCCACACCATAAATTTCAAAATAATTTTATCGAAGCAAAAAAGAAAAAAAAAAGAAAACAAAACACAAATCATAACCAGAAACTAAACACTACTTCCTACACACTGAGTTTATAGAGTTTGGGTTAAGTCTTAATACGGGGTTATATACATGTATGTAGTAATATTTTCTTTGAGTTGAGTTGAGTAATGGTGCAAGGATATTTCATTTACATCGAGACTTTGCCACCCATTGGGCTGATGGCATTATACAACAGGTTTCTTTATCGTGCAACGCCTACTGTGACATTGGTCATCGGTTTTAATGTCTCTTCCGAAGAAGCCCGGGCCCGTGACTTTCATTTCAATTGTTGAGTGGTCGGCGAAAGTCACTACCTATTGCCTTGGTCAGATCCGGTCGGGGATCAAATCTACGACCTCTCACATATAGAGCGAGCACTCTACCAAGTTATCTACCTATTTGGTCCAAACACTCAGTGATACATGCATCCTTCCACAACTACAAACATTGGATTATATAGAAAACAATTGTAGGGGTTCGAATACGTCTTGGTACGGGGTTATATTTTCATTAGCCTTGCGTATTTCCTATATCTTCCAGTTTGAGAATGGACTATAAATGCCGAACGACCGCATCACTGCGTTTAAGTATTAATATCGGCATTACACATTTCCGGGGAACTATAATATGGTAAACAAAATGGTTGCCTCCATGTTCCAAGGTGGTTTACTTCTTGGGGTATTGAATGTGCATGCCTTCGCGTCCGTCCAGTGGTAAAGACGATATTGGTAACGTAAAACACAACTACATGTACATCACGCAGTATACGTATTACGCCGTAAACATGCGTATAACTTCTGCACGTTCAATTTCGTGGTCGAAACGCTCGGAAATAAAGTCAATCTTGTCTATAAAGGCCACCCTAGGGAACCAGTAAAAGTGGTATTTATGGGTATGAGCAGGTGACCTTCATATACAGGTTCAAAAATTATGAATAAAGAACAATTGGAATATATAATTCTAATGGCCTTTATAAGAGGTGGCCTTTAAAATTTAAGGCAGGTTGGACCATATAATTTCAGAATTGAACGCAAATTACCCTTCAAAAATGAATTCCAGAATTTAAAAAAATTATAATGAAAATATAACAATTGAACTATCGCCCATTATTCAGTTTGTCGTGCACTGGTTTGGCATTCATTTTGACCATGAACGCCATTTCAAAACAAACCACTGTGATAGCTCAGTTGGTAGAGTTCTCGCTCCGTAAATAGGAGGACGTGGGTTCGATACCCGACCGGGTCTGACCCAAGACTTGAAAGTTGGCAGTGACTGTTCTTTCGCAAAGCACTCGACATTACGAAATTGCGAGATGAAAGTCGCGGTTCATTCGGATGGGAACTTACAGTAAATGAGGTCCCGTGTCACTGTGGGCTTGGCACGCAAAAGAACCCTGCTGTAAAATGTCATCAGCACAGCGCACAGGCAAAATTTCTGCGATTTCATCTATAGCTGGCGACGTCTCGATATAAATGAAATATTCTTGACTGTGACGTTAAACATTTCAACTCATTTCAAAACAGTCCAATTGTTAAATAGATATAGTAAAGCCTTAGTTGAAAGATGACACAGAATAAGTGAGTGAGTAATGGTGTTTAACGTCCCAGTCAAGAATATTTCACTTATAACGAGACGTCGCCAGCTGTAGGCGAAGGTGCAGAAATTTTGCCTGTGCATTGCGCTGATGGCATTTTACATGACACAGAATAAGTGGATTTGTATAAAATCATAGGTCACTCCTACTTATAAACGCTAAGTGGTTCTGAATCATCACTTATTTACATCTTCCCATACGACACATACGATGTAGGCCTGTCGAAAGTTTAACACCAACGAATTGGTTTTGCCACTGTACTTCGTGATCAATACCTCTTCCCGGATTAATGCCATTTTTAGGGAAATGTCATTTTTCGCGATCCAATGAAATATGTGTTCAACACAAACTTATGAGGGTATGACGTAGCTCATATTGACCCTTCGTTTGCTTCATCTCGACAGCTTTTCTGTAGCTGCTGTCTAAAATTTAATTCAGCAGCTTTTCTGGCACTAGGTATTCCTATCTCGGTTACTCGGTACTCGAGTCTGAACTTATTTTAATTAACTTAGACTTAACCTTTTGACAGTAAGTTTAACGCTAATGTAAGCTAAGGAATTAGCTTATCTTTGCCCTTTGTTTGCTTTATCTTGCCGGGCAGCTTTTCGATCGGTAAGCTGCTATCTAAAATTTATCTCGACAGCTTGTCTGACATTAGCTATTCCTATCTCGATCAGTCGGTAGTCGATTTTGGACTTATTTTAGTTAACTCAGTGTTAAACTTTTGACAGTAAGTTAAACGTTCATGTAAGGAATTAGCTCATCTTTGCCCTTTGTTTGCTTTATCTCGGCAGCTTTTCGATCGGTAAGCTGCTATCTAAAATTTAATTCAGCAGCTTTTCTGGCACCAGCTATTCCTAACTCGGTCACTCGGTACTCGAGTTTGGACTTATTTTAGTTAACTCAGTGTTTACCTTTTGACAGTAAGTTAAACGTTAATGTAAGGAATTAGCTCATCTTTGCCCTTTGTTTGCTATATCTTGCCGGGCAGCTTTTCGATCGGTAAGCTGCTATCTAAAATTTAGCTCAGCAGCTTGTTTGGCATTAGCTATTCCTATCTCGATCAGTCGCTACTCGATTTTGGACTTATTTGAGTTAATTCAGTGTTAACCTTTTGACAGTAAGTTTAACGCTAATGTAACGAATTAGCTCATCTTGACCCTTTGTTTGCTATATCTTGCCGGGCAGCTTTTCGATCGGTAGCTGGCCCCGGTTTCACAATCATTCCTTAGCTAAGATTTTCCTTAACTTAAATTTAGCAAATTCTTTTTGAAACTACTGATGAATATTTTTGTCAAAATTAAATGCAAATGTTTTGATATAGAAGTAATCTTAAAAATGGAATCTTAAATTCCTGAATATCTTGAAAATTAACAGAATTATAAAGATTTGAAATTTTGCAAGATTTAAGTTAAGGGAAATCTTAGCTAAGGAATGATTGTGAAACCGGAGCCTGCTATCTGTAACTTCTCTCAGCAGCTTTTCTAGCACATTCAATTCATACCTCAGTCGAATTTGGACTTATTTTAGGTAGTTTAAACAATATTTTATTCTCAAACAATCAATATAATTTGATATACACTAAAACCTGTCTATAAAGGTCACCCAAAGGAACCAGTAAAAGTGGCCTTCATGGACAGGTAGTCTTTATATACAGGTTCAAATAATATGAATAAAGAACAATTGGGATACAATTCCACTGGCCTTTATAAGCAGGTAGCTCTTATACAGAGGTGGCCTTTAAGGCAGGTTGGACTGTAATAACATATATTAAATAAATTTACTGTCATGTGCTGATTTTGAATTTTTAAAAAAAAATAATGCAATCAGAATCAGCACATGGCAATACAAACATATAGAAAAGGATACAGGAACAACCCGAAAAAAAGCTTATATAATCCCGTTTCCATAGCAACTGTGAAATTCAAAACTATATGGCCAAGACAAAGGATAAATATTCTGGTTAAACCAGGTATAATCGTTAGATAAAAAATTGTGAATCTAAGAAAATGACAGAACTAAGCAAGTTACATGCAAGATATTTTAGTTAACGTTCGACAGGTCTGTACTGTATATAATTAAACTCCAAATATGTCGATAACTTAAAATATATCTGTAGTATGTATTACATAAGAATATCTATATGTTTGAAAAAAAATTATATCATGTTTTTCATTAAATTTTAATGTGTAACGAGAAGAACTATATACAACGGTGACATATGTTTTACAAAGGATAAATTCAGTTGTGTTTTAGAAATCATTTTGACTTGTTTTAAGTAATATGTAACAGCAAAGGCAGAAAATGTAGTGGCCAAACTGAGACTCGAACCCTGGACCTTCCAAATAATATTCGGGGACGCAGTGACCACTGAGCCATCCGCCAAACTATCGAGTCCAGCCTGCCATATCCTCACTTCCTTTGTTTAACAATTTAATCGAAATCACCATGCAGCATCTATCCTGGAATCAACCTGTTGCATGGTCGGCTACTTCCCAGGGTAATAAGACTGGCCCCGAACCCTGGACCTTCCAAAAACTACCGGGACGCTCTACCCACTGAGCCACCAGGTCACCTATCGAGTCCGGCCCGCAACAAATATGATTTATATGATAATTTTTTCTTCTTCAAATTGTTTTCTCTGATATTGTAACTTTATGTATTTTAAGCAAACACTGTGGAGACGAGTTTACATATTAAGACCTTAGTCTTAATTGTTCTCGAATCCTTTCATTAAATTCTTTTTGTGAATAAAATATTGTTAAGAAATTTATATAAATAAACAAAGAATATGTCTATATGTTTATAATTGATGAATATATACATATATATTATAAATTTAAGTAAACTTGTCAAACTGTTTATCAAAATATCCTCTTATTGTTTCTCAAAAATCACTGACCACGTGATTAATCATGTCCAATGAAAATTTACTACGCTAAGAACCTATTAAAGATTCAGTCACTATAAACTTTGTTTATAGTACTATTTACAACTTATTAGTACAAGTTGTACTTATAGACGTTGTATTAGTAAGTAGAGGTTTAAAAACTTTGCCTTAGGGTATGATGATCGATAGAGAAGGAAGTCCGCTACCCGTCTAACTGTTTCTACAGGTACGTTTTATATAATTATACACGTACTTTATTATTTTAGAGCGAATTTTAAACATTAAGATAAGGTTATTTCAATTCAGAGTTTAGATACGGTTTATCTCTACTACTTATCATAAAGGGTTAAATCTAGAATGTGATTCTTGACACCATTTCACTGATATGGTATTTTTTTATTTTGTATTAGAGCATATTGTGTAATGAAGGTCTGAATCTATATTTAACACTAGCGACGAGCGAATTTTTGGAAATTCGCTCATATAGCTTCTTCTTTCACGTTCTTGTAGTTTCCTCTTGTGTCTGGAGCACCGATAATATGTCATTATCAGTTCAAATCACTCTTAAAAGTGTTGTATATCGCTATTTATGATCTTTAGTGCCGGGGTGTACTGAGTAATCTACCTACTTACAGATATAAACAACCCCTAGGACTACTCTACATATGGGTCTTCTTCAGATATTTAAAGGCTTTAAACGAGCAATAATCATTAAATGTAGTACAGGTGTAGCGCTTGTATAGTGATTATTTATTTATTTATTTATTTATTTATTTATTTATTTATTTATTTATTTATTTATTTATTTATTTAAACCTTACTTTGCTCAGACTGTTTCTGTGTCCAGAAAAAAACACCGATCTTCGGCAAGCGAACTGACACACTTTCTGACACTAAGAGCTGTCAGGCGTGGGATTCTAACACAGACATTGAGAGGCGCTTTGACCACTTGGCCATCGAGGACCCCGATGGCGATATCTTAGATCCACTAAACTTAAATAAGATGTTACTGTAGAAACCACTGTGGCTGTGACAGTGAAATACACTTCATATCCATAGAAAATCAAACAAATTTTAATAAAAATTGATATTTTTCACTTACTTGTACCTAGTCGTAACAGGAAATTTGTATGCGCATCCGTGATTAGCCCAGAATATAGCTATACAGTGTAAAACGTTGGCGCTATGGGGATTTAACATGTTGAAAAACCAGGCAAATGACGGCTTCTGTTGCGCATATGACGTAAAACGTCACCAAGGACATCACTTCCGGTGTAAACATCGTCATTTTCGCATGTGTATAAAATCCCCATACCGCCAACATTTTCCTTTCTACAGACATACTTTATGACAATCGTGGATGCGCATACAGATTTCCTATTACGACTAGGTACAAGTAAGTGAAAAATTTCAAACTTTATTCAAATTTATTTGATTTTCTATGGATATAAAGAGAATTTCACTGTCACAGTCACAGTGGTTTCTACAGTAGGTTACAATCGATAAAATTTTGCATTTTATTTATTAATATTACAACGAAAAGGCAAACACCATCTTAAAAATTTTAATCCGAATTCTGATTTTTTTTTTGCCCGATATGGTAATTTGTCACAGCGCCTCAGTGTCTTTGTCCGCTGCGTAAGTGGGAGGACGTGAGTTCGAGCCCCGACCGGGTCTGACACAAGACTTGGAAGTGGGTAGTGACTGTTCTTTCGCCAAGCACTCGGTATTACGAAATGAGATACAGTTCTTTCGGATGGGAACTCAAAATAAACGAGGTTTGGTGTCACGGTGGGCTTGGCACGATATAAAACACTGCTGTATAATGACATTTTCGCAACGCACAGGCAAAACTTCTTCCCCTTCGCCTATAGCTGGCGACGTTTCGGTATTTATAAGTGAAATAGTCTTGACTGTGACGTTAAACACCATTACTAAATTCAACCCTCAATGCCTATGTCCAGTTAAATAGATCCTGTAGCACGCTATCGTTTATGTTATTTGAAACTGCGTTTTCCTCGTCATTAACAGATGTTCTCGACATCAATAAAGAATCTTGCCTTTTTAAAATGCCAATACTCCACTCGTGTGAATTTTGAATTAAAAATTATAATATGCAAATCTTTTAATTTTTTAAGTTATTTTATAAACGTGTAGATTATATTAAATTCCGGAAATCGATAATTCATACATGATATTGAATTTTAAAAATCAATGGTTTATACGTAATATGCATTGGAAACGCGCATTACATTATGAATTATAATTTTTTCATATAAATAATCCATCGGGTCTGACTCAAGACTTGAAAGTGGATAGCGACTGTTCTTTCGCCAAGCACTCGGCATTACGAAATGAAAGTCGTGGTTCTTTTGAATGAAAGCTTTAAATAAACGGGTCCCGTATCCCGCTAGGCGATCAGCGCAACGCACAGGCAAAATTTCTGCACCAATGTCTATAGCTGGCGACGTCTCGATGTAGAGAATTGATATTCTTGACTTGGACGTTAATCACCGCTGTTTCTAAAATTTGACCTCATGGCATTGACCCTTCACCTATGCACCTAAATTTGTTGTGCGTCATTATGATATTTGTTCCAAGTTTGATCAAATCCATTAGAGTAGACGTGGAAGATAGAGATAGAGCGGACACGATTTGGGATTGGCGGACAGACGGACAGAAAAATTTTAATATACTCCGAAACTTAGCTTTGTTTAGGGGGCAGGGCGGGGACACTGACACTTGATTATCAACACAAGCAATTATATATAGTGGAAGTGTGACAATTTGCTACTAATTTGATTGGCATTATATGCGTCAGGTGCATGTGTAATCAATTTCAATGATTTGAATGTATTTTAATAACCCATGAGAGGGAGAGAGAGAGAGAGAGCGAGAGCAAAATCCGCATTCACTCCGTATTCTTAAGCAGTGAATACTCGTTTCAAAATCTGGGCGAATTTTACAATAATTCCTCAACTACCAAACTGCAAATAAGCCCTTTGTAGTCATGTAGCCCGAGATTCCTCTGGCCCGAAAGATTTTTTTTTTTTTTTTTTTTTTTTTTTTTAGTTCCGAAACTGATAAAAAAAATCTTTCGGGCCAGAGGAATCTCGGGCTAGTAGTCATGTTGAACCTTACTGAAATAACAATTGTCAAAATCATTTAGAATAAGAAATTTACTAGTTTAAAGTTCACAAAAAATCATAAGTTAGGTCACTACGAAATGATTGTGAAATTAGAACCTGGGCCCTAGATGAATTGGAACAAATTAGGAATGAAAGTTAATTATCTCCCCTTGCCAATTTAATCAGCATTCTGACCTTTTGACCTCCTTTACGTATCATCGATCAGCTGTTTATCGTTTATATAGCCAATTTGTTTCTTGCTGTTTCAAAATATTTTGAAATGATTATAATCATAAGCAAAAAAAAAAAATTTATCAGTTTCCGAGAGAGTTAAACACCCCAGTCAAAAACCTGTTACTCATATCATTAAGACGGCCATGTTTTGGATAGTGTATGAAATCTTAGTATCTAAAGAAAACCACACCTTCGAATTTGACAAACTAACTAAACCAGATATAGAGTTTGGACCAATTACAAGGCCAAGGTTGCAAGAGGCTCTGTTGTTCGTAGACAGACACTTTAAACCGATGTATATAGCGGAGAACCATTACTATTTGGTAGTAGGGAACTGTGCTATACTAACTTGACCACAATCAGCAACTTGTACGCCACTTTCCGGATTTCTTAATGGGGTTTTGACGGGGTGCAATGTCGAAACAGTTACTTCCTAAATCATTAATGTTTTTTTAATCATGATGAAATTACAAAAATTACTACTGTAAAATCATTTATTTTCGTGATGTCAAATGTTTGTGGTTACAAGCAGGGTAATACTATTTCTTGGCCTAGATAAAGCTGTAATTTTCAGCGTTTTAGATTCATGTGTACTTTTCCGCTGACATGTAAATTCGTGGTCAGAGTGACCAGGAAAACAACAAAAATTGGGAATCGCGAAAATTGAAAAATGAATCAACAATATAAATGGTCAATTAAACCATCATTCTCAACGTTGCGGATGCTTTCCCTTTCGGAGCACCCGGCCTCACTTCCCTGGTGGAAGTTTTTCGCGTGTTTAAATCAAAATGCCAGTTCCAAAGTTTTTAGCTGCTTTAGGATTGTGATTTGGGCATGGATTTGTATGATTGTAGTTTATTAAGCCTGTTTTCAAAGTTTTTACGTATACTTTCTTTTGGATTTGTCATTTGGGCATGGATTGGTATGATTGTTTTTACATCTATTCCATCAGTTGACGCTGAAATATATAAACGATTGACTGGTTTGTGTTGTTTCATTAAAATACACATATCTCATCCTTATAGTTATTATTGTCAATATTATAAGCGTTTTCCTGGTTAGAACGGACATTACAAATACTCAAGTGTTTTCCGTTTCTGACGCTGTGACATGATTGTCATATTTATTGTTTTAAATCTACATAAAACCCCTGTCGAAAGTTCAACACTAAACCAACGATATGGCACGCCAATATCACAAAATTTTCTACGTTTTTCGATGAGAAACTTAGTTTCCTGTGCGAGAATTAAGGTTTCGTTTCTCGGGGGGGGGGGGGGGGCACAGTAACAGCAACGAGAAACCTAGTATCTCGCATTTTTGTGAAATTGGCGTGACTCTCGGTGAGATAGAAGTCAAGATTCCATTGCGAATGTTTCCCATGCGAGATACTAAGTTTTACGATCTGGTTTCATTAATTAAAATTCTCGACGAGAAACCTAGTTTCGCGGTCGTGATTTGATTCTCGCCTAACTTGACAAAGTGAATCTCATTTGTGTTTCCCGGTCAGAAACCAGCTAGTTTTTGTGAAATCGGCGTGCCATACAACAAATGATTACCGAATCACGTTGCTCGGTCCCTCTATTACTAATCTAGATAGTTTTGGGCAGCTGCTATCTATCTCTCTGCAGCTTTTTGTCCATAAGCTATCCCTATCTCGACCACTCGGAAGCCGGGCTGCGACTTCTTTTCGGTTGATCAATGTTAAACCATTGACAGGTCTGTGGGATAATGTGGTTCAAACCCCTGTCGGTGACATAAAACATTAAATTTTGAGATAATGTCTCGTCGTCTGGAGCTCAGTATTGAGAGAACTGAATTTTGATTTCTCCACCCGGTCAGTAAAATGTGACTTGTAGATCAATAAATATGCTTGTGTGTGGCATACAGACTTGATGAGCAGCTAGTACCTTAAAAAGTCGCCATGAATGCGCGTTAAAACATCATAAGACAGAACACATAACACACTCGCGCATACAACATCTTGTTCCTTGGAGATTAATAAATTTGCTGTTGTGGAGAATAGCCAAAAAATGCTGACGGTATCCTAAACACCAACCAACTATCCGCGTGTAAATAATAAATGCAACAAGTTATTCGGTAGTAGTTCGTTAGTCAACAGTGTTGAACAAGTTATTATATCAAGATAAGTGATGTCATGAAAACGTTATGATTTCCCACACTGTGTAAAATGACAATTTTAACAAAAAGTCAACTCCAGTGAATGTGTACAGTACATTAAAACCGAGATAATGAAAATGAGTAAAGGAGTCGAAGCACGGCCGCAAATCGGCTGAGATATGGATGGTTTGTAGCCGAAATGTAACCAAGAAGGTGCAGACATTTGCCTATGCGTTGCCCTTATGGCATTACACAGCAAGGTTCTTTAGCGTGCCAAGTCCAGATTGACACGGGACCTCGTTTATTTTACGTTCCCATCCGAAAGAACCGTGACTTTAATTTTGTAATACCGAGTGCTTGGTGAAAGAACAGTCACTACCCACTTTCAAGTCTTGGGTCAGACCCTGCTGGGGATCGAACCCACGACCTTCCATTTCCGGAGCGAGCACTCTACTAAGGAGATGTCGAGATGTTCGATTTGGCTCTGTGTTAAACTTTCGACAGATCTGTTATATGTATGATGCATTCATAATGATGATGTCAACAGGCCTAAGATATAACAAACAACTGTGTCTTGTGTAGAGCAGAACACTTAAGGACAAGTGCATGGATAGGCAAAAAAGTGAATTCTAGACTTAGTCATATTTTATGGAGGCAGGGTAGGGATATATACATTTTTAAAGGCAATGGGGTTTCATATTTTGTTCATTTTACTCAAGCTACCGTCATTGTACACGGCGACCTGAATAAAAATCAAACATGCTCCGTAAATCAGAAAGTCAGGTTAAACAACATGGAGTTATAATATAATAGAATGTATATATTATACAGTTGCATTCGCTCGGCAAACAACATTGACCTGTCTGCTTGACCTTTAATTTAAACAAGCATGTAAGTTTAACAACATTGACCAGTCCTCTTGTGTCATGAACCACTACAGAACACAAGTGATTATTTCCGTTAAACAACATTGACCTGTACGCTTGACCTTTACGTTAAAACAATACAGTTGTGTATGTGGAATGTAAGTTAGCGATTCGTCTACATTTATATATCAGTTCAGTACCTAACTACCTGTGACGCAACCGAGGCAACCGAAGTGATATTTTGAGAGAGAGAGAGAGAGAGAGAGAAGAGAGAGAGAGAGAGAGAGATCCGATGACCGTCATTATTTTCCCAGGACGTAATTGGGTCTAGTAACGGTACTGCAGTTGACTTAGTTCAAGCACTTATCGGTAAGCATGGTAAGTAAGTAGTGTGTAACAGCTCCGGACTTCATTAGACGTTTGACTTCATTAGGAGTTTAAGACAGCAGGAAAAATATTAACCTAAAGAGTACATGTACATGCCTGTCGAAAGTTTAACATTAAGCTAACGAATTAGTGCACCTCATCTCGTCCCCTGGATAGCTATATCTGGATAGATTTTTGACAGCTGCTATCAGTATCTTTCGGCAGCTTTTGGGTCACACGCTATCCATATCGCATCAGCCGAGCTTTGACTTATTTTCGTTAGAGCTTTCGACAGGCATGTACTGCGTGTGTTAGGTGCTACAGAATGTACATGTGTAATGTATAGTCAGGGAGCCAGAGTATCAAATTTTGACAAATGATGCACAGCTTGCTATAAAATTTTTGATGTCATACCATGATAGAACCATGTCTTGGATGTGTGAAAACCAATGTTGGACATTTCAATTCTCTTGCACAACATTGTAGCAGCCAAATGTAGGTGCAAGGCTATATTAAAATGTGCTTATTTCAAAAATAAATCCAAAAGCTTATAAAATATTTTCTTGTATTCAAATATTGATGTAAATGGATCTAACTCATAATGCATCATTAAATTATTTCACATAACATTGTTTTCTAGCAGATATTATTGAGATATTTGGTTAAAATAGCAAAAAATACCATTTTCTTAATGTATTTTCGATATTTGCCGTTCAGTTCTAATAGCCTATGATTAAAAGTAAACACCAAAGGTAGTTTTACCTGATACAGATTTGTTCCAAATTTATTTCCTCTCCTTCCAAAAGTAAAATTGAGTTTCAAAACACTTCATAGTCATACTTATTCAACAAAATATTTCCCCTACCCCCATATTGCTCCTTTATCTGCCATTTGACAGATGGCCGGCCACGCCCACAATGTTCCGACACAAAGTCCGCCATTACAGTACCAAAGCAGCGTCACGGCAACTAATGACGCACTAGTGTCAGAGACGTCATAAAACGGCGAAATTCAGACAGAGTTTTCATTCTTTTTGCGTGTAAATCAAGCATGCCACGCCTTTGTCGGAACATTACATAGGCATGGTCAGCGAAACGTCAATTTCCTGAATGGTTAAATTATCCTTAATCATATGAAATGTTATATTTAGAACTTACTTATTAATGATTTTATTATTTTGAAGAATACTTTGTTTAATTTGCCATGATGGATACTGCTTTTTCTTGCGAGAGAAGCACTTTATTGAAAACTGATTATTCAAAATGTGTCATATGTCAAACTGTAGATGCTAGAGAGACATTAAGTGAAATTACGCTTAGAGGGTTATCTACTTTTAAAGATGCTATGGAGGCAAGGAAAGACAATGTATTTGATCGTTTATGATCAAGTATAGAAAATTCAAACACTTTTCTGGAAAAACCCCCAGAACAAGACAGCAAAGGAATTCGACAGCTTATACTTGTTGCAACGATTCAAAAGCAAGGTACCATATACCAAAAAGCCAAAGAGCTGGGAGACGAAAATTTTTTATTCAGAATACAGGGTCACGGCAATTGTCCAATTGATATGATCGCAGCAGATTTTAGGTATCACAAATCATGCATGGATCACTTTATGAATAGAAGGAAATAAGTCTCCAAGAAATGAAGGTCGATGCTTATGAAGAAGCATTTCATGAATTAATAAATGAAGTATCTGATTCCCTTCTAAAAGAACGTTGAACTCGGAGTTTTCGTAAGCGTTTAGTTAAACATTTTCAAGACAAAGTTCAGATAATACCCCAGAGAGGTAAACCAAGTATAGTGTGTGGCTCAGAAATAACAGTAAGCGAATTATGCACTCTGTCAGCAAAGTTAACAAAAGAACTGGACGAAACCAAGCTAAAGGAAGAGTCAACAGATGATTCAAGTGAAAGCGATGCCGAAGAAAAGCGCAAGATTTCTTCATTGTCAGCTAATTGTGAATTGTATGCCACTGCAAAACACTTAAGATGTGAAATGAAGCAAACTGCCTTCTATGGGTTGGACAAACAACAGAGTAGCAAAATTGAAGACATTGGTGAATCCGAGATAACAGACGAATATCAAATTTCAAAAACTGATACAAATGTGATAGAAATTTCCTATGAAAAAAACATTAGATAGTATCCCAACTGATTTATACAATCACATTGCATGGATGATGACAAATACAGAATGTGAATTAGATAAGAGTGTTTAATAAGTTTGGACATTGTATCAGCTACGATAATGCTCAAAGATATATTTCAACTAAAGCTTTAGAAGTGGATCAACAAATATCTGAAACTGGACTTTTTATCCCAACCGTCCTTAAACCCGGCTTGTTTACACAGTGTGCTTTGGACAATTTAGATTTTTCTGAAAATACTAAAGATGGAACAACACTACATGCTACAAGTCACAATATTTACCCGTATGATTGTAACAATCCAGATAGTAAAACTTTAATAACACATTGTCAAATTCCGAAACAAAAAACTAGAAACAGATATGTACCCATTTCAGAAACATTAAAAGTAACCGAAAGCCGTGTTATCT